>JAWPHD010001927.1:0-97500 GCA_037043455.1 Cyrtodaria siliqua | reverse complement strand
ATGTTTGGCATCGATTGGGATACAGGTGAGTTCTACTCAACCTGTGGCTAGAGGGGGTGAACGGTAACAAGCATTTTTCACTAACGTTCATGAACAGTCTCAAGACTGCAATATTATTTTATTTTTTGTATATGTTTTGTGTTCGGCCATTTCCAAATTCCCCTTTCATACTCTTTCTACTCTTTCTACTACTTCTACCAATCCCTCTCGGTGGCTGCCTGGGTAGAACCAGTGCTATGAAATGTGGATTAAATACCTTGCTCAAAGATAAATAACATGCAAAACTGTTGAAATCCCTTATAACACGAATAATACTATGTTTATATAATTCAAACCAACTTGTTAAAACTCAGACCTTTGCAACTCTGGACGAGTTACTCCGAGTCAGTATCCTCCAAACTACAGGACGCCATTTTGTCCAAAAAGGAGAGTCGTCTGCGTTCTTGTCAAAGGCCTGCTGTGGCATGTGCAGTTTCTGAGCTCGTTCAAACTTCTTTAGAGATTCCTGTGTGGAATTCCATTCATTGTAGTTCATCCAGCAACATCGTTCAATATTTTTCGTGGATATACCCCAGAACTGCAGTTCAGTTTTGGCGGCGGGCCCGCAAATATAGGAGGGCAAGTGAAGTTCTCCTGTTCGTAGATAGTTTAAGGTCGCCTGAAGTGGACATATTGCCAGGCAGTAACATAAAATAAATATACATATTCGTATGAATGTCATGTAGTTCATATAAATGTCTCTCGAGAAATAGTATCTTGTAAACGTCTTTATAATCTGAACGAAAAAAACTGTAGTATATTTGCTGGGTTTCTTTCATTTCAAATGTCAATTTATTGCACTATTATATTCCCGTTAATAAATAGCCTTTTAAAACAAACAAGGACAAATGCAATCATATTTGTATTATTAAATGACGGGTTCCATTTATGTTTTTCTACATATCTTGAGTATTTGAAAATCATTATTAAGAGTATTTGAATAGTTAAAAACAAATTGTTTTTGTATATGTCTTTATGTTGATTATATTGCAACACTAATATAGTTAGACCTATGATAGAATAACGAAATGAAGTAGTCATTACGTGGACCGAGTATTAAGTTACATACCACATCCAACCCCTTCTCCAAGAAGAGAAAACGGGGTTAGCTGGGGTATGAAATACTTAATTTCGGCTTTAAAAGTTTGCATATTGTAAAATTAAAACATTTAATAGATAATTTTAAGCAGGTTTTTGCATTTTTTAAGTAAAAAAATATTTACATCGCTTAATGGAATTAAGGCGGGACCACTTAATGGGTGACACTATTATGTTTATAAAAAAATAGATACCATTTTCTCTCTTCGTGGAATAGAGTTTTGTTAGATACTGGGACCATACGTCGCTGGACATGGGGGGAGTATGAAGGTCGCTATGTCCACCACCATATGCATGCCATCTTCGGGATGGTTAAAATTCTGTACTATTGAGTTGATGAATATTGAGTTCTGCTCAACCCGGGGCTAGGGGCGTGAGCGGTAGCAAGCATATTTCACTACCGTTCATGAACAGTCTCAATCAAAAGACCGAGACTGCAATATTTCGTATGTATCGTGTTCGGCCGTTTCCAAAGGTCCACTCTCTTACTCTCTTATAAAACTCGTCTGAAATACCATCGGAACCAGGACGTTTTGTTATCTGTTCATTATTCATTAATTGCAAAATACTTAAAATGAAAACGTTCTAGATAAACTACGTTTTAAGCTTCAAACAAAACACGAATTAAGCAGAATTATAGACAATACGTATATTGTATCAATGAAAGAACAGTAGTTGATAAAACATATCGTGTAATATACAGTTTTTTGGGGTTTTTCTGTTGTTGTTGTTTTGTCACGATTAAGTCATCCTTACCTATTTCCAAAATTAAAATCGGTTCTAAATCACTGATTGAACAAAAAAGAAGAAAATAGAATAGGTCGTTTAAAACATACTTTGAACATATCAGGATCCCTGTCGAAGAAATATTCGTTCGTGTCAGAGCTGTAATAGTTGTCTAGAAACGTTGCATCTGCCAACATACACTCCGGATGTGTTGTCAGTGTCTTTCTGAAAGTATCGTGAGAAGTATAATACATACTGTTACATATTTTCGATCTGTCAATCAAGCTTATGTTATCTAGAAATTTGAACCAATTAAATGTACAAAATATGTTTACACCTGTAAGAAAAGCACACACATGACCACTGTTTGTGTTTAAGTTGGCCTCTTCTTGAAACAGTAGACTTCTTCGGGGCATTTCATTTTATTAGATACTGGGACCATACGCCGTACGGCATGGAGATGCGTTACACTCCATGTCCACCGCCATATGCATGCCATCTTCATATTTACAATGTCCTGCATTTTTTATTACTTTTGCCTTTTCGTTTGTCTGTTTGCGTGTTTGTTTTTGTGTTTTGTGGTTGACTGTCGTCCTTGAATGCTGCTTTCCCTGTCCGATATTTGTATCCTTCTTTAGATCCAGATTGATCATGTTCTATAAAATCATACACCATATTGTTGACATATCTCACAGACCTTCTCATGCCTCTAGACACAGTAATCTAAAGGACGTCACACACATACCAAAACGACTCTTACAAGTACTCTTTCTACTCTAGTATACTATAAGCACATCAATTACCTTGGCCAGCGCAGTGGATGTTTATAGAATGTATTTACTGTCAGTTATGTTATCATATACATGTATAACGTTTAAACATAACTCTGTAATAGTGAAAAACATTTTATCTTTTGTGAGATCACTTGTATGTATCGTGTAAAGCACTTTCTTTACCCGGCGAACAGCAAATGATCTTCAGTAACTGAAGGATTGCTGAAGAAGAAGAAGAAGAAGAAGAAGAAGAAGAAGAAGAAGAAGAAGAAGAAGAAGAAGAAGAAGAAGAAGAAGAAGAAGAAGGAAGAAGACGAAGATATGCAGTAGGATATAGACCACATGGAGGGTTAATTCCGATGATTTCTGACTTGAGATTCCGATTCACACAAAATTGTTTATATGTTTAGGTTGGTGACACTATTATGTTTATCAAAAAATAGATATCATTTTTACGTCTTACACCTTTAAATCTTCATTCGGCAACCGCATTCCATGTTCCTTCCAATAATTTTACCAGGATTTTTAATAATGGCTCAAACGTTTCTTTAACACCTCTTGGATCATCTGTTTTGAGAAAATATCACGTAACGTCTCCATTCAGACATCGTTTAATTCAATCTAGACGCAGGGTGTTTCCATCTATAAGTAAGTGCAATGCTAAGAGGTGCATTTGTTGCAATTATTTATTTTGCAAGTCCACCATTAAATCAGCTGTTAATGGTAGACTTTTAATATATGTCTAGCTCCAAGTGTTGATTGGCCTACTTCTCACGTCATTTATCTTTTGACTTGAAATGCACCACGTTGTAATATACAATATGTTGGACAAACAGGTTGTTCCTTAAAAGTTCGATTCGGTGAGCATAAATATAATGCAGGCAATCCCAAAAAGTTAAAGAATTACCTGTACCAACACTTTCGTCAGTCGGGTCATAGATTTAGTAACGTCACTATTCAACTTGTTGAATATATAATTTAAGACCGAAAACTTTAAAATAAAAGCCAGACATATAGCAGAACTTAAGTGGATGAAAAACTTGCAGACACCTAATCCATTGGGCCTGATATTCAATTTGACATTTTTGCTATATTTTCCATTCGAACGCGTAGATATAGGTCTCATGTGTTTAGACGTAATGGTAAAATCAAACGGAAATCACGTATTACTAAGTCAGTCGCTGATCTGCATACTATTTGTAAACAGTCTGGAAAGCACTCGATGCTTTCTTGTCTCACCTCTTTATCCAATTATTCACTTAAGCTGATTGACGAGGAAGCAAACAACATTTTCATTCGAACGTATCCTTTGTATAACACGGCTTCCATAATTCAAAGCTATACGCAGCATGTTCTCCGACCCCATATTGACAAGGAGTCTGATCACGTCATATATGTTCTTTATCTTAATAAGGGCATTGATTTTATTGATATACCAAGTATGTTTCGAGATAATCGTGTTGTTGATTCTATTCCTAAATATTTAAAAAATCCAAAAATCCTATAATTGGTATAAGTACACAAAAACAATTAGACATATGATTTTCAACTACAACAAAATAGTGTCTGACCTTGTTATAGTAAATAAAACTCCGAGGAATGCGAGAATTGTGTTATGCTCCGGTCTGTCATGTCATTACTGGTAATTTTGATATTATAGATAAACGTATTCAGCATTTGTTTTCTAAAGGTCTGAAGTATAGATTGCCTTCTGTGATTTATTTTAATGCATGCCGTGGTCAGATCGCCCAATCCATTAAGGATTTTAGTATTAAATGGTGTCGTAGAGAACATGCTGACACTAACTCCCTTTCTACTTGGAAAAAGAATATGTTTAACATCATAGATACCCGTATTAACTTCTATACGGCTAACCCCTCCCTACTTCCCCCTAGACCTAGGTTTTCATTTCGTAATTTAAAATCAGGAATTTCATAAAAGTTTGTTTTAGTTCTTGCTGAAAAAACAGCTAATAATATGATTATTGTTTGACGCCTCCATTACGTCACTGTTTTATCTCAGGAACTCGGGAGTACTAATTCCTTTACTCTAGTGTAATCTACTGAAGATAATGTTGTTTCGACGCATATCACTCAGTGCAAGATTTTCAAGGCTGGAATAGACGAAAAGCAAAACAGACTTCCAACGATGTACTGGATTCCCAAATTACACAAACAACCATATAAAGCCCGTTTTAATTCCAATTCTAGGTTTCGCACCACTACAAATATTTCCAAACGTTTAACATATTGTCTACCACTACAAATATTTCCAAACGTTTAACATCTTGTCTTACTGCCGTTAAAGATCACATAAGCAATATTGTGCTACAGCTTATAAAAACTCTAGGATTAATTTATTTTGGTCTATTAAAAATTTTGACGACGTTCTTGATAACATTTACAATAAACATCAAGCTTCATCTATAAGTATTATGATTGTTCCACATTATATACAAATTTACCACACCACCTTATCAAAGACAAGTGTATTGGTCTCGTTCAAAAAACGTTTGCTAGGGAAAATACTACATGTTTGGCCTGTAACAATATTAAAGCGTTTTTTACTAACGGCAATTGTGACAATTACACTTTGTGGACTTGCAATGAAGTATGTGAATCAGTTATTTTTCAATTAGAGAATATTTTCGTCACTATAGCGCTTGTACGATATCCCTCTTCTGCAACGTCACAGACTATGCGGTCATATGCTAAAAATAGTACAGTCTATCACGTGATCGATATTTCGGACAAACAGAGAACAATGGCAGCTAGCGATGCGTTTATATAGTTGTCACTCTCGAAGAAAAAGATATACTTGGGGCTAAATTTCTGTACGAATAGGTTGAAAAACATTCGAATACACAGTTATTGAGATGGCTAGAATGCCGAGGACTTCCTAAAATAGGCGACAGAACTAAGATACTGAAAAGGTGAGGAAAACAAGTATGTTGTAAACAACTTTCTTCGGCTCTTGACAACAGTCATAATGCTAAAATTTTAAATCGATTGATATTGTGTTTATACGAAACAAGATTATATATTGTGATTATAAATGATGTAAACCAATCTTAATTCTTACGATTATGACAATATATACCCGCCTCCAATAATTTTAAAGCACGAAACGAGTTGACGACGAATGTAACAATAAATGTTACCCCACCCACCCACCCATGTATATATATGTAAACGGGGAAAACGTAATGCTTGTTTTAAATTGACGTATACTTTCGGCTTGGGTAAACATGTGATTGTCTAAAAGTTTGATCTTTACAACAGTATTTATTTTTGTCAGCAGATACACTCACTTATTTATTTTTCAATATATTTTCAGGGTACATAGCTGCATAGCTGCAGGGGAAGACAAAAGCTTATCCATAAGTGTTGATGGCGGAAAGTGGTATAGTTTGAAAAACGAATCCGTTAAACTGACAGCACCATCATCATCGGATGTTCCATTACTGCCATATAGCGGTTGGAGAAAATTTCCTGGCCATGCAGCAGAAATGCCCAAACATTTCAACAAGGGGCACACACATAACCACATAATAGAGTCGGTGCAATTTCTCAATAAAATTTGATATTGAATGAGAGCGAGGATGAAGATGAGGATATTGAAGATCTTTATACTGCTAAGCCATTAAAAAAGGGACCGACATTCTTTGAAAGTGGACATGTCCAAAAAATGCAAGACTGTGCGAAGCAAGGTCATTACTTCGTCAAAGCCAAGGTTATGGCATCGTATCGAGTGAATATTTTGTACACATTTTAACAATACATAATGCAGTATGTATCTTTATCCTACAATATTACGCTGAAATTAGCTGTAGATAGCCGGTTCTGGGTTTTAGAAGAAAGTGCCCGTATATCGTATGTATGTAAAGCAAATAAAACATTTTGTTATAGTGTTAAACGGAGTGGAAATAAAATAACTCTGTGACATAAAATCAAATTTTAAACTATTTTATCGTTTGTTTTTTAGCGTTAAAATGAGTACATCAAATGTTCATTCCTTGGCGCTATGACTTTTTTAATTTCGGAAGCAACTTTAAATGATGACATTCATCCCAATCCTTTTTCAAAATTGATGCATCTAGATTTATGTTTAAACTAGCATTAAATGTTCATATCTTGCGTCATGACTTTTATATCACTGATGCGCCATACCATGATTTTTCGATCTTAAAGGGACACATGGCAATCTTGAAGTTTCTATGAAGTATCAAAATTGGTGTATCAATTTATTAATCCAGTATCATTTTGACTTAGACCAGCCTTGCATATATACAATTCAGTTTGTGTTTTTAATTTTCTATAGTTAATTGAAGAATAGTAATAATTATATTTATATATGCAAAAACATTTAACTTTATACTGTGTCACTTAAAACTACTCTTGATCAAGTTGTTTTAAATCCATTTTTTCCTTGCTGTATATTGGGAACTTGTCTATTGTTGAATTTGTTATGATATGTTTTTGTTAATATGTATATCTTATATGCTTTTACTGACAACAAATAAAAAAAATTGTAACTTTTAACTTGTTGTTGAGTAGTACTTGTGTTTATATTGATTTCAATTGAAATATGTTTGGCCGAGATGCAAGTTCAGTTATCGGTCAGGGAAGACAGTCGTAAGCAAGTCACACAACACGTTAAAGGTTTTGCTGTCTTTTCTTCCTTTTCAGCTCTACTGACCAAAAGCCGGGAGAGCTTAGGGAATAGCATGTTGTCCGTCCGTTAACTTTTGTTATTAACACTCGGGTACTTTCATTTTGCATTGATCTTTATCAAACTTTGTCCGATTCTATTTATCAACGAAAGCTTGCACAAGTTTAAGAACCAGCTAACTACCATTATTCCTCCATTATCGAAGCGAGAGATATCTGTATGACCTGAAATGTGTTGTAGGCAGTTCAAATAGAATCAAATCAATCAATAATGATTTGTTTACGATACTTAAAAGGACACATTGAAATCTTGAAGTCTTGTATTTCAAGCATTAAACATGTTAATTGAATTGGGTTTTAAGGCGCACCAACACATGAAAGGTTATATGGCGCCTAACAGGTATGAACATGCCAGGCACATCCTCCATGTACATCAAGATAAAAAAGGGATCTTCAGTGGCCCTATTCTTTGCCCCGTGACCAAACGGGGCCCCCGGGAATCACACGGGGCTAAACATGTTATAATTAGCCGTTAAAATTAGCCGCTCGATTATTAATCCAGTATTATTTTGACTCGATAAATCTGTTTGCATTTATACTAAAATGCAATTTTAATTTTTCAACATTTCCTTGTTATACTTCCACAGGAATATGTTATTGGTGAATGTAATCAACAGTTAGTAATATGCAAAAACAATATGCTTTATACTTTACTTATAAATAATGCAGGGTGCCACAAGTTTTTAAAAAAATCAAGATTGCCATGTGTTCCTTTAAACTGTACAAGAATAAGTGAAACAAAACAGTATACAAAAAAAGAAAGTCTAGTTTCTTGCATGAATCTTTTTTAATAACTATTCATTAAGAAAACTTACTCATTTACAACACTTATCAATGTCACGTTGAAAAATGTAGAGCAGCCACTAAGTATGTCTCTTTCGATCAGTTTGTGAAAAACGAACTGATCGACAGAAGCAGCCACTAAGTATGTTTCTATCGATCGGTTTGTGAAAAACATATTTGAAAAGGATTAAAGCCTTTTAATCCTTTTCAAATATGTTTGTTCACGAACTGATCGATAGAAACATATTTAGTGGCTGCTCTACATTTTTATCATATATCGACATGTTTTTATTTAAATACAATTCACTTGACAAGAGGCGTTTGAAAGTTCACTAGACAACCTATCACAAAAACACATTGCGAAAAGACAGGCTGGAGCTTCTGAGGAATTATTTTTTGAAGAAGTTTGAATTGTTCATTCTCTTCTTTCAATTGAGCGTTCAACATGAATTCTGTGTTTAGCAATATCTTTGGTCGCTGCCTCTTCCTGCGGTATAAAGCGGTGGCCTCCTAGTTCTACAGGTGCTCGTCTTTTCCTGGTAACCTGCAATACAATTAAAACTTAATTCAAAACATTGATGATATTACTTCTGATATACTGCATAGAAGCAGTATTTCATTAAGAATAGTGGTAAATAAAATATAAAGCAGGTTTGTATAATAAGCACACGCTAGTATGGTATAAACAGTAGTTGACCTAATATCAACCCTGAATAACTCCTGTCTGTATGCGAGAATTAACAAGATACAACATTATTCATTTAAAGTCAGTTTATACAAACATTAAATACAAAATTAACCCGAGTTTCCAACGAACACGGGCGGTATAGCAGCTAAAAATACAAACAGCAAACCCAAATTTACTTTTAGTTTCACACATGTAAATATAGTAAAAATAATTTACTTTCATTTAGCTTGCATATATTGAGATAACACACCTTTTCTGTAGAGACACGTCACTCTGTTCGTTTCGCATGTTTTAAATAGTGATCATCTACGATGTATTGTATCCGGGTACTACTACATCCGAATTTATACGCGTTACTACTTTCGGTTTATAAAGCACTGTAAACAAAAGTCAAATTACCTGCTTCCCACATTTAATCGGGTCCGGATTTTCTTCCGTAGGATCATTTCCACCAACAAAAATGAAGAGAACATACGTAAGTATCCCTTTTCACGTTGCCTTACGTGAAATATTTCCGGCCACATCTTTCTACCCATCGGAGACACTTTTCTCGTTCTTTGTCTGGCTTTGGAAAAACATTCCCGAACCCAATGAAATAGATTTCTCGCATTTCCCCCGTTCTTGAAACACTTTTGCACTCTCCCCAGCAGAATGTTTTGTTGTGACCATGTTGAGTATATATATTAAGCACAATTAAGTATATGAAAACTGTAAAGTAGATCAATCCATTGTTCGTTATTCTACGACTTCTGCGATTGTTTGTCCGAATTTCAAGATGGCGGCATTCGTGGGCGGAGTTAAGCATTACAAGACTTTCTAAAAATAGATTCAGACTGGAATATGTACAAGCGCTTATTATAGCGCTTGTACGATATCCCTCTTCTGCAACGTCACAGACTATGCGGTCATATGCTAAAAATAGTACAGTCTATCACGTGATCGATATTTCGGACAAACAGAGAACAATGGCAGCTAGCGATGCGTTTATATAGTTGTCACTCTCGAAGAAAAAGATATACTTGGGGCTAAATTTCTGTACGAATAGGTTGAAAAACATTCGAATACACAGTTATTGAGATGGCTAGAATGCCGAGGACTTCCTAAAATAGGCGACAGAACTAAGATACTGAAAAGGTGAGGAAAACAAGTATGTTGTAAACAACTTTCTTCGGCTCTTGACAACAGTCATAATGCTTTTTAAATCGATTGATATTGTGTTTATACGAAACAAGATTATATATTGTGATTATAAATGATGTAAACCAATCTTAATTCTTACGATTATGACAATATATACCCGCCTCCAATAATTTTAAAGCACGAAACGAGTTGACGACGAATGTAACAATAAATGTTACCCCACCCACCCACCCATGTATATATATGTAAACGGGGAAAACGTAATGCTTGTTTTAAATTGACGTATACTTTCGGCTTGGGTAAACATGTGATTGTCTAAAAGTTTGATCTTTACAACAGTATTTATTTTTGTCAGCAGATACACTCACTTATTTATTTTTCAATATATTTTCAGGGTACATAGCTGCATAGCTGCAGGGGAAGACAAAAGCTTATCCATAAGTGTTGATGGCGGAAAGTGGTATAGTTTGAAAAACGAATCCGTTAAACTGACAGCACCATCATCATCGGATGTTCCATTACTGCCATATAGCGGTTGGAGAAAATTTCCTGGCCATGCAGCAGAAATGCCCAAACATTTCAACAAGGGGCACACACATAACCACATAATAGAGTCGGTGCAATTTCTCAATAAAATTTGATATTGAATGAGAGCGAGGATGAAGATGAGGATATTGAAGATCTTTATACTGCTAAGCCATTAAAAAAGGGACCGACATTCTTTGAAAGTGGTCATGTCCAAAAAATGCAAGACTGTGCGAAGCAAGGTCATTACTTCGTCAAAGCCAAGGTTATGGCATCGTATCGAGTGAATATTTTGTACACATTTTAACAATACATAATGCAGTATGTATCTTTATCCTACAATATTACGCTGAAATTAGCTGTAGATAGCCGGTTCTGGGTTTTAGAAGAAAGTGCCCGTATATCGTATGTATGTAAAGCAAATAAAACATTTTGTTATAGTGTTAAACGGAGTGGAAATAAAATAACTCTGTGACATAAAATCAAATTTTAAACTATTTTATCGTTTGTTTTTTAGCGTTAAAATGAGTACATCAAATGTTCATTCCTTGGCGCTATGACTTTTTTAATTTCGGAAGCAACTTTAAATGATGACATTCATCCCAATCCTTTTTCAAAATTGATGCATCTAGATTTATGTTTAAACTAGCATTAAATGTTCATATCTTGCGTCATGACTTTTATATCACTGATGCGCCATACCATGATTTTTCGATCTTAAAGGGACACATGGCAATCTTGAAGTTTCTATGAAGTATCAAAATTGGTGTATCAATTTATTAATCCAGTATCATTTTGACTTAGACCAGCCTTGCATATATACAATTCAGTTTGTGTTTTTAATTTTCTATAGTTAATTGAAGAATAGTAATAATTATATTTATATATGCAAAAACATTTAACTTTATACTGTGTCACTTAAAACTACTATTGATCAAGTTGTTTTAAATCCATTTTTTCCTTGCTGTATATTGGGAACTTGTCTATTGTTGAATTTGTTATGATATGTTTTTGTTAATATGTATATCTTATATGCTTTTACTGACAACAAATAAAAAAAATTGTAACTTTTAACTTGTTGTTGAGTAGTACTTGTGTTTATATTGATTTCAATTGAAATATGTTTGGCCGAGATGCAAGTTCAGTTATCGGTCAGGGAAGACAGTCGTAAGCAAGTCACACAACACGTTAAAGGTTTTGCTGTCTTTTCTTCCTTTTCAGCTCTACTGACCAAAAGCCGGGAGAGCTTAGGGAATAGCATGTTGTCCGTCCGTTAACTTTTGTTATTAACACTCGGGTACTTTCATTTTGCATTGATCTTTATCAAACTTTGTCCGATTCTATTTATCAACGAAAGCTTGCACAAGTTTAAGAACCAGCTAACTACCATTATTCCTCCATTATCGAAGCGAGAGATATCTGTATGACCTGAAATGTGTTGTAGGCAGTTCAAATAGAATCAAATCAATCAATAATGATTTGTTTACGATACTTAAAAGGACACATTGAAATCTTGAAGTCTTGTATTTCAAGCATTAAACATGTTAATTGAATTGGGTTTTAAGGCGCACCAACACATGAAAGGTTATATGGCGCCTAACAGGCATGAACATGCCAGGCACATCCTCCATGTACATCAAGATAAAAAAGGGATCTTCAGTGGCCCTATTCTTTGCCCCGTGACCAAACGGGGCCCCCGGGAATCACACGGGGCTAAACATGTTATAATTAGCCGTTAAAATTAGCCGCTCGATTATTAATCCAGTATTATTTTGACTCGATAAATCTGTTTGCATTTATACTAAAATGCAATTTTAATTTTTCAACATTTCCTTGTTATACTTCCACAGGAATATGTTATTGGTGAATGTAATCAACAGTTAGTAATATGCAAAAACAATATGCTTTATACTTTACTTATAAATAATGCAGGGTGCCACAAGTTTTTAAAAAAATCAAGATTGCCATGTGTTCCTTTAAACTGTACAAGAATAAGTGAAACAAAACAGTATACAAAAAAAGAAAGTCTAGTTTCTTGCATGAATCTTTTTTAATAACTATTCATTAAGAAAACTTACTCATTTACAACACTTATCAATGTCACGTTGAAAAATGTAGAGCAGCCACTAAGTATGTCTCTTTCGATCAGTTTGTGAAAAACGAACTGATCGACAGAAGCAGCCACTAAGTATGTTTCTATCGATCGGTTTGTGAAAAACATATTTGAAAAGGATTAAAGCCTTTTAATCCTTTTCAAATATGTTTGTTCACGAACTGATCGATAGAAACATACTTAGTGGCTGCTCTACATTTTTATCATATATCGACATGTTTTTATTTAAATACAATTCACTTGACAAGAGGCGTTTGAAAGTTCACTAGACAACCTATCACAAAAACACATTGCGAAAAGACAGGCTGGAGCTTCTGAGGAATTATTTTTTGAAGAAGTTTGAATTTTTCATTCTCTTCTTTCAATTGAGCGTTCAACATGAATTCTGTGTTTAGCAATATCTTTGGTCGCTGCCTCTTCCTGCGGTATAAAGCGGTGGCCTCCTAGTTCTACAGGTGCTCGTCTTTTCCTGGTAACCTGCAATACAATTAAAACTTAATTCAAAACATTGATGATATTACTTCTGATATACTGCATAGAAGCAGTATTTCATTAAGAATAGTGGTAAATAAAATATAAAGCAGGTTTGTATAATAAGCACACGCTAGTATGGTATAAACAGTAGTTGACCTAATATCAACCCTGAATAACTCCTGTCTGTATGCGAGAATTAACAAGATACAACATTATTCATTTAAAGTCAGTTTATACAAACATTAAATACAAAATTAACCCGAGTTTCCAACGAACACGGGCGGTATAGCAGCTAAAAATACAAACAGCAAACCCAAATTTACTTTTAGTTTCACACATGTAAATATAGTAAAAATAATTTACTTTCATTTAGCTTGCATATATTGAGATAACACACCTTTTCTGTAGAGACACGTCACTCTGTTCGTTTCGCATGTTTTAAATAGTGATCATCTACGATGTATTTTATCCGGGTACTACTACATCCGAATTTATACGCGTTACTACTTTCGGTTTATAAAGCACTGTAAACAAAAGTCAAATTACCTGCTTCCCACATTTAATCGGGTCCGGATTTTCTTCCGTAGGATCATTTCCACCAACAAAAATGAAGAGAACATACGTAAGTATCCCTTTTCACGTTGCCTTACGTGAAATATTTCCGGCCACATCTTTCTACCCATCGGAGACACTTTTCTCGTTCTTTGTCTGGCTTTGGAAAAACATTCCCGAACCCAATGAAATAGATTTCTCGCATTTCCCCCGTTCTTGAAACACTTTTGCACTCTCCCCAGCAGAATGTTTTGTTGTGACCATGTTGAGTATATATATTAAGCACAATTAAGTATATGAAAACTGTAAAGTAGATCAATCCATTGTTCGTTATTCTACGACTTCTGCGATTGTTTGTCCGAATTTCAAGATGGCGGCATTCGTGGGCGGAGTTAAGCATTACAAGACTTTCTAAAAATAGATTCAGACTGGAATATGTACAAGCGCTATAGACAAATTGTCGGTATCCCCATGGGTACGAATTGTGCACCCCTTATCGCAGAATTGTTTTTATATTGCTATGAAAGAGATTTTATGTTGAGTCTTTCACCAGATACCCAGGCAGATGTTAATGAAGCCTTTAATGACACCCCTCGATATCTGGATGACATATTGAACATTGACAACCCTTTTTTCTACTATGGTTACTTATATATATCCTATAGAACTTCAACTTAACAAAGCTAATCTTTCTGATATTAACGCTTCTTTTCTCGATTTACATCCCTCTATTGAAAATGGTGTAATAATTAACAAAATCTATGACAAGAGAGATGATTTGAATTTTGATATTGTTATTATGGGGTCTATGTGTCTCAACTTATTCGTTTTTCTAGAGCTTGTACTCGAGCTGAGGACTTTAATATTCGTAATCTTTGTATAACTAAAAAGATACTCCAGCAGGAGTTACCATAAACTTCGTAAAATCTTTGCAAAATTGTATTATCGTAACCCTGATCTTCTTTCCAAATATAAACGTAATTTAAGAACTCTTCTGCGACAAAGACGATCACATCCTGACTTCTATGGTGATGTGATTTACAAACTTTGTAAGATCCTTGGTCATGATCACTTTCATACTATCTTTATTAAACTTGTTAAAAGTTTTATCAAAAGGAGTTATAACTCTATCATTTTGCAACGCACTGCGTGCTTGGTGGTGGACCCATTTACAGCTCGCCACTATGCTTTCCTCTTTAATTGTGCGATGACGTGACAGGTTTTGGACCCTATGATGTCGTCTACCTAAAGCCCAAAAGGACGGTGTCATTTGATTTTTGTCTGCAATCTTGCCTTGTAGTGCCCTCAATGGTTTATTCTCTTGTTTCTCTGGCTTCTGCCAAGTCATTGAGTACATTTGTGCCTTTCTAGGCTATTGTCTTTTTGTATTTATATATACACGAGCATCTTTGTGTTTTACTATACTATATTGCCTATTAATGCTGCCTTGTTGGTTAGAGAATAATTCATGGCGGGGATTTTCTTTTTTTACACAGTCCCGTATTATTGGTTTATTTAATGTGAGGTTTGATGAACCCTAGAACCGGTTTAAACCCCAGTGGCATTTTCTGCCACTGACCGTTCCAAGGCGGTAGCCCTATTGTCAACCATTTATGTGTTTGTGAGGTCCTATGCCTTTATTCTTTGTTAATATTGCCATTCATGTTTGTCCTTTTGCGTGTTTTGCGGTTTACTGTGTTCTGTGAAAGCTGCATTTCCTGTTCGACTTTTATACTTATTTTTAGGATATAGATCACGTCTGTTGCTGAGCTAGTGTTGTGGTATCAATTATTTTCCATTCGTTGCACTTTTTCAATTTGGTCAGTTTGACAGATTGTGTGAGGCCCCCAAATAGTGGAACTGTATCCAAATAATGGTCTTACTATTACTATATGCATTGTATAAAGAAATATAAAAATATCGGACAGGGAAAGTAGCATTCAAGGAGGACAGTCAACCACAAAACACAGAAACAAACACGCAAACAGACAAACAAGAAGGCAAAAGTAATAATAAATGCAAACGACATTACAAACACAAAAGGGTTGACAATAGGGCTACCGCCTTGGAACGGTCATTGGCAAAGTAGGCCACTGGGGGGTTTAAACCGGTTCTAGGGTGCACCAAACCTCACACTTACCCTACTGTCATCCCATTAAAACAGGACTGTGTAAATAAAGAAATCCCCGCCATGATCTAATCTCTAACCAACAAGACAGCATCAATATAAGTAAAAACATAAATATGCTCGTGTACATATATAAAACATATAATAAAAAAAAATAGCCTAGAAATCCACAATGAAGGTACTCAATGCCTTGGCAGAAGCCAGAGCAACAAGAGAATAAACCATTAAGGGCACGACAAGAAAGATTATAGACAAACATCGAACGCCACCGTCCCAATGGGCATTAGGTAGGCGTCTTCATAGGGTCCACAGCCTGTCCGGTCATCGTACAAATAAATCACATCACCATAGAAGTCGGGTTGTGATAGTCCTTGTCGCAGAAGAGTCCTTAAATTACTTTTATATTTGGAAAGAAGATCAGGGTTACGATAATAACATTTTGCAAATGTTTTACGAAGTTTATGGTAACCCTTATGTTATGCTAGCACAGTTTACTTTTGAAGTGATCTAGTGATTGCATTGCTTTAGAAGTCATAGAGTTAATGTGTTTATCTCATTGTAAATTTGACCTAATCATAAAAAAGGATAAAAATATCGGACAGGGAAAGCAGCATTCAAGGACGACAGTCAACCACAAAACACAAAAACAAACACGCAAACAGACAAACGAAAAGACAAAAGTAATAAAAAAAATGCAAACGACATCACAAACACAAAAGGGTTGACAATAGGGCTACCGCCTTGGAACGGTCAGTGGCAAAGTAGGCCACTGGGGGTTTAAACCGGTTCTAGGGTGCACCAAACCTCACACTTACCCTACTGTCATCCCATTAAAACAGGACAGTGTAAATAAAGAAATCCCCGCCATGATCTAATCTCTAACCAACAAGGCAGCATCAATAGGCAATATAAGTAAAACACAAATATGCTCGTGTAAATATAATACAAAAAAACAAAAGCCTAGAAAGCCACAATGAAGGTACTCAATGACTTTGCAGAAGCCAGAGCAGTAAGAGAATAAACCATTAAGGGCACGACAAGAAAGATCATGGACAAACATCAAACGCCACCGTCCCAATGGGCTTTAGGTAGGCGTCATCACAGGGTCCACAGCCTGTCCGGTCATCGTACAATTAAAGAGTCAAGCATAGTGGCGAACTGTAAAAGGGTCCACCACCAAGCATGCAGTACGTTGCAAAATGATAGGGTCATAACCTCTTTTGATAAACTTTTTAACAAGTTTAACAAAGATAAAGCCCAAATATTTAATTGAGCTGGGTTTTTATTTTAATTAAGACTATGAATAGTAGATGTTTGTTTTTTTTGTATGTATGGTGTTATATATGACGGTCGATCTTTTGTTTGTGGTGGAGGCAGGCCAACCACTTTTCCTGGGTAGAACCAGTACTGTACACCTCCCGCCATCCGTAAGAATCGACACTTCCTCACTTACAAGTCGAGCTCCCAGTGGACCGCAGCGGTGAGAGGCGAAGGTTTACAACGCATCGTCGTTAACCATTCGGTCAAGGAGACGCTCTAGAGGTCTGCCGTCAGAAACGTATTCATATGTATAAGGTCACAAATAATACTTAAGCAGTTAAAGCTACAGACGCCCTATATCAATCGATTTCTTCTTTGTAGGCGTGTCTGTGTTTGTTACTTCATGTTCACCAGCTCATGTCGAAATCGGGTATTTAAGCGAGCAGATATAGCGCATGAAATCATTTACTGTATATACATCGACCAGTGCACGTCGTACCTATACACAGGTAACAGTAATTTTTACCGAAAAACAAGTTAGCTTCTTTCGGGGCTCGAACACACGACCTTCTGGTTTCAAGTCCTGTGCTCTATCCACTGAACTACAACGCTACTTGAGAAAATAGTATACTAACTACCATATATTATGAGGCAAAATAACTTCTTGTCGTGCCTTTAATGGTTTATTCTCTTACTGCTCTGGCTTCTGCAAAGTCATTGAGTACCTTCATCGTGGCTTTCTAGGCTATTGTTTTTTTTGTATTATATTTACACTAGTATATTTGTGTTTTACTTATATTGCCTATTGATGCTGCCTTGTTGGTTAGAGATTAGATCATGGCGGGGATTTATTTATTTACACTGGCCTGTTTTAATGGGATGACAGTAGGGTAAGTGTGAGGTTTGGTGCACCCTAGAACCGGTTTAAACCCCCAGTGGCCTACTTTGCCACTGACCGTTCCAAGGCGGTAGCCCTATTGTCAACCCTTTTTGTGTTTGTGATGTCGTTTGCATTTATTATTGTTTTTGCCTTCTTTTTTTTCTGTTTGCGTGTTTGTTTCTGTACTTTGTGGTTTACTGTCCTCCTTGAATGCTACTTTCCTTGTCCGATCTTTTTATATTTCTTAACATATTTGAACGCAACTAAAGATGGATCAATAAATATGCAGTCCATATTGTCGCACGTGTAAATTAACATTGCCTGGTGTAATACTGTATCTTATCAATATGAAACTAATATTTCGTCTCAAATCAACCATATATCGACTTGTTATTTAGCGCTTGATGAGTTTGTGTGCACGGTCTTGTTATTACGTAATGCCTATTTAGTGTTAAAAATGCTACAAAATACCAATAAATAGCAGTGGTCTAGAGGTTCAGCGTACATCTTTCAAATCTTACAAGTGCAAGACTGTGGTTCAATTCCCGTTTCGGGCAACTATTTTTTTATCACATATATTCTGGAGCCGTATATTTATCGATGTTACCTGTACGGAGGCTAAATAAAAATGTGAAATTTTACGTATCGATTTCTCCTTATATACCGACTTTTGGGGTGTTCGTCGATTTGAAACTACTGCACACGTGACTCATTCATATTCATGAGTTATTACCAGTTAACCAGTTAAAATAGGGACTGTACAGCTTTAAGCAGGGGGGTGTTTGTTTGCTTTTATCGCAAATATGCAGAGAAAGTGAAGAACCATTACAGTGAATCGCTAATATGTGCATATATATATATTAATTTATATATAGCAAACAGCAACAGCAAAAAATAAAAATGGTTATTGTAAATGTATTTACTTATACATCGTTGATTTTCTTATTGCAAAGGCACGCTAAGGTTGTACATTGTCTTTTGTTTTCGCATTTGAAAAGTTCTAAACAGTTGATCATGTTATGTCTTTTCTAAAAGTATTTACATATGTACTGATTTCTTATTTCATTAAACATGTTACATTCAAGTGGTATTCGTCTTCGGGTTATTGAATACAACGCATATTCTTTCATGAATTTCTTTACTGACTGTTTTTGCTATCCTCAAGGGTATGCGAGGACACACCTAACTTTGACATTGCCTGTCTAAACGTCGGTATGTTGACCAGTTCATGGCGTTCATGCTATTTAGTTCATGAGCCATACAACTTTTCGTTACCATCTCAAGTGATAAATTCTTACCGGTACCATATTATTGAGTACCTTATAGAGAAACAAAACATCCATGATAGCAGAGCCAACATGGTATCTGTTTCCTGTTGTTAGAGTTATCTCCCAATTTAAAAAAACAGGTTTCTTTAAAAATCTGCTTCTCTGAAATTAAAAGAGCTTGAGGTCTAATGGTTTGCGTGGATCATAAGTTTATGGCCTTCTTTCAGGTATTTTCAAAATGGTGACCCTCTGGTCAAATATTACCCAGCCCCTTACAAAGAGTTGTGTAGGACATCTTGAAACAAAATCTTCTTTTTTAAAACTGTAACTCGGAGCTAGAGGTGTAATAGTATGTAGGTAGCATAAGTTCATGGTCCGCTATCAAGTTTGTTATATCTGAATTCACCCCATGGGTCATTTATTTTCATAGAGTCAAATAGGACAAACTTTCAAGACTCTTTTCTGAAACGACAAGCGGCAGAAGTCTAATACTTTGCTTGTATCATAAGCTTATGGTTCTCTACCAATTTTGTTATAATTGTGATCCAGGGGTCAAATGTGGCTCGGTCCTGGGATTCACAGTTTTACATTATTATACAGGAAAGTCTGTAAAAATCTTATTTTCTGAAACTGAAAGAGCTATAGTAGCATAAAAGTATTGTTCTCTGCCAATTTTGTTCAAATGGTGACAATGTCCGGGGGTCTCGGGGTGGCAGTTTAACATGTTGTCCTCTACCAGTTATTGAAATGGTGACCCTGGAATCAAGTTTTGCCCAGTCTCGGAGGTTACAATATTACAGTTGAGATATATAGGAAAACCTTTAACAAATCTTCTCTGAAACTACAAAAGCGTATTGTCTTTTAGTTTGCATGTATTATAAACGATCCTCTACCTATTTTAAATGATCCTCTACCTAGTTTGTTCCAATGGAGACACTGGGGTCAAATATGGCATCTCCACATGGAAAGTCTCCAGATGGGCCATACTTCGACGTACATTATTATACGGAAACTCTCCTCATAGGCCATACTGCGATGTAGATTATTATACAGAAAATCTCTACATGGGCCTTACTTCAACATAGATTATTATACGAAAAGTACATAAGCCATACTTCGACATAGATTATTAAATGGAAATTCTCCACACGGGACATACTTCGACATATATTATTATACCGAAATCCTCCACATGGGCCAAACTTCGACATAGATTATTATACCGAAATCCTCCACATGGGCCAAACTTCGACATAGATTATTATACGGAAAATATCCACATGGGCCACACTTCGACGTAGTTAATTATACAGAAAATCTCCACATGGGGCTATATTTCAACATATATTATTATATGGAAAATCTCCACATGGGCCATTCTTCGACATAGATAATTATACGGATAATCTCCACATGGGCCATACTTCGACATAGATTATTATACCGAAATTCTCCACTTCGCCATAGATTATTATACGGAAATATGGCATCTCCACATGAGCCATACTTTTGAAGAAAATTATTTTATGGAAAATCTCCACATGGGTCGTACTTCAATGAAGATTATTATACGAAAAATCTCCTCATGGGCCATACTTCGATGTAGATTATTATACGGAAAGTCTCCACATGGGCCATACTTCGACGTACATTATTATACGGAAAATCTCCTCATAGGCCATACTGCGATGTAGATTATTATACAGAAAATCTCTACATGGGCCTTACTTCGATATAGATTATTATACGAAAAGTACATTATCCATACTTCGACATAGATTATTAAATGGAAATTCTCCACACATGTCATACTTCGACATAGATTATTATACCGAAATCCTCCACATGGGCCATACTTCGACATAGATTATTATACCGAAATTCACCACTTCGACATAGATTATTATACGGAAAATCTCCACACGGGCCATACTTTGACATAGATTATTATATGGAAAATATCCATATGGGCCATACTTCGACGTAGATTATTATACAGAAAATCTCCACATGGGCCATTCTTTGACATAGATTATTATACGGAAAATCTCCACATGGGCCATACTTCGACATAGATTATTATACGAAAAATTTCAACATGGGCCATACTTCGACATAGATTATTATACGGAAAATCACCACATGGGTCAAACTTCGACATAGATTATTATAAGAAAATCTCCACATGGGCCATTCTTCGACATAGGTTATTATACTGAAAATCTCCACATGGGCCATACTTCGACATAGATTATTATACGGAAAATCTCCACACGGGCCATACTTCGACATAGATTATTATACAGAAAATCTCTTCACGGGCCATACTTCGACATAGATTATTATACGGAAAATCTCCTCACGGGCCAAACTTCGACATAGATTACTATACAGAAAATCTCCACACGGGCCATACTTCGATATAGATTATTGTACGGAAAATCTCCTCACGGGCCATACTTCGACATAGATTATTATACAGAAATTGGTGTTTTCTTGAGAACATGAGAGCACATTGAGACAAGGACAGTGGGTCTCTTGTTTATGGCATATAGTTGTAGACTTTTTCATAAACTCACTTAATAATTAGTTTTAAGAAGAAGGAGATTTTATTCATAAATCAATAGGCCATAGGCCCGTGAGATACTACAAATGCATATATACATAGAACATATGACATAGCAATAAACATATTTACAGAAGTATTTACATGAACATTATTCTGTTATAAACGTAATATTGTATTATTTATATTCCTAATTAATACACATAACGGAGGAGGTGGTAATAGTGTGATGTTACGAAGTATTGTAAAACACTTTTAACATACCCAAAGTGGTAATGTCCTACAAATGCAGCAGGATTGGTGAATTGGTCAGTCCATACATTTAAGCAAACTGCAATATTTATTAAGAATGGGACATTTGATGAAGTATTACAACATAAATACCTAAATTAATTAAAACTGTTTATTGTAGTACCACCAGTATGTCAGCTATTAGAGTACCGTCAGTATGTCAGCTATTAGAGTACCGTCAGTATGTCAGCTATTAGAGTACCGTCAGTATGTCAGCTATTAGAGTACCACCAGTATGTCGGCTATTAGAGTACCGTCAGTATGTCAGCTATTAGAGTACCGTCAGTATGTCAGCTATTAGAGTACCGTCAGTATGTCAGCTATTAGAGTACCGCCAGTATGTCAGATATTAGAGTACCACCAGTATGTCAGCTATTAGAGTACCGTCAGTATGTCAGCTATTAGAGTACCGTCAGTATGTCAGCTATTAGAGTACCGTCAGTATGTCAGCTATTAGAGTACCACCAGTATGTCAGCTATTAGAGTACCGTCAGTATGTCAGCTATTAGAGTACCGTCAGTATGTCAGCTATTAGAGTACCGTCAGTATGTCAGCTATTAGAGTACCGTCAGTATGTCAGCTATTAGAGTACCACCAGTATGTCAGCTATTAGAGTACCGTCAGTATGTCAGCTATTAGAGTACCACCAGTATGTCAGCTATTAGAGTACCGTCAGTATGTCAGCTATTAGAGTACCGTCAGTATGTCAGCTATTAGAGTACCGTCAGTATGTCAGCTATTAGAGTACCGTCAGTATGTCAGCTATTAGAGTACCGTCAGTATGTCAGCTATTAGAATATAATTTTGTAAATCTAAACTTGATCACTAAATGCGAACTATCCATATACCCTGGGAACCGATCCTGTGATGTGTAAGCGTTTTTATAAAAAAGGTTTTATCCTATATTTTATGCTATTTTATCATATTAATTAATATCATTTAACTGAGCTAATATGTACTGAGTTGTCTTATTTGTCTTGTACTATATGTATTGCCAAATTTTTCAAAACTGCAATGAGCTGAGCATATTTAAGGCTTGACATATACTCCTTGAAATAAGTTAAGGACCATCAATAAGATTAAAGTTTGCATCATCGCATACACATTGCATTCCAAAAATGGAAACTGTTTCGTGTTTCTGTATTAATTAGGAACATTTTACACCGAAAGTAATTAATTTGAAAATTCAGATTTTGAAATTCAATAAAATGCTTTTTTTCACCCAAAATTGTTATTTTGTATTATTTTCATGACTATTCATTCCTTAACAAACGCCTGTCACCATTTTCTTTGAAATAACTCTACAGATAAGCGTACAATGCCAAATATGCAACTAGGTCGTGAAAAATTACTTCATTTTGGATGGGATAAAAAATCATCATTTTTTCAAAACTGTTCGGTGTATGCATTTAAACTGTCAAAGGTTAGTCAATTTCGGGGGAAATTTCGCGTCCATAGTTCCATTGGTAGTGATTAAACGTAATGAATACATTGACAAAAACATATTAAAACTTTTAGTATTGTGGTTCAGGGGCAAATTAATGATTTTTAGAAATTATCAAAAAAAGAAAATTAACAGAACAATGGATATCAACATTTTGTTCTATCGTCTAATGCAGAAGACCTGACAATGTCCAGTTTAATGTAACATTGCTTACACATTTTGTGTAACCGGCTGAAAATGGTATGTAGTCAATTTCACTGGTTAACATATGGAGAAATATTCTGGAGGTCCTTAACTTATTTTGAGGAGTAGACATGAACCTTGATGCAAACTTCTACAAAAGAGTGACCGGTGTGAACCGTTCTTCTTGGATATATGTTTAATGACGTTGTAACAGTTAGTGTATGTATTTTAATGCAGTCATCCTGCTTGAGCCCATGCATCATATTGATGAATAAGTTGATAGTACGGTGGACTTGAAATGCAGAGGACCCAGGTTCAACCACGGATTTTTCCGTCGGCATGTTCTTGTGCAGTACGATTTCCCGTCGAATGGCGGTCCCGTGTACCGGAGTTTTTTCTCATAGCACGTTAAAGAACCATAGAAATATGTTCGTTAGTAGGGCATGTACCTAGATTTCCCCTCCCCCACCTCTCTCTCTCTCTCTCTCTCGCTCTCTCTCTCTCTCTCTCTCTCTCTCTCTCTCTCTCTATGGGGAGGCTCTAAATAGCCTAAGATGTGTTGATGAACCAGAAAACAACATTCAATTCCGTTTCTTTAAAAGTGCATATTGAATAGTCTCACCAACAAGATGAAGTGAAAATCATTGCATTTTCATAAATTAATTCGGAGTACGTAAATATTTGTAATTGTCGGCAACTACTATATACACGGTCATTGGCAGTACAGCTTCTTTTTTAGGTAAGTCATTCAACATGAACTTGCGAGTGCAAAAATAGGGTTGATGCGTGCTAACAGTCCTAATCTTAGGTTATTTGCCTACTATTAATCAAGTACGGAGAACATCACAACCTATGTTAAGATTGTTATTTTAATGATATTGTAACAACTTCACCAATACTAACATATTTACTCTGGTAGGTAGTTAGTACAGTGGACAAGGTATTACCCTGAAGCTTCTTCGTCATAGATTTGATGTTAAGTATTGACAAAAAAAATGGTTTTGTGCAAATGCATATAAAGGTTTTACATTTCATATTCAGAATTCTTCATTGTGGTTTGTGTGGGTGGGATAATTCATGCGTGAAAATCGTTAAAATATAAATATATTTCTATTAACAAGCGTTTGTATTAGGCATTGAGCCAGACCCAAAATGTTCGATATCGCTACCAACTCAGGTGGCAAATTCTACCATTATTTTTTAGAAAGAACAATGTCTAGATGACATTTTTCCGTGATAGCAGTCTGGAAAGGGTAGCTTATACTATATTAATTTGAACAACATGAGTGTATCATTGTAGCCTGGCATCAAATTTTGGATGTTTATTTTTGCACATTTATATTTTTTGATAATAATTGTTAATATACTTTTGACATATGCATTTAAATTTACAATTCATATTAGTTTAATACAGAATGAATAAGCTTTGTTTCAGCATTGCATTCTGCTTAAAATTACTATTGTGCTTAAAATTGTATGCAGTAAGATTAGTAAATATTTTTTTTACATTATATGTATAAAATTGAAAGAATCACTAATACTAATTCACATCTTTTCTACGATGATTTAATTATTAGGAATTGTTTTGATCGATTATTAATGAAAGTATGTACTCTGCAACGTTCAGGCCTTTGCTTGCATATATAAGTTCAGCAAGCATGAAAAGAGGATACACGCATCGAACAGGAAGTGTAAGTCTTCCTCAGAATAATTGCTACATCACTATTGTTTTAATTTTCTGATATATATATTGCACAAAGGACACAAACAGTCCAAAGGATCTAGATAAGAGAAATGTCAGTGTGTTCGCTTCTTATTTAGGTGTATGCGTTATGCAGTACGTAGTATGATTAAGACGTGTTGAATATGTATTACACATGTAATAAAGACACGAAGCAATAGTTAGCAAATACAAACACAAAATCCAATTAGATGTCTATTGCAATGTATGTTTATTTTAACGATGTTTAACACAGTTTGAATTGCCACACCCACATAAATCACAATTAAAAGCATGCCTGAAATTGGAAACTATTATATGCATTTGCACGAAAACATCGAAGAAGAAGGGTAATACATAGACTACTGTACTAACTACTAACCATGGCAAGCAACTATTTGTTAATTGGTACAGTTGTTACAATAGTACCTTCGTAACATATTCTTTGCAGTTTATTATAGTCATAACCTATTTGTGTGCATGCAGAAATAATGCAAACTGAATGACAGTTACCTAAAAAAGATCGAAAGTGTATTGCCAATGACGGGGGTTGTTGCGACAATGACAAGACTGTAATGCAGAGGTCTATGTACTGCCTTAAACTATCCCTCATTGATCTCAATATCAGTATTTACTTATTTTTTGTTGTTGACAAAAATATACTTTTACCTTTAATTTTGTGGGTTGAAGGTGCACTTTTAAAGAAACAGAATTGAATTAATTGGATGTTGTTTAACGGATTATCAAAAATGATGTTATTAAGACCCGCTCCAGAGAGATTGGAGCTATATGTAGGAATCCGGGAACCTGACATAATGTTAATAAGAAATGTATTACTATAGTTCTCTGCTTTGAAGGATAGATTCCGATACATAGGACCGCGCCCCACCCCCCCCCCCCCCCACCCCTCCCCACAGTTTGCGTCCTCATCAGACATACGAGGCTACCTGTCTTATATATAACACACACACGAAACTCAGTGGCGCCGTCGAGACTTGAACCTGAGTTCTCCGGATTTCAAGTCCATCGTGCTATCCACTGGGCCACAGATTGTATGCGCTCAAGGAGGCTGACTGCGATTTAATGCATACATCTCAAATGCTAAAACTTCATGATATCAATGATACGGTTATATCCAAAAAGCTGGGGTTCACAACAGTCATTCTTTTCCAGCAAATGTGTGTATGTATGTGTTATTCAAAGGAATATACCCCCTCTGCCAGTGTACCAAAAAAAGAATCTCTCAATTCTCTCGGTATTCTGTGTGGACTGTCACGAGTTGCAACATGTCTATATGCCCATCCCATTTCTACGTTTTGATTGGTAATATCAATTAGTGGCAAAGTCTTTGGGATAATAAAAGACAATTAATAATACTCATATCACGTTTAAATAATTGTATTACCTAAAATTACATTATATAATAAGCATAATATATAACATTGAAGTTTTTTAAAACAACAACAAAAAACACACGCTTACACTTAAGGATAGGTACAAAAAAACGCTTACTAATAAGGATCGGTACCCAGGATATCGGGATAGTACAAAGTTGAATATTCGAATACCCAGATAACTATGTCTGATATACCGGCATTACTACGATAATATGGCTTTCTTGGTAGTACTTTGTGCGAATTAAGGGTGTACTTTTGTAAAACAAACAACTCAAAATGTTCTTAGGTTTTTTGATCGTATCTTATAGATTTGTTTATTCTTTGGCTGCACCTGCTTTGGTTATTCAGTAACATTATGGATATATTTCTAATTAAGTATGTTTATATATATATTTACAAACACATTTAAGTGTATAGTTTATTACTTTTTCTGGATGGTGACTTATTGTTTAAAAGGATTTCCTTTTTGATTTGATATACTTTTGTTTAAACTGCATTGTCAATTAAGTTAACCATTAGGCCGTATTGTCCACTGACCTTTCCAAGTCGCTTACCCTGTATTCACCACTCTTTATGTTTGTATATTGTCCCATTCATTGACTGTTTAATTTGATTTTTTTGTTTTAGTTTGTTGTACAGTGTTAACCTACGGTGCAATTGCCTTTGAGTACTGTGGTTTATACAGGAGTGTTTTTCTCATTTTCTGTATATATAGATGCTGACAATGCTGCTGACAACGCTACAGTAGTCAATTTATTTTATCCAACGCTTCATGTGAATACACAATAGGTCCATAAATTCATTGTCCTGCTTTGCCATGACAATGCAGCAGTCATTTGTGGTTTTGTTGTGTGGATTTAATAAACATGCGACTTGTATACATCGTTTAACTAGACATTTAGTTACAATAACAGTTTCAATTGTTTTAATTAATTTAGATCTTTATAATGTAATACCTCATCAAAAGTCTAATTTTTTGTTGTTTTATGTTTTCAGTATTTATTGATAAACATTGCTTTCCTTAAACCTAACTATGAAGTTATTAATGAAAAAAAGTGTACAACTACAAGTAATAAACAAGAGGTCAAAGGGCCTTGACTCGGCCTCGCCTCAAAGTGCTCACATGTTTAAGAAACAACTACAACAGCAAGTTACTAATATAACTCTATGTAAAACTGTGACTGGGGTCAAATTTTACCCCAGTATCCCCATTTAAACGAACTAGTCAAAGGACCATAAGCTAATACTACATGCAGACTATTAGACACTTAGCTCATGTAGATTCGGAGATTGATAAAAGGGTTTACTTTAATGGCTTTACTCACAGGGCACCTGACGAAACTTGAGTCAAGGGTCACCATTTGAACATACTTCGTAGAGAACATAAGCCTATGCTACATGCAAAATATTAGACGTCTAGCTCTGGTAGTTTCAGAGAAGGTTGTTTTTAAAGATTTTTTATATATAGCTCAATGTAAATACCCTGAGGTGTGGCTAAATATCAACCCAGGGTCGCCATTTTAGCAAATCGGTAGAGGACTATAAGCTTATACTACATGCAAAATATTAGGCTTTTAAAGGATTGTCCTATATAACGTTATGTAAATATGTTGCCCTGGGGCGGGCCAAATATGACTCCAGGGTCATCATTTTAATTTGTCTTGTATCGGGCCGTAAGCTTATGCCACATGCAAAATATTAGACATCTAGCACTTAAGGTTTCAGAGAAAATGATTTTTAAAGAAATCTGATTTTAAAAGGGGGAGATAACTCTTATAACAGGAAACAGCTACCCTGTTGGCAGTGCTATCGTGGGTATTTTCTTTCTCTACAATGTGCTCCAGTAAGAGTTTGCCACCTGAGATGGTAGTGAAAATTGTCTAGCTCACGGTCTTTATATTATCTTTACATTTCATGTGCAGAATTCTTCATTGTGATTTATGTGGGTAGGGTAATTCAGGTGTTAAACTAATATTGATGTTGGAGTTACTTTGAGGAAGTACATACTTTCATTAATTTATCATAACAATCCCTAATTCATATAATAATATTATTTAAATCATCGTATAAAGGTTGTAAATTACTGATCCTTACAAACTGACACATACAATGTACAACTACATGTAAATGCATAACAATGTGTCAATATATATATAGTGGGTGTGGTAAATTGACATATATAATTTCGAACATAATAGTGATTTTAAAAAGGCACTACATATATCTACGCGATTTTTAATGTAAACTATTAAATACTCAATATTACTGCATTTATATGTATACAAAGCTATTTTATGAGTATTCTAAGAAGAAACATGGTTCGTATTCCAGTTCTGTAAATGATTAATTATGATCAAAACAATATCTTGAATAAAATGCTGCCCTGCGTTTTACTGCATGCCCCTGACAAGACTTCAGTATTAAGCAATACATACGCGTCAATGCTTGATAGGATTAAATAACAAATACTGTGTGGTGCTGAGGTCCATATGCAACTGTATGAACCGGATGACGTCACATCAAACAAAGAGTGGAATATGCAAATGAAGTATAATATTTATTGATATATACTCCTTAAAATAAGGACCCGTTATTTAATTCAATAAGATTAAAGTTTTCATAATCGCACAAGTTTAAATACACACTGCATTCCAAAAATGGAAACTATTTCGTTTTTTCTGTATTCTTAAGGAACATTTTACACCAAAAAAATCTTTGTAGAAAATTCAGATTTTGAAATTTCAATAAAATGCTTTTTTTTCACCCAAAAATGTTATTTCGTATTATGTTTATGACTACTGATTCCTTAACAAACATCTGTCATCATTTTCTTTAGAATTAGTCTACTCGCGTCCATAGTATCATTGGTAGTGAAATTGTTTAGTATTGTTGTTTTTGGGCAAATTAATCATATTAAGAGATTATCAAAATTCTCGGACTCTTTTTCATTAACAGAACAATGTATATCGACATTTTGTTATTTCATCTAATGCAGAAGACCTGACAATATCCAGTTTAATGCAACATTGCTTACACATTCTGTGCAACCGTTTGAAAATGGTATGTAGTCAATTTTACCGGAAAGCATATGGGGAAATATTCTTGCGGTCCTTAACTTATTTTGAGGAGTATATGTGAAGTATGTACATTCCCAAAATAAAATTCTACTGAGGCAACTGCCTCGGTGTGCCTCAGCGTGGCTATTGGCCTGATTGTTTAATTGAAATCTATTAAAATACTTGAATATTTATTAACACAACCATGTCATGCAAAAACGAACATCAAACAAAAATAGTTGAAAGAGTTACGATGATAACCGATTAATGTCAGTAAAAAACCAGCTACCTGTTCCAGATGTTATTATGGAATAATGTCATCTACATTTATATTATTTTTTTCTTCAAAATTCGAATTTTGCCTGAGTTGGTTACAATATTGAAAAAATATCGTCGCCTAATTCATGTCTTAAAACAAAGCGTTTTGTATTATGCCTCATAATTAAAAATGAGTATATATATATATCGATATTCAACCTTACTGTGTGCTGCATGGCTGGGCTAAATTGATATTTGCATTTATGTTATACCCCATTTCGAATTGGCCCACATTTTCTACTTTATGTATCGCTTGTCTAGAAGAGATGTTGCATGGCATAAAATTCAAATATATCCGATAACAAATGATCCATAAACATAACGCTTTTATGTATGTTTATCCAATTTCGTTTGAAACTAAAAGTGCACACTGTTTACAGTTGTAAACCACTGTATATCATTAAATAATAACAAATGTCAGTGTTCCGGAATAGAAAACACGCTTCTTATGAAGCTGTAATTTATTTCCTATTGATAACAATTATTCTACCTGGGGGAGTTACCACTTTGTTCGAAGTTTGGCTTTTTTTCTGTTTGCGTGTTTGTTTTTGTATTTTGTGGTTGACTGTCGTCCTTGAATGCTACTTTCCCTGTCCGATTTTTATATCTTTCTTTTTTTTGACATGTGTAACAGTTAAGGTAATAATCCGTAAGCAAACGAATGTCTAACTAACGCCGAACTGAAAATCTACGCTACTGAAACTACTAAAACTACCTACTACTATATATACGACTTACTTGAATGTTTTAAAGCGCGTTCCACCTACGTCAAATACTATTGTGTCGTTTGGTTCTGTATTGCCATCTACGTCATATACTATTGTGTCGTTTGGTTCTGTATTGCCACCTACGTCAAATACTATTGTGTCGCTCGGTCCTATATTGCCACCTACGTCAAATACTATTGTGTCGTTTAGTCCTATATCGCCACCTACTTCTTCACCGCTCATTTTGTCCAAACTGTAATCTAAAGATTTAACATGACGCTTGTAATACAAAAAAATAACAAAATAGCTTGAACGTGTCAAGAAAATGCTGATACCGCTGATAGTGAATATATCCCTATATTGTATTCGTTTCCACTAAAACAGATACGAATGCCGGGAACCACATTAATGCTAGCTGTTTAAGTTTTACAACATTCACCAGAAACACGGATTGCCGGGATCCATCACTAAATTAAGTTTTACGTTTCAATCGCTATTAAACCGAGTTGTTAATTATTCTAAAGCTTGTACAATTACATTTAAATTTATCGTGCAACCGTTCATTCACTCATGAAGCCATTTTCTTCCTTCATATAATTGTTTGTTCATTTAATTACATTATTAAGTCATTAAGCAACTATTTGTGCAGTATGGTGCAAAAAAAGAAAGAAGAGAAATCACAGGCTATCATTACAACTTCTACTGTTCACGTGACAGAACCGGAGTAAAAGGTTTACCGTTATTTAATACCGTTGTTTCTATTGCAATTTATAAAACAACGGGAAGCGATTCAGTAGTTGTCGGTCTCGGGTTTTTTTGTAGACCTTAATTCAATCCGAGTATTATTATGCATTATGATTCTGGCCTTTCCTTTACTCTCTCCTCTTCTCTCTAGTACTGGTTTTACTATCTGCTCTTCTCTCTAGTACTGGTTTTACTCTCTTCTCTCTAGTACTGGTTTTACTATCTCCTCTTCTCTCTAGTACTGGTTTTACTCTCTTCTCTCTAGTACTGATTTTACTATCTCCTCTTCTCTCTAGTACTGGTTTTACTCTCTTCTTTCTAGTACTGGTTTTACTATCTCCTCCTCTCTTGTACTGGTTCTACTCCTCTTCTCTCTAGTACTGGTTTTACTATCTCCTCTTCTCTCTAGTACTGGTTCTACTATCTCCTCTTCTCTTTAGTACTGGTTTTACTATCTCCTCTTCTCTCTAGTACTGGTTTTACTATCTCCTCTTCTCTTTAGTACTGGTTTTACTATCTCCTCTTCTCTCTAGTACTGGTTTTACTATCTCCTCTTCTCTCTAGTACTGGTTCTACTATCTCCTCTTCTCTTTAGTACTGGTTTTACTATCTCCTCTTCTCTCTAGTACTGGTTCTACTATCTCCTCTTCTCTCTAGTACTGGTTCTACTATCTCCTCTTCTCTTTAGTACTGGTTTTACTATCTCCTCTTCTCTCTAGTACTGGTTTTACTATCTCCTCTTCTCTCTAGTACTGGTTCTACCCAGAAAGAATTTGGTGGTCTGCCCCTACCAATTATTTTTTAAAAGATGGATCGTCATATATGGCCTTACATGTGCTAAAAAAAACTTAAAACACCAAACAAACAAACGAAACTCTTCTTCTTACTGTCCTTACGCTATACTATGTTATCATATACTTTCCTACAAATATATACGATACGACATAGACCTAGCATAGATCTTACATCCTCCTAGCTAGTCATATCAATCAGGATATCGTTGCCGGACAATAAAGCTTTATCACACGCGTGAAAAATGTCATATCACGGAAATAACCGAATGTTCATCACTATCCTTTTACCGGAGTGATACGGAAATACCCGATTAGTTACGATTGTATATTAATGAACGATTTATCACGGGTATGGTTTGTCATCTGAGTTTCATTAGTTACTTCCATCCTGTTTTCGCGACGGATTTTCGGCTATATAATCATTATCCGTGGATGAAATAACCACTGATGACAATTCACCTTGATTAGAAAATTTCAAATTTAATTCATTTTCAATAAGGTTTCGGACAAAAATAAATGTATATCACTTTCGCGACAGACATGAGCACATCAGAAATGACTATATCTAATGATAAAAACTTTTTTTTCTCCCTGGAAAACAGCGTAGTGAGTGAGCTAAGGTTGACATTTCGACAAAGCTGAAGTATATGATAAATAGAATAAAAAATGTGTATTTTCATATCACACCCTATATCAGGCCCTCGACCCATATCAAATACACCTCCAAAATACACATTTTTTATTCTCAGCCAATAATTGAGACCACCACCTAACCATAGCATTCTCGTAAAAGGCGATTTATAGTGTTGCAGGACCTCAGCTCCTCCTTATAGCGTTTGCACTAACTCAACTTCTCTAACAGTTGTGAAGTTTCTGAATGCATGCCTCATATTACAGTCAGGCTTGGATCAGATTGCTCATGTTGCAATGTCGTAAATCCCATTTCAATTTAATTCATTTCATTGACCTTCGTGTAATCTATCAAATGGTAATGCCTTTAAATTTATCGATTTGAAAATATTTAATTCATCGAACTTTTCATAAGCTTATGCAAATGAGCATAAACATATACGTTATTTATTAGCTTAGTATCGCATACTTGTATATTAAACATTGCAATGCACGTTTAAATAGTAAACTAGTGCTATGTAATTCAATTAGAGACATCCCCGTTACCAGTTGTGGTTTTATAGGAGACGCGTGCGGGTGGTGTGGGGGAATGTGGGGTCGGGTGAGGGTCCCCCCGAATAAACTAAAATGACTGAAATTACACAAAATAAAAGTATTCACAGTTTAATTTTGCGTTAAATGTCATTGTCTTAAAAACGGGGTTCCCACCCACCTCCCCCGACAATGTACTTTAACGCTCCCCTACGACAATGTCATTTAACACAAAATTGAAACTCTGAATATCTTTCTTTTGTGCATTTTCAGTACATTTAGTCTAATCTACTGTTAATGTAATACAAAGTATTAATGTTGCATCTATTCAAAGGAAATGCATCAACAAATACAATCTTGAAAAACGTGTATTCCAAATTGAACAGGGGTAGCCCTAACCATGATAAAGTGTCTCATTTTAGTTTCAAACTATTTTACAATTCATGTGTGAGCTGCTGCAAATAGACATTAGATATATGTTTAACAAAGATTAAATATTTAAAAAATCATATAATTTAGCAAACATTAAAGTCTATCAAACACAAGCTTATCATTACCTCTTTTTTGTTTTAGATTCCAAAAAGTCCTTGCAGAGCACCTATTATGTGTATACCTCAATAGTATAGTATAGTATATGTATGATACGACGTGTCGACGTATATTATTATATAATAGATACGCTGTTTGAATTTCATTCATATCCGAAATAAAAATAGAAACCAGCACCGTGACACGAATAAATTGAGAATCACACCGAATCACACCAAATCACCGCTCAATGTAAATATGATATCAATGCATAGGTAATAGGTTAAACATATTAAATAAATAGTTTTGGAATATTCAGTGTCAACATCATAATTGTTTTCAAGGTCAAAAGGTCAATTAAGTGCAAAAACTATTAAACAATATCAAATTTTCATTCTCATATTTACGTGTTTTTATTCCAGTTTATATATTCTACATTGTTTCACGATGTGTTTTGATAAAACATGGTATTTTGCTATCGTGTAAATATATTTCAAGTGTGGTTAATGGCCCGTGCTTCCAAACATCACTTTAATATGACATGGGGTCAAAATATGAGCCAGCTCAATAAATGGGAACATTTGGTATATTAAAGATCAAGTTCATTGGGGTTATTGTTGTCATTGATATCGAAAAACTCAAATAAGTACAAAATGTACGCACGACCTCCCGTTTTAGAAAAGATAACTAATTTGTTTACATTACTGTGTTTCAGACATGTGTTTGTCTTTTATATAACTGATCAGATAGTTAACCTTCTGTGATGATTATGTAATATAACATATCATTGTGTTGCTGAACTTATTCCTATTATGTTCTAGTCAATGTAAGAGTTAAGCTCAAGCTTATTGACACATTTTTTTCAAATGTTAACATGATTTAATATATAAATATATATTCAAAATACAAAATACCTTTAGGTCCATGAGTACCGTCAACGATTTGTGAAAAACGTACAATAGCATATAACAGCAACATTATTCTATGCTGAACGTCTAATAAAAACATACAGTGGAACAACTGTCAGAGAATGACCCAGAATAATAATGACAGTGTTAACAAGGTGTTTCTCTTTCTAAAATAGATATTCATCATCTGCCCACTTTAAGGTAAGTGACAACATATATTTGTATTCTAATACCAGTAGACAAAATACTGTTATCTTATATATTGTTAATTAATAATAGTATATGTGTTCTAAGCAGACAGCATTGAGAAGTGTCACGAGTTTTCGTGAAAATGACACTATATCAGATATATTTGCTGCTTTTTTAAAAGAAAAAAAACAGATGTAAAATCTTCATATGGATTGTAAAACTATGGAAAGTAAGCATTCTTAGAAAACAACGACTTTAAATTGTTTAAACAAAAATATAAGCGAAATGCCGACCAATTTTTAAAAGTATGGATGCCAATACATGCCAAAACTTAAGTTGTTTTAGTTAAGCCACATGAGAGAGTTAAAATGTAAACGCTCTGCAGTTGTCTGCTTGTTTGCAGGCACAAAAGGAATAGTGAAACCATCAAAACATGTGTGTTTTGGCCTTGGGCTAAAACGTATAACATGCAGTAGGATGGTTATTAAAATTCTTAATCGTGTTGGACATTGCTTAAGTTATCACACTGTTGAAGGGATTGAAACTGACTTAGCCATGTCTGTAAGAGAGAGAGATTCTACAACGGTTGGGATATGTTACCAGAATATACCAGCAGACATGACAGAGCCTACCACTAATGAGCATGCAGCAAACATGAATATTCAAAGAAAAGAACATGCACGTTATTCTACGTAGGAAAGCAATCTAGAACATTATAGAAAGAAGCCGCGAACAACAAAGTTCATTTATCGCATTCAAACCAAAGACTCTCCGGAACATGTGTAACAAATGAAGAGACGATTCCAATATAGACAATCACATGCGGTCTGTTTCGCACAACACTTATGTGGATAGGATGAAATGCTCACATGACACGTGACCCACTTCCAGATTGTAGGCTATATGGAAACTTTGAGCTTGCCACAAACACGCCCATATGTATTTGCTGAAACACTTCGAATTTCACAACGTGTTGCCGAAGAATGCCAAGAGGAGTTTGCTCTTTTCCATTATGATCTTGCTATTGCCATTTTTGAGGCACTCATTTTCATAACCCTGTATGTGCTTCCCATTTATGTTTTTAACTTTGGGGCATGCTTGTGCTTAAGAAATGATTTTGTTTTTAATTCAACATAAAATTTCAAATTAGAAAAGACCAACGGACCTTTTGACGTCACCCACTGCATTAAAAGTTCGTAGGCTCTTGGTCTATATAATTATGCGAAATACAAGACCTCTAGCTCTTGATGTTTCAGAGTAGTTTTGTTAAGATATTATACATAGCTCCTCTGTAAAACTGTCACCACCGTGGCTCCTCAGTGTCACGATTTGAACAAACTTGGTAAACGATCAAAAGCTAAATGCAATCTGAGAGCAATATTTCTTACGGTTTCAGAGAAAAATTACTTTTCATTTCCCCATTAATGTTTGTCTATGTCAAGCATGGGACTCATGGGGTGGGGTCAAATTTGACCCTAGGGTTACCACTTGAACAAACGTGTGACCATCTGCATGTAATATATGAAAGCTCTATGCCTTGTGATTTCATAGAAGAAGATTTGGTTTATTTTTTTTCTGTATACATCTGTATACATAATGAAAATGGGATCCCTTGGAAGAACTTGTATGCTTAGCGTCACCGAAGCTGATAACAAATACAAACAAGAGATAAAATGTAGCAGACTCGATTTTATTGAGTCTATTCATGAGAGGTAATGTAAAGTGCAACACCTCTCACCCCTCCTAGCACCGGCTTAAGCGATTTTCTACTTTAAAGCCACAAATATTAGGCTTGATCATCCCAAAGGACCAGTTAGTCTATAAAACATGTTACACTTTGTGCGAGGACAAATTTAATTACATAGTGACCATTAGAACAAACTTGGCAGAGGATCAAAAGCGTATAGTTCATATGAAATATTAGTCCCTCTATATAACTATGTAAATCTGTGACCCGTTCCCAGATTTGACTAGACTACAGGGTCACAATTTTAACAAAATTGGTAGAATACCATAAGCTTATGTTACATACAGTTCATAAGAGCTCTAACTTGTAGACCGTGAGCCATACACTTTTTTGTTACCATCTCAAGGGACAAATTCTTACTAGTACCATGTTATTGTGTACCTTGTAGAGAAACAAAAAATCCATGATAGCAGTGTGAACAGGGTAGCTGATTCCTGTTATAAGAGTTATCTACCCCTTTTAAGCAAAACTCTTGTTTCTTTAAAAAAATCGTTTTCGCTGAAACTAGAAGAGCTACAGGTCTAATATTTTGCATGTATTATACATTTTGAGTCCTCTACCAAGTATTTATAAAATGGTGACCCCAGGGTTAAATATGGCCCAGCCCTGGGGGTAACATTTTTTCATACAGTTATATAGGAAATCTTTAAAAAATAAATAATTTTCTCTAAAACTGTAAGAGCTAGAGGTCCCATATTATGCATGAAACATAAGCTTATGGTCCACTAGCAAGTTTGTTAAAATGTTGACCCTGGTGTCATATCTGACTCCACCCCAGTGGTCATATATTTACATAGAGTCATTTAGAAACATTTTAAAAATCTCTTCTTTAAAAAAACAAGAGCCAGAGGTCTACTATTTTGCATATTGTACAAGCTTATGGTTCTCTACCACTTTTGTTCAAATCGTGACTATGTGTCCAACTATGGCCCGGTTCTGGGGTTAAAATTTTACAAAGAGTTATATAGGAAAGTCCATAAAAATATTCTTTCTCTGATACTACAAGAGCTAGAGGTCTAATACGATGCATGTAGCATAAGAGTATCGATCTCTACCAATTTATTTTGTTCAAATGGTGATCTTATGGTAAAATTTCGCCCGGTCCCGGGGGTTACATGTTTACACAGAGTTATGTAGGAACGTCTATTAACATCTTCCCTAAAACTACTACAAGAGCTAGAGTTGTAATAAGCAACATGTAGCATAAGATTATTGTCCAGTACAAAATAATTTAAACGGTGTCCCTTGATTCAAGCCTGGAATCAAATTTGGCTCTGTCCCTGGAACCACACTATAACATTGAATTATATAGCAAAACATATTCAAACAGCTTCTCTGATACTTCAAAAGCTAAATAATAGTTCGCATGCACCATAAGCTTATGATCATCTACCTAGTGTGTTCAAATGGCGACAATGGGGTCAAATATGGCCACTACGGGGGTCACAGTTTTACAGATTGATATAAAGAAATTGTTGTTGTTTCTTAAAACATGAGAGCACTTTGAAACAAGGCGAGTGGGTCTCTTGTTTATGGCTTGAAGTTGTACACTTGTCATAAAATCACTCTAAAAGTTTTAAGCGAACTGAAATATATAGAGAATGTGACTTTTGATAAGGTATTCCATTATGAAGATGCTTACTAATCGCATATTGAATAAATCCACGATCTAAAATCACAAAGTAGACCACTGCATTTTCGACAAATTGCAAAAAAACAGAATGAAAAAGAAAAGGCATTTTACGGTTTAACTGTTGATTTTTAGGTGTTTTTTATACAAATTTTAAAATAACGCGCCAAATTACGACAAAATTACACTACAAAAACAGTTTATCAAAACTCTATCCAGGTGTTCATCTCATATAATAATGCATATGTGTCGCTTAAAAGTATATGTTTATTCATGTTTTTTTTGTAATATCCGTAATTGAATAAGTGTAAAATGAATTATCCATTTTTGTTTTTTTTGTTTGGCTGGTTAAAGCTTTTAATATTATATTTATAGAGTTTTGATATCAAAAGATGTAAGTTATGTATATACCTCGTCGTCAGTAGGTTTAGAAATGATGTACATATGTTGTAAAATGTGGTTGTTGTTGGCGGGATAGCTACTTTAACTGCAGTAGCACCTGTATGTTGGATATATATTTTAGAGTAAACATCAGTAAACTAACCGTGATCACTAACTGTAATCTATCTCGATGCACTGGGTACCGATTCTTATCTGGAAGCGTTGTTGTTTTTTTTACATCTTATACGTATGTTATATTGTCACATTAAGTTATATTATTTAAATCAGATAATTTGTACTGAGTATTCTTAATTATCCTGTTTTATCCCAAGGCATTAACTGCCAAGTTTATCAAAACAGCAATGAGCTGGGCATATATAAGGCTTGCAGGCATATTGCAACTCGACTTACATGAACTTGATGCTAACTTGCTAGATACGAGAGACCGTTGTGAACCCAGCTTCTTGGATATAACCTTATGACGGATTAACATTTTAGTTGTACACTTCTCAAAACTGCTAACTACACCGCTCACGTTTTGGGTTATATATATCGATGGGTTGAATGTTTTTCAATAAAATAAAAAGGAAATACCAATTCAATCATTTTTACATCATTTCATTTTATTTTTTTCATGGGCAATGCTAGAACTAAACCACAATAAGCAATTACAAACGACCCATGTAAACACTAAAGTCACACTTTTCCCATATCTACATGTAGATATGGGAAAAGTGTGACTTGACACTAAAGTGACTTTTCCCTTTTTATTATTTGAAAAACATTCAACCCATCGATATATATAACCCAAAACGTGAGCGGTGTAGTTAGCAGTTTTGAGAAGTGTATGTATTTTAATGCAGTCATCCTGTTTGAGCGCATACAGCCTGTTGATGCAGTGGATAGCACTGGGGACTTTAAATTCAGAGGACCCTGGTTCAAGCCTCACCGGAGGCAGTGAATTTTGTCGTTGTGTTCTTGGGCAAGACACTTTTATCCTCGTCCGTCGGATGGGGACGTAAACCAATCGATCCCGTGTATCGCTTGTTTATTTTCTCCCATCATGTTAAAGAAACATAGGTGTCTATTCGTCAGTAGGGCAGGTTCCTAAATGCCTATATATCCATCCACACCCCCCGCCCCCCCCCCCCCCCCCCCCACACACACACACATACTCTCCCTCTCTCTTCATTGGCAATACACCTTCTTTTTTAGGTAATAATCATTCCACTTGCATGCGCATGCGCAAAAGTAGGGTTGATACTTACTATCCTAGGTTAATTCCATACTCTAAATCAAGTACGGAGAACATCACAACCTATGTTTAGATACATATCCTAAGCAGGTGATATTGTAACAACTGCACCAATACTAACAAATAGCTGCCATGGTAAGTAGTTAGTACAGTGATCTGGGTATCACCCTAAAGATATTTCTTCGTCGACGCCGTGTGGTTCCCGGGCAAGAATATGACCACTGCATATCCAGGCATAGGGGTAAAATTTCCCCGAATTTATGTTAATTTTGTCATTTTTGTTCATTATTTTCATCATGAAACCTGTATTGTTTCAGGTGCTACTTCAGTGGTGTCAGTGATCGCGGCTCCAGCGAAAAATGGAGTGTTTACTAGAGAATTTGCAGCAACTCTGCAGTTCTGCAGGTAAGAAGGTTTTAGGCACATTCTGCAGTTTTTTATCTAGATGTTAATGAAGAGTGAGCCGGGTCGAATGTTCATTCCTGTTGGTGCCATATAATATTAAAATAGACAACTTTTAAGATTTTGCGTTGCAATATGCAATGTTTAGTTCATGTATTTATGTGTAATACATAATCCAAATGTGTAATCATAATAAGTATTGCCATGACGCATACACCTAAAAAAGACTTTTATTAAAATCAAAAACACGTTAAACCGCACATTTCCTTTATCTAGAATCCTTTGGACTATGTGTAGTCTGTGCAATATATGTATATATCAGAACATGTTAATACTATTTATGTTGCAGTTACTTTGAGAAAGGCTTTTAGTTCCAGTTTGGCATGTGTCTCAACTTATCAGGCTTACTGAACACATATGTGCAATGCCATGAACATTGCTTAGTACTTGATTTCATCAAAATATCATAACCATCCCTTATTCATATTATAATATTATTTAAATCATGTAGAAAGGTTGTAAATTACTGATTCTTACAAGTTTACACATATATTGTAAAAAATATTAACTAAACTAAATGCATAAAAATGTGTCAATAGTGGGTGGGGTAAATTGACTTCTATTCGAAGCAAAATAGAGTTTTTAAACTGAATTCAGTGCTAAAAAAGAACTGTTTTACGCTTTATGTAACTCAATGAATTTTAAACTTAAGTGCATCTTTAAAAAGTACATCAATAATTATTCACACAAGCATGACATTCAAAAATGAACATCAAAAACTTATATGAAAGCGCTACAATGATAACCTATTAATGTTCGATTTTTTTTATATAAGCTACCTGTTCCAGATTGCTATCATGGAAAAATGTAATCTATATACATTGCTCTTTTCAAAAAGTGATGGTAGAATTTGTCCCTTGAGTTGGTAACAATATCGAAAATTTTGGGTCCTGGCTCAAGGCCTATTGTGGTTACAGAGAATAAGAGTTTTACAGGTTTTTGCCTACATACATCAGGGTCACAGTTAGAACATGGAAGGGAACTGTGAGCTTATGCGTATGCTACATGCAGAATATTAGACCTCTAGCTTTCGTACATTCAGAGGAGGCGTTTTTAAAGCTTTTCCTATATAGTTTTATTTAAACCATTGACCTATTAGGTGAAGAAATGGAACAATTGTCAAAGGAAAGACGGACAGACAGAACAGCCTGGTAGACGGAAGACGGGCAAAATGTTATCAAATAGCTTACATGAGCCTTTTTATAATATAAGTTGAGCTAAAATGTATTAGAATATTTTGCTACGAAAAGCAACACATATTACGAGTAGGTTACACACATAAAAGAATAATCTTCATTATTACACATATGTTATTTTATCACAACCCGAAATCGCATGATTTGTCGTTTCATTTTCATTGTCTTTTTCACATTGCATGTTGGTACTGTCACCAGTTTTGCTCCTTGTATTGCTAATGTTCACTTCTGCTTCCTCCATTTGCGTGGCGAATTCCACGTGTCTGTAATAGAGGATAAAGTTGCTCACCAGAGCGGGTACCGAAAAGCCCACCATAAGAACCCCACACATTGCACACAGAGAGCCCACAACTTTCCCACCGGTAGTTTCTGGGTATATATCACCATACCCCACCGTTGTCATAGTGATCAGTGCCCACCAAAATCCATCCGGAATACTTTTAAACTTTCCCTTTTCTTCAACATAATAAATCAGCGAAGAGAACACTAATACTCCTAACGCCATAAACCAAACCAGTAACATCAATTCCCCAACACTAGCCCGCAGTGTATACAATAGAATCCATAATCCGGAAGAATGACGGATGAGGCGAAATATTCGAAGTATCCTAATCACTCTCACTACTGTCACAACGTTTAGGGAATTAACGTCTGTTGTTGAAGTTATCTTAAAATTATCAATAATGAGTTCAACGATGTCCGTTAAAATGGCAAGAATGTCAATTAATGCTAGCAGTGATATTGCGTATTTAAGTTTTTTTGGTGCGAATACGAATCTAACGCCATATTCTAGGATAAAGTAGAACAGACAGGATATGTCAATAGCATACAACGCTGGGTGTTGCAATTTTTTTTTGTTGTCGTCTGCTAGAGAGTTGTTCATACTTCCAGCAAGTGTTGACGTTTCATCGGATCTATTTGGACTTGCAGTCGAATTATCATTTTCTTGTAGGTAATCTGTATCTACGTTAGCATTTTCCGTAGAGTAATACGCAAATGGTTCGGTTGTATCGGCGAGGAATGAAAAAATCGAAATAACCACGAAAAACAATGAAACGAATCCAAAAATCTGAAATGATAAAAGTTCATAAACAGTTCTATGTTTAAGATCAAAACAATACGTATTTAATATTGTTTATGAAAGGTATATGACAAAAGTGATAAATCAGATATTTTATCAAACATATGACATATGATGCAACTTTATATTTATTTGCAAGAACACGTTCACTGATTTAAAAAGTATAATACGAAATTTGGATGAATATTATACTGTAGCGGCTACCACGGCGATCTTGGGACAAAATAACAACAACATCACTTTGGCTAATACTCGTGCATTAACTGTTGCCCTACTTAGAATAAAGGACAGTGTTATTTTGTATAACAGACCCTATCGTTGTGCAACTCACTGCATATTTAGTGGTTGGCCCATTTACAGTTCACCACTATGCTTTCCACTTGGACCCCTGACCTAATTATACCATGATACTACTATTTCTTCAATTATATTAATTTAATGATTTTTCTACAGTTTCAATAAACTACATTACAACAAATGCTTTAAGCAAAGACTTGCGTTTGTCTTAATAATACTATTAAAAATGCTCTTTTTAAAAACACAACTATATATTTATCAGATATGGAAAGCAAACACCTCATATACATAGATATATATATATAGCTGCACTTAATGTAGAAAGAATAAGATGTTCAATGTTATAGTAAGTGTAACTGTGCATTTAACATCTTTAAAATGCGATTTTTCTTGTGTTCTAAACTTGTCGAATATAAAGTTAAAAATAAAACAGTTTGGATAAAGGCAGAGCATGCTGATTAAAACGTAAAATGAAACAGTTGACGAAGTATTCGGAAACGTTACAAATTAAAGAATTACGCTATCAATTCAACTATATAAAATTAAACTGTACACACTATGCCGAATAAATATTTTTGTATTAATTACGCTGTATCCCCTATACGCTTCGGCGACGCTAAGCATACACCAAGTAGCGTGCAGATCCAACTGATTTATTTACTGCACATGTATTGTTTTTAGCGAAGCGCACGTTTCTAATCAGTTGTTTCAACTAACGCCTTAGTATATCGGGTGATTTAATGCAAATATTCTTGACTCAAAGTCTGTATCTTCTCCGTTGTGATAAAAAAATAATTAAATATTCAGACTTTAAAAGGCAAACCTTTGCTAACAACGACGAGTTACTCCGATTCAACATCCTCCAAACCACTGGCCGCCATTTTGTCCAAAACGTTGACTTATTTTCGTGCACTTGGTCCGACATACTCAGCTTCCGGTCTCGTTCCAGTCTTTTCAGCGATTTCTGTGTGGAATTCCATTCGTTGTAATTCAACCAGCAACATCGTTCTATAGTTTTCGGGGATATCCCCCAGAACAACAGTTCAGTTTTCGCGGCTGGTCCGCAAATATAGGAAGGTAGGTGGAGTTCATCTGTTCGTAGGTAGTTTAACGTCACCTGAAGGGGGCATATTCAACATGTCACTATTCAACACTAATCTACTGTGTTCCTAAAACTTTTATTTTTTGTGTACAGATGCACATAAGAAATATTAACGAATAGGTATTTCGTAATACTTATAAAGATAATACAATATGCATATATAATACGTTATAAATATTAGATTTCTAAATTAGTTCAAAAATACAAGTATAAAGTAGATATAAAAGAAATGAAGCATTCAAGGACCACGCATAGAAACAAACAACAATTACAAAGTTGGATACAAGGCAAGATAGGACATCGCAAACATAAAATGGATAACAATAGGGCTACCGCCTTAGAATGGCCAGTGACAAAAAAAGGCCGCTGGGGTTTAAACCAGGTTCTAGGGTGCACCAAACCACAATCTTACCATAATGTCATCCCAATAAATAAAGATATCCCCGGCCAGGTTATATTCTCTAACAAACAAGTCAGCATTATAAGCCAATGTATGTATAACACATAGATGATCATGTATATATATGAATATAAAAACAAGAGCCTAGAAAACCACAAAGCAAGTACTCAGTGACTTGGCAGAAGCCAGAGCAACAAGAGAACAAACCATTTAGGGTAAGACAAACAAGATTTAAGACAACTATCAAACGCTACCGTCCTTTGAGGATTTAGGTAGACGTCATCATAGTGTCCTCAGTCTGTCCGGTCATCGCACAATCAAAAAGGAAATTGTAAATGGGTCTAGCACTAAACATGCAGTGCGTTGCAAATTTATAGGGTTATAAGCTCTTTTGATTAACCTTTTAACATGTTTAACCAAGAATGTATAGAGGTGATTATGACCAAGGATCTAACGAAGTTTATAAATCACATCACCATAGCAGTCATAAAACCTAACTATTATAAGTATAGAATAGTTAAATTTATGTAGAGCTCGTAAACATTTTATTCATAGGTATGAGGCTACCTAACGCATTTCAAAATCATAATTTCCCCCTCCAAATGAGGTCAGCTGCTATATGCCTTATATTGTCCCATATTTATATTATTCAACATTTATAAACTCAATTGGTCGAGTTTTTTATATCGAGTTTTTTATTAAGTGTATACATTTTAAATTTATTTTTCTGTAAATAGTTTACAATTGTAAACTCCTTAAGTCTGGTAAAAAAATATATATTATTCTTATACAGTTTAGAAAATTCGGATGTAACATCTTCGAACCCCGGAAATTTGTTACTTTTCTGTTAATTGATCGCATAAGAATATATTAATATAATTAAAAAAATCAAAAAAACCCATGTCATTTGTATAACACGAGGCATAGACCAGAGATGAGTTCATTATTACAAATGGAATTGAGCTTGAATGGTATTTGGAGCGAATGCCGCCTACTAGTATTGATATCCGAGGAATGCCGCCTACTAGTATTGATATCCGAGGAATGCCGCCTACTAGTATTGATACCCGAGGAATGCCCCCTACTAGTATTGATATCCGAGGAATGCCGCCTACTAGTATTGATATCCGAGGAATGCCCCCTACTAGTATTGATATCCGAGGAATGCCACCTACTAGTATTGATATCCGAGGAATGCCCCCTACTAGTATTGATATCCGAGGAATGCCCCCTACTAGTATTGATATCCGAGGAATGCCGCCTACTAGTATTGATATCCGAGGAATGCCGCCTACTAGTATTGATATCCGAGGAATGCCGCCTACTAGTATTGATATCCGAGGAATGCCGCCTACTAGTATTGATATCCGAGTTTGAATCCCCATTACGGTTGTTACACTGTACTTCCTGGCATAGTTCATGAAGTGATATTAATTCTAGAACACGTATCAAACAAAATAAGGAAGCATAAGACAGATAAATTAAAATACTTTGAACATATCTGGGTCCCTGTCGAAGAAGTATTCCTTTGTGCCTGTGTTGTAATATTTGTCTAGAAATGATGCATCTGCCAGCATACATCTTGGATGATTTGTAAGTGTCTTCCTGCAAATAAATAAGGGTTAACCATAACATATATTTCATGAAATTCGCAAAGCATTTTGTTCGACCTCTGTGAGGCGCATCCGTGTTAGGGATAATAAAGACGCTGCGTCTAAAACGGTCTCCCTGTTGAAACCCATTGGGAACTGGACTTGTAAAGTAAGAAAGTGTCGGATGGCGGAATGTATACAGTACTGGTTGCTTCTACCCAGGAAATATAGGGTGATCTGCCTATACCACAAAAAAACTCGACCGTCATAAATGGCCTAACATGGGCTAAAAATGACGTTAAACACCATGTGCAAATCAAATCAAATTGACCTATGCGTATTCTACCGATACCGTCTTTCTGCTGGATGATGTAAATGTTGACTAAGTTAGCTCTAAAATATAAATAATGATCGAAATTAAACGACAACTATAGATAAAATACGAGATAAAATGCGAGATAAAGGAATAACAAATGAAAGTAGATATAAAAAACAGGAAATGTAGACCCTGAAAATTTCGAATTAATTGAATAGAAAGCATTTTTTATTTAAATGAGATCTGAAATATAAACGCACCGGGTGTGCAGCGTCAATTGTGATCAGTGTCATATCATTATATTTAAAAAGAGTATAGCAGTTAATGTACCATGTTATTGAAAACAAAACACCGTGTAAGTAATAGCTTCATTCCAACAGTTTGTTTATCATCTTGATGATTTAAAAAAAAAAGATGCTCAATTACCTGTACGTTTTAAATTTCGTTCCACCCACATCAAAAACAACAATTTCATAATCTTGTCCTACGTTATCGTCTGCAGTTTTACGATTGTTGTTGTCGTCGTCGTCGAGCTTTTTCATCATTGTGGCCAAAGGTTTCTTTAACAGTTCGACTGGGAAAGGTATCCAGATGGTTTTATAGTAACCGTAACCTAAATAATTATGATTAGAATTATGATTATGATACAAACACATGTTGATTTACACGTTTTTAATAATTGCCATTAAGTGTTGGTAAATGTACGAGGGGTGTTCCGTAAATAATGCGATTGGTATTGATACTAGAATACTATAATCATTGTTGATCAATTGTTTTTTGCGATTTCTTCAAAGTTCTCCCCCTTAGCCGAAACACACATTTTGAGCCGCGTAATCCACTTTTGAAAACATTTTTCGTATTCATGAACAGGTACACCCTTAAGACATACGATTTGCAGAAGAAGAAAAAATCCACTTTCGGGACTCGAACACACGACCTTCTGATTTCAAGTCTGGTGCTCTATCCACTGAGCTATAACGCTTCTTGCGAAAATGGTATACTAACTACCATTTGTTGAGAGGCAAAATAACTTAACCTATTTGAGCGCAACTCAATATGAATCATTAAATATATAGCCCATCTTGTCGCACGTGTAAATTAACATGGCCTTGTGTAAAAATATTATGTTATCAATATGAAACTAATTTTCCGACTCAAAACAACCATATCTCGACTTGTTATTTAGCACTTGATGAGTTTGTGTGTTCGCTAGTTAACACGTAATGCCTATTTAGTGTTAAAAATGCTGCAACATACCAATAAATAGCCCTGGTCCAGTGGTAAAAGTACATCATACAAGCGCAACGTCTGTGGTTCGTTCCGGGCAATTAATTTATTTTATCACATAATTTATATTCTAAAGCCGCATATTTATCGATGTTACCTGTACAAAGGCTAAATACAAATGTGATATTTTTGTACCGACTTTTGGACTGCTCGTCGATTTGAAACTACTTCACACGTGACTCATTCATATTCATGAGTTATTATCAGTTAAAATAGAGACCCTGTAGCTTTAATTAATTAAGTCAGTTAGTAATACGGAATTGCTGTGGCGTTGACAGTGTGTAATTTGAATAGTTGAAGTAATGTAACGTTTATTTTTTGTCTTCAATATTGTCTTGCCTGCTTGTGCCCGTAACGGTTTATTCTCGTGTTGCTCTGGCTTCCTCAAGTCAGTGACATTTGTGCTTACACTACACTATACTGCAATATTGCTTTGTGGATTATAGGCTTTTGTTTTTTATATTCATATATAAATGATCATTGTTGTGTTATATTTATATTATCTAATGCTGCCTGCTTACAGAAAATAAACCAGTGGGTATATCTTTATTTACACTGTCCTGATATATTGGAGTGACAACAGGGTAAGAGTGAGATTTGGTGCACCTAAAGCCTGGTCGAAACACCCCCAGCGGCCTTTCAGCCACTTACCGTTCCAAGGTGGTTTAGCTGTCAACCTTTTTTGTGTGGGGGGTGTGGGTGTGTGTGTGTGTGTGTGTGGCATACTTTGATGATTATTTTATCCTTGTAGTTGACTTTGTTTTGTGAATGTTACATTTATATTGGACTTTCATACCTACTTTTACGAATATCTGCTGTAATATTATTGAGATTTATTAATAAATTACAGACATAATTAATACTTGGAAATACATATTATTTTCCAAGAACCATACGATACTGGAATGAACTACCGTTACTCGCCAAAGAGAGCTCTAGTCTCGACATATTCAAGTACAGACTCCCTCCCCCTCCCCCTAACCCCACTTTCCGATAGATACCAGGGCGTTTTTATGTTTGTAATCTTGTAAATTACATAGTTTTAACATTTTAAATGTTCCCTGACATGCGCCTCCCTATGATCGTCAATATGAAGGATGGGAGTATCCCGCAGATACAGATGAAGCCCTTACACGTGCTACATGTAAATAATATCCACGCTAGCTAAGAGTTTTTTGTTTCTAGCACTGTTAATGACAATTTTCTACATTGTGTTTTTAAAAATATGTTCAATCATTTAGTGTTTGTGAAAGGTGTTCTGTTCAATGTATGATTTTCTCTACTAGATATATCAACAATAATATATAGGGAGAAATGTGTGAACTACCAAGGACAGACAACCTTCGGACGAACTACGGCAGGGCGCCTAGCTATGACGAGATACACAGAAATCAAGCGTATGCATTCATAGAAGAGGAATATCATTTTATTTTAATTTGTCAGGTCTATGAGCATATTCGCAAACTGTATATTAAGGCGTATTATTATCGAAACCCTAGTGTTATTAAATTTATTGAATTGATGCAAAGTAAGAAACAAAAAAATATTCAAAATGTAGCTAAGTTTGTAAAATAAGCATTTATTGTACGTAACACATTTAATTATACGTAGTTGTGTGCATATATATAGAGTTTATCCTCAGATATTAGGTATTGTTTCAACAATTAATTCGTTTATATAATTGCATGAGAGAGAGAGAGAGAGAGAGAGAGAGAGAGAGAGAGAGCGTAGGTGCGTGTGTGCGTATGCGTGCGTAAGAGGTGTGTGAGAGTGTGTGTGCGTGTTAGGGTGCATGCGTGTGAGCCTATCATGTTTAATTAAACTTTGTATATTACATTTTGATGACGAGATACTATATGTATAAGTCGAAATGAAATATCTGTTCTGTTCTGTTCTGCATTCACTTCCTAAAAAGGATAGCTGCAACACACGCTGATGAACTGTATCTCTACATCATAACCCACTCGTCTGGAGGCACAATTAACATATAGACGCATACATACATACAATTATAGCTCATATGAGTGGGCCACATTTAAGCATTCAACCACTCACAGCTATATTCAGACAGTGACAATGAAAGGTGCCGGATCTTGGGGATACTGTGAATTCAGTAAATATATTAAAGGGAGATAATTTGAACTCACTACGGCAAACTCTCACTATATCAACAATAATATATACATATTGTTGTTGATTTTTACAAACAATGCCTAATATTATAAATGGTGTTTAAATATAATACATGCAAAAGTCAAAAAAGCAAATATCAAATCGGAAACGCAGAATTCAACAGTGTGTTACCTGTGAGTAAGTTATCCCCCAGTTGTGCCTTAAAAATATTTGATATTCGATAGTGAGATGATACAAGTAAAAGAGTATGAGAGTGGACCTTTCGAAACGGCCAAACATGACACATACGAAATATTGCAGTCTCGGTTTGAATGTTCATGAACGGTATAAAGTTGTTTCAATCGAAGAAATTGTAGTCCGGAAATATGATCATATAATTTAGTAAATAAATACATTAGAAGGAATACAGTCTTACCTTAAGGAATACGGACATCCCTTTATTTCTCAGTTTAACTATCCGGTCAGTCCTTAAAATAACGACATCTACCGCATAGTTCTGAATATCAGCCTGCACAATGGCGGATACAGTACGCAAGATGATTATGTTTTCAAAACCTAATATTCAATGGTATAAACTCTTTACAATAAAATCTTTACTTTAATGCAAATAGTTTAAATAATATATCTATACAATCCACTGATTTGCTAAACATTGACACAAATGTCATAAAGCTGTATTTACGCATTAAAATAAAAGACAAGGAATAAATTAATTTTAATTAGCGTTTCAATATTTTAAATAATCCATTGTTTTCAGAAATTATTTCATATGCAGTTGTTTATACCATCTCGTGGTTCGGAAGGTTAACTACGTGATCAGAAAACGTCTCAGGTGGCGTTGCTGTTGGGTAGTCTAAGATATCGTTATTGTTTCAATACCTCTTAGAGACTATTTAGTTACACCATGATAATGAATGACCTAATCTCATTAAAAGATAATTATATCTGTGGATATTCGGTTAATCTTAAAAATTAAGATGTAACGTTTAATGTGAATGTAAACGATAGTATTAACAAATGACAATTGCATGGGTTAATTTAATTGGTATTAGCTGTTCCAAATTACCATATATGGATATTGGTAAATATTATTTAAAGCAAAGAAAACCACTGCAAATGAACGCCAAATGGCGGCTTCCATATCCTTTTCAACAGAAGTTTCAAATGATCATATCTTCTTTGTTAATCATCCAATTGTGATAATTATTTCACCCTTATTCAAGTTTTTCAGAACTCTCAATAATAAAGATGGTTTGTTACCAATATAGTTTTGTTCAAACCAAAATGCACCTGTACTGAGAGATCACCTGTATTAAGAGTTTTTTCTCCTCCATTTAGTCAAGGGATGGCTAGTCGGTAGCGCGGCGGATTTGTAACCGGAGGCCCCGGGTTCAATCCTCCGTGGTGCCACTGAGTTTCGTCGGTGTGTTCTTGGGAAAGACACTTTCCCTTAGCCTCGTCCGTCGGATGGGGACGTAAACCGAGCGGTCGCGTGTATCGGTCTATCCTCCGATCACGTTAAAGAACCATAGGAATCTATTCGATAATAACAGTAGGGCACGGTTCCCGGATTCCTATTTATCCTTCCCCTCTCTCTGGGGCGGCTCTAAATAACATATACTGTGTTGATGAACCGTTAAACAACATTCAATTCAATTCAAGTCGAGTTAGGTTGTATATTGTCAGTGCCCTTATACAGATCCAAGTCGAGTTACAACATTCAATTCCTCCATTTAGTGATCTTTAATACAGGTAAATATCCTGTTTCTGTTTAATATATATTCAATAAGTGTAGTGTTTGACATCGTAATTATGTTGTGTTTTATAAGATAAAAGTTTCAGCTAATGCAGCTTAAAAAGATCTCGTTCATTTTAAAAGAGAACGCTATTGTTGTTAACAAATATAACTATATAACTTTACTTTGGACATATTTGATTGCCTTTCTCCTATATACAAGCTAAAGGGTTGGGCCACAAGTTCTTCCAACATTAATAAAGGTCCTTCCCAACAGTATTGTAACAGTTAACAAGATGGCAATATAATTAGCATAACATATTCAAATACATATTTTGGTTAATAACAAGAAGAAGAAGAAAAGAAGAGGAGAAAATAGAGTATATTTTCAGGAAAGATAAAACCAAGAAGGAATTAATGATGCTGTGGTTGTAGGTTCTGCCATAATAGTGTATGTAATTATATAACTTTTCTTAATAAGTTTTTTAAATAATGTTAATAAAAAATACCTTAATCTAAGCTGTTATTTATTCGATATGTAAAGATACTGGATGCAGTCTTGCAGTCGTATGCATGTTAATTCCGAATATATACATAGATCAAACTATATATTTGACATGTAAATCTTTCAGAATTGTGTTTTGTCCCAAATATAAATGCATATATCAAAATGTACTTCATATGTATATAAAATATTAAGCCTGGGTTCAGTTGTTAATATATATATAACCTATATGGCCATATATAGTATCATTGGTCATGTTTATTTGCTTTTGTATTAATGTTTGTTACTTCTGTTATAAACTCGTTAAAATGTAACTGGAGCCTCAACTTGTCAATATTCTAATCAGTATTGGATAGCGTGTAGCGTGTGCCTTTATAAAAACAAGAGGCCCAAGAGGGCCTGTGGACGCTCTACTGGCTCTAGATAAAGTTTATGTATAAGGGGCCATAACTCTTTCAAATATCGTTCAACCAGAACATGGCTTGGTACTGATTGTCCCTGACAAGTTTCGCTGAAATCCAGCCAGAGGTTCAGGAGAACTAGTCAGTACAAAGTTAGTGTATTAAAACCTTTAAGGGTCATAACTCTGCCAAAATTCATTCAACTAAAACACGGCAATGACAGGTGCAACTAGGTTTGGTACTGATCATCCCCATCAAGCTTCTTTGAAATGCAGCAAGGAGTTCAGAAGAGACTAACCTGGACAACGTTTGGCTATTAAAACCTTTAAAGGGCCATAACTCTGCCAAAAAACATTCAACCCGAATATGGTGACGATATGAACAACTAGGCTTGATACTGATCACCTTTTCAAGTTTCGTTAAAATCCAGTCAGGGTTTCAGGAGAACTAGCCCAGAAAATATTTGTGTATCAAAAACCCTTAAAGGGCCATAACTCCATCAAAAATCTGTTAACCGGGATGATATGCACAACTATGCTTGCTGCTATCATCCCTGTAAAGTTTCGTTGAAATGTGGGGAGGCGTTCAGGAGAACTAGTCCAGACAAAGTTTGTGTATTAAAACCTTTAAAGGGCCATAACTCTGCCAAAATCATTCAACCGGAACACGGCAATGATTTGCACAACTAGACCTGATGCTGATCATCCTTGTCAAGTTTCGTTAAAATCCAGACAGGGGTTCAAGAGAACTAGCCCGGAAAATGTTTGTGTATCAGAAACCTTTAAAGGGCCATAACTCCACCAAAAAAATGTTAACTGAAATGCGACGATGATATGCACAACTATGCTTGGTGCTGATCATCCCTGTAAAGTTTGGTTGAAATGTGAGGAGACGTTCAGGAGAACTAGTCCAGACAAAGTTTGTGTATTAAAACCTTTAAAGGGGCATAACTCTGCCAAAATATTTCAACCAGAACACGATGACGACATGTACAACTAGGCTTGGTACTGATCATTCTTGAAAAGTTTCACTGAAGTCTGGCCAAATGAAGGCCCTTTCTTCTTAATGAGGCCAAAATATAGCATATTTCAGAAAATCAAGGGCCATAACTCCGGTGTAAATGGTCCAATCTGGCTGGTATAGAAATTTGTTGGAGCTTTCATTGATAGTAACAATCTGTTAAAGTTTGGTAAAGATCGGATGAAAAATGAAAGCCCTATCGTATTAACGAGGCAAAATATAGCATATTTAACTAAATCAAGGGCCATAACTCCGCTGTTCTGGTCCGATCTGGTTGGTTTTCGAATTTGTCCGAGCTTTTATTTATATTAACAATCTGGTAAAGTTTGGTAAAGATCGGACGAAAAACGAAGGCCCTATCGTAATATAGCATTTTTAACTAAATCAAGGGCCATAACTCCGCTGTTGCTGGTCCGATCTGGATGGTTTTCGAACTTGTCCAAGCTTTCATTGATATTAACAATCTGGTAACGTTTGGTAAAGATCGGATGAAAAAATAAGACCCTATCGTCTTAACGAGGCAAAATATAGCCTTTATAACTAAATCAAGGGCCATAACTCCACTGTTACTGGTCTGATATGAATGGTTTTCGAACTTGTCCGAGCTTTCATTGATATTAACAATCTGATAAAGTTTTGTAAAGATCGGATGAACAATGAAGCCCCTATCGTCGTAACGAGGCAAAATATAGCATTTTTAACTAAATCAAGGGCCGTAACTTCGCTGTTACTGGTCCGATATGGCTGGTTTTCGAACTTGTTCGAGCTTTCAACGACATTAACAATTTGATCAAGTTTGGTAAAGATCGGATGAACAATGAAGCCCCCATCGTCTTAACGAGGCAAAATCTTTATCTCTGCTAAAAAACCGTAACTCTGCTGTTACTGGTCCGATCTGGCTGGTTTTCGAACTTGTCCGAATTTTCATTGATATTAACAATCTGTTTAGGTTTGGTAAAGATCGGATGAAAATTGAAGGCCCTATTGTCTTAACGAGACAAAAGTTAACAGACGACGGACGGACGACGGAGAGACGACGGACGACGGACAACACACCATCCCATAAGCTCTGCTGGCCCTTGGCCAGTAGAGCTAATAAATGTATACAATGCATTCGATAGTACTGAGAAATTGATACGATACAACTAGTTTGTATTTCATTATTAAACAACTAATATAGTGTCATCATCATACATTCGACTAATGAAATTCTCTAAGAATCAATAGTATAATAAGTATATACAAGAAACAATCGATGACAGCCATTTCCGTTGTCAAATAACGTTTTTGTGTAAAAAGAGTACGTTTTATCTAAACAATATTCTTCGCTCATCATGCTTATACTTTCTGCCACATTCCATGAAATCGGATAAAACTAAATATTGTGAGTTCAGCGGAAACGTTAAGCACATTGGAAAGAAAATCAAAATTCCATCAAAAATCATTTAACCTGAACGCCCTATAATATGCGCTGTAAGATATCTAACTGTTACTTCCTACCAAGTTTCATGAAAATCGTACGAAAGGTGTTGGAGAAATTAATCGGGAAGAAATGTGAGACGAACGCACGTACACACGGAAAATAAAAGCTACCGCCAAAATTAACAAATGATTGTATGTATTTTCAACAGTTTATTTAAGTCTACTTGTAAATAGTTATATCTTTACATTAATTTTTAATTAATCCTTCATTTCATCATCACTGATCAGTTTTTGCGCACAATATGACATATTTATGTGTCGACGTGCCGTAAAACACCATTCATTCATTCATTTAAGTCTCATCACAGTAAAGTGATACATACCATTAAATAACATTAGACGTAATTGTGCCATGCTATTTATCTGAGACTATACAGCATATTATATACATATCACAGTATTACACTATTTACCTGAGACTATACAACATATTATATACATATCACAGTTTTACACTATTTACCTGAGACTGTACAACATATTATATATACATATCACAGTATTACACTATTTACCCGAGACTATACGACATATTGTATACATATCACAGTATTACACTATTTACCCGAGACTGTACAACATATTATATACATATCACAGTATTACAATATTTACCGGTGACTAAACAACATATTATATACATATCACAGTATTACACTATTTACCCGAGACTGTACAACATATTATATAAATATCACAGTATTACACTATTTACCCGAGACTATACGACATATTACATACATATTACAGTATTACACTATTTACCCGAGACTGTACAACATATTATATACATATCACAGTATTACACTGTTTACCCGATACTGTACAACATATTATATACATATCACAGTATTACACTATTTACCCGAGACTGTACAACATATTATATAAATATCACAGTATTACACTATTTACCCGAGACTGTACAACATATTGGGATTTGTTCTACTAGGGAACAAATACTAATTATTTCAGGGGGTGGAAATCAGAGGTTATTATAAACGTGTAATTCTAACTTATACACCTCTGTGCAGTGACCGCCATTTGGGTCTAATTACACTAAATCAACAGGATGTGCTCGCCTGGTGCATCGAAAGTAGTTCTGTAGAAGAAGTACGACACTGTATGTGCTATTGCTTTTAAATGAAAGTTGATTCCAGCTTATTGTTTTGTCATTTCTGTATCGAATACAATTCGTCAACAAGTCGACAATATTGTCGACAATATTACAATATTGTATTAAAGGAAAGTGTGGGTGTCAATTGATGGGTCATAGCCTAACATAATTCTTTCCAAGTTAGCGGTACAGTGTTACAATTGGAAAATCACGGTATTTAAATGCTATCTCGAAACCAATTGTTAATATGCATCGAGTGTTATTGAATGTGTGTGTCGATGGGCACATCAATTTCTTTTACTTTTACATCATTCATCCAGGATGTTTTGGTCTTGTCGTATATACACATTTAGATGACTAATATAATTATTCGAATTAAAAGTAAACAAAATAACGTTGTATAAGCATTTGTAAACTACTAAATGTGTTTGTTTTATCGTTGATAAAGCGGCCGGGACATGCTGGATGGTGGATGGCCTTGCCAAGGCGGCGATATAACTTAGCTTCAGTCCTAGAAAAATATTATAGTAACACTTTTGTTTAAATAATGTACGAGAGGTAGATATAATATTTAAGTAAGAACTTGAGGTGTTTATTTCCATTTGTCTGGAATAGCCTAACATAAGTATGGCATTATATAGGATGGCATTGCAAGCGCAAGGCTATCGCGTCAGAATGTTGCAGTAGTGTCAAACGAAAGTTGATGTTGATTTCTGGGATATAGCCTAACATTATTCTATAAAAAAAACAAAAACAAAAAAAACAATATATATATATATATTGTTCTGTTATTTCATATTAAATTTGGTAAATGTATTGAAGCTCACGACAGTATTAAGGATTCATAGGGGGGAAGAAAAAATAATAATAATAATAAAAAATTAAAAATAAATATATATATAACAATATATAAACCTTATCAAATATATAAACCTATCCTGTCTTACTGGAGTAGCATCATTAAACCATTTGCCACTGGTTTCATGCCAAAAAAGGTAGCGAAAAATCCTTATCATCGGGGGAGAGGGACAAAAGAAGTGCAAGTTTTGCCGAAAATACAGTCTAAGAGCCCATGATTTATATAAAGCCACTTGGTTTACAGCGGGATTTCGTGGTATCTCAAGAGTTTTTGGAAAATGTTTAATCATGTGATACTGATCTTTGGAAGTCAACCAGGATCAGAATGTGTAAGGCGAAGACGCAGACTGCGAGTGTAGTAGCCAACTGAGATCGCAAATCTGTGGCTAAATGAACAGATGTCATAACGCTAAGGGAACAGGGCTCATTTTTAAACACTTTATTATGGCTTTTAATTCAATTAAAAACTAAAGCAACAACAACAGATAACAAAAACAAAGAACATACATTATGTCTATTCACTTTAGAGAAATATGCACTTTCTACAGTGGGTGTCGGCAACTGGCCTAGTATTAAAGTGAATTGAATTGAATTGGGTTTTAAGCCTAACAGGAATGAATTATAGTGAACCATATTCTTTGTGTGTGTAAAGTGGTGCGCTTTTTGTTGTCGCAGTTATAACAAACCGGTATAAATTGTCACTTTTTACACTTGGAGTATGCAAATGCATGAATGTTGGTTAATGAATATACTAACTTTACACCAGGAGTCTGAAAATGGCTGAAAACGGTATATACTAACCGTTATGTTATTTTACACCAAAAGTGTGAGTATGTCGATGAGCATGTAATGAACATGTCGTCAGTATTTAGATATCTCCGCCCTAGTGTTTATTTCAAAGTATATTGACAATAGGTTATAATACAACTGCATGTGCTTTATTATTGACAACTGGCGGCGTGTTGATTGCAGGTCTATGCTATTGTTATTTTGTCAAATTGATGATAGATATATGTCACAGTTTGTTTTGCTTATTACAGATATTTTTTACTTACTGCTGTGTCTGCTGCTGCTATAATAGTATAATGTCCTGAATGTTTTCGTCTAGCAGTCAGCTTTAGACATTTATTCTGTTTGCGTACACTGATCTTTTCATTCTGTGGCTGTTGTTTTGATACAGAGTCGTGGCTGATGCTGTTTTAATTATAATTAGATCTCTGTGTTATAGGTTATTTTACGCCATACCTTGCACTTCAGTTTGTGTCACCATCACGATGTCGAAAGGCAAATCAACAATGTTCCTATATCGAATAACTGGGTATCGGACATGCGGTTGCGAGACGTACCATAGAGACCTTCAGTAGGTGGTATCATATGTTAAGCTCTCCGTTTACAATTTGCTGGTATAAATGATAGCCATGAACAAACTTTTAGACCTGGTGTATGAACTAAGTTAATTGCAGACCAGACTCGTACTATGAAAGCCAAAGTGAATATGTCGCACGGAACTGTATACAGTTGGGTTCCTGCCGTTTTTGATCGAAGAGTTTATGGACATTTAGTTTCTATTGTGAATGTCAAAGTTGCCAATGAATGTATATAGTGGCACTTCATTGTTCAGGAACAAGGAAGTAGAAGATGCTTTGTTGCCTGGTACTTTGTATTTCTATTAAGGATGATAAATAGTGGGGCCTGCCTCCACATTATTTTAACTTGGGGCTTTTAAATTAATCCTAACGAAGCAAAAGTCAATGTTTTTATGTTAAATATTAAAATCTTATAAAAGTTGATTTGTTTGTTGTTTTTAAGACAATGCTGTATTGGGATGATGTACACTTATTTTATCAAGGCAAGACTTGTTTGTGAATGGTTTACAACAAGGAATTCAATGTTTATAAGTTAAATTGAAGAAATTATATATTCAACCTTTAAGCTTGGCTGTGGCTTGGCAATCGTATAGTTAATTTTTATATTTATCCTATTTGGGTTATAGTAGCTCTCCGTAGCTATTTTATCGCAACAAACTGTTGTTGAGCCTTTTTGTAACTTTTATAAATTATTTATAAATTATGACATGACACAATCGCTTCATTTTTTGAAGTATGTCTGTTATACCTCTTTGGAGGTTTTTGTTTGTGCTTTTTGTAGCTTTTTGTATATGACATGACACAATCGCTTCATTGGTTGAAGTATGTCTGTTATACCTCTTTGGAGGTTTTTTGGTTGATTTTTAAAGTTTTCTGATTTTGTTTATGTATATGACATAACACAATCTCTTCAATGGTTGAAGTACGTCTGTCATACCTCTTTGGAGGTTTTTATTATCTAAGCTGTGTTCCGCTTCCCCCATGTCTGGCGGTGCCACGCGGCGTGTGGCATGACACAATCTCTTTATTGGTTGAAATATGTCTGTTATACCTCTTTTGAGTTTTTTTGGTTGATTTTGTATATGACATGACATAATCGCTTTTTGGCTGAAATACGTCTATTATACCTCTTTGGAGGATTTTTATTATCTAAGCTGTGTTCCGCTTCCCCCATGTTTGGCGGTGCCACGCGGCATGTGGCATACACATGCCGAGTGGCATGTGGCGGTATGCCGAGTGGCATGTGGCGGTATTTCGCGGACACAGCATAGTGTAGTTAAAATATTCTAAGAACTTTGTTATTTTCTCTGCAAGAAGTTTTTAATTTTAAGACTTGTCTTTGTGAACATCTGTTCCCAGGGTTGACACTGTACAGTATTCTAAGAACTTTGTTATTTTCTATGCAAGAAGTTTTTAATTTTAAGATTTGTCTTTGTGAACATCTGTTCCCAGGGTTTACATTGTTAAGTGGTCAGTTACAATTTAAACTTAGTTTGGACTATGAACATTGGATTTACCTGAAATGTTCCAATTTGATTAACTACACATTTTATTTTACACTATATATTGTTGAAGCCATGGCCAGCTTATTCCAATAAATATAAACTAGTAACATTGTGTTGTATTTGTAACCCATCTTAAATAATGGGATTTGTTCTACTAGGGAACAAATACTAATTATTTCAGGGGGTGGAAATCAGAGGTTATTATGAACGTGTAATTCTAACGCATACACCTCTTTGCAGTGACCGCCATTTGGTCAGTATCGATCTGTTTTTTGTGTTCTCAAAATCGGTATTTAATTATTCTCCAAACTAACCCACCCACCCTCCCCTGAGTTTGTTGTTTATATTGTATTTGGTACCAGTGTCTTTGGCTTATCGTGTATATATTTCAGTGAAAAGCACGAGGAGATGAGATGCCTAGTGGTCTGTCGTCGTCGTCATGGCTCCATCCGAATTTCGTTTGCGGTGGTATACAGTGGTGCAATCTTTTATTTGGGGATATAGCTACAAGAAGTTTTCAAATACTACTATTGACGGAGCAAGACGTTGTGGTATCGGAACACGAAGAACTTTAAAATCATCTATGAACTTTGTGTCGCGGTTATTCGGGGACACAGCATAGTGCAGTTAAAATATTCTAAGAACTTTGTTATTTTCTCTGCAAGAAGTTTTTAATTTTAAGACTTGTCTTTGTGAACATCTGTTCCCAGGTTTTACACTGTACAGTATAAGAACTTTGTTATTTTCTATGCAAGAAGTTTTTAATGTTAAGACTTGTATTTGTGAACATCTGTTCCCTGGGTTTACACTGTACAGTGGTCAGTTACAATTTAAACTTAGTTTGGACTATGAACATTGGATTTACCTGAAATGTTCCAATTTGATTAACTACACATTTTATTTTACACTATATATTGTTGAAACCATGGCCAGCGTATTCCAATAAATATAAACTAGTAACATTTTGTTTTATTTGTAACCCATCTTAAATAATGTATACATATCACAGTATTACAACAAGACCAGCACTAACTTACCGGTTTTTGATCTAGTACCACCTGGCAAACAGTTAGCTTTAAAGAAACAGATTCCGCAAACCAACAATACATGTTAGTGCATCACTGGCTTAGGCTATATCGTGAAGCAACACAAACTAGATGTCTATAATGAGGTAGGGAATTCCCCAATAATTAACTCAATATTCCATGTAAGATGCAATACAAATTCCATGTAAGCTGCAATACAAAGCCAATGTGCTTTAAGTAAAGCAACATAATTATTATCACTGAATATATCACAAAAATCTATCACAATTTAAAATATAAAACGTTATGACCTACAGATGAAATACATATATGTATTAAAACATTGTTAAACCGAATCAACGGATAAAAAGTTGATTGATTAAGATGGTAAAACAAATAGACAGTACCTAACAGATAAAACAGTATTATATTATACTCTAAAATATACAAGTGTGCACTTTTTATATAAATAGTCGAGGTATCAGGTTTGGGCACAACATCTAACAATAACCTTCCAGGAGAATATAGAGAATATATATATATATATATGAGTATATCGAAGTCACTGAAATTAATTTTCTGTTTTAATCTCTCGCTGTATCAAAAGTGTTACTTTAGTGTTACATAGTGGTTTTGGCATTTTGAACTAGCATGTGTTCATAAGGGCATATTCTAGCACATTCTCGTACTCTGTTTCAAGTCTGAATTGTGCAACGCCACACCTAAATTTGGAAAATCCAGATCTATCTTTCTGTAGTATAAACATTTGTATATAGTGCTCATTATTAAAATCGGGTTTAAACAGCATATACGTTCGCAGCTTATTGTTACCTCTAGCCCTATCATCAATTCACTACTTACGGCAGATTTCAATTCAACAACTGCGGTAATTTCATCAATAAATTGAAGACTAATGAAGTAAGTGGACACCCTTGTCTCACGCCTGTATTTACATTCACCGGTATAAATGCCATCGATACGCACACATTACGAATCTGATATATATGAGTTAACTGCACAGTATATTGTTACACTTACAGCAGCACTTTTCAGTCTTTCCCAAATGTTTATATGTGTTGTTGGACGTCATCAGTCCAGCTGTCTAACATTGATTCCAAAAACCTGCTGGGGACGTAGGAATTGCGCGTCTAATCTGTCATAGACATTGTGTAATACACAGTATCACAACACATCATACACAGTATATACACATCATACACAGTATATATATTTAGTAATACACAGTATATATATTTATAATACACAGTAATACACAGTATATATATTTTGTAATACACAGTATATATATTTTGTAATACACAGTATCACAACACATCATACACAGTATATACACATCATACACAGTATATATATTTTGTGTTCATACCCCATCGGGGCCCGGAGGGTTTACGCGTAAGAACACAAAATATATACGACCAAGGCCACCATTTAAAATTATATTAATACCATTCTGCTACCACTGCCACCACTTCCCAAGGATGTCCTGTCCCCAAGTGGACTTGGTGAACTGAATAATATTATTATAACTCTAAATCGTGACCTTGGTCGTATCTTAACAGCCATCCTACTTTCTCATTCTGGGGTTTGGACCAGACAATGCCGTAGTTACTGTTTTTGTTGTTGTTTTCTTGTGGTTTTTTTGGGTTATATATGATTATTTTATAATCTTTTTGTGTATTTTTTTTCTTATTTTTGTCTTTTAAAACATAAAACAGTATTTAACACTTTATAATGTTGCGAGTTATGCTTCCATGCAGCATGCTTCAATGTCTTCTTGTAGTGATTTCGAACCGCCGTATGTTGCATCCATTAGTACATCTTCAGTTTCTTTGTTCATTAGTAAGAGACTGTCGTCACTTGAATATGATAGTGTTTTTTTGTGAATTTCTTTTCCTCATTATGTAGTCGTCACTTTTATCTAGTTCATAAAGCTCGTCTTGCGTCAATAAATGCTCTGTAAGTAGCTCTCATATCTGATTTTTCAAGTTTCATACATGCTTGCTCTCTTTCCTCATCTGCCATTTCAACGGTTGTGTCGTTTTCATTCAATCCTTCTTGGTTTGCAGGGATTTTTGGCCAATCTAACGAGACTTCTGATGATGGTCTTGTCTTAATGAGTCAGTTTCGTCTTCGGTTTCTAATTCACTTGATGTTCCTTGATATGTCGATGTTTCCATACTTGTATTTGGTTCTGTTGAACTTGAGTCTGTGTTTGATTCATTTGTTGTGTTGTGTCCTGCTGTATGTTTGAGTTCATCTCTCATTTTTTGTTTTTTTTCTTCTGTTGGTTCTCCATCTGTCAGGTCAATTGCTGTTTCCAGTGTGTTTGAAATACATTGTCCTAGAATTGGTACTGCTCTCCATAGTTGTTGCTTTACTCCTTTAAACCAATCTTTAGGTGTCTTCTTTTCTGTGTTAATTTTCTTTTTTGGTGGACTTTCGTCTTCTACTTTGCATGTTCCTTTCCATTTGAAAATTCTTATTGTCCATCTACGATGTCTTCATCTGGTTCTTGTTTTATCCAGTTGAATGCTTTGTTTGCCATTTCTTCTTCTTCTTTCGGTGTCGGTGTAGGCATTCTTCTTTTCCTATTTATCGGTTTTGGACATGATGTTAGTACTTTGTCTTTTTTCATCTCCTTTCTGAAGTTTCGTTCCCTGATTGTCTCGTCTCGTCTATTGCTCCTTCTGTGTTGAATATTAGTCCTTTGCATTCATGTACACTGTCGTATAGTCTTTCACACATGGCACTCGTGGCTTGTTTCATACCAATTCTCATTCTGTCAGACTTTTCAAAGATCATCGAGCATGGTCATGATTCCATTTTTGTTATGATTCTTTTCAGGTGGATATATGCTCTCTGAAAGCATATGTAATCGTCTTCATCCAGATCTGTTGGATAATAGTACGGCATTTGTGTCATTGCTGAGTAGAGTGTTGGGTGGAGAGCGTTGTCGAAACTCCAGTAGAAATCTGTTGCGTCTTTTCTGGAAATTAATTCTAAGTATTTGAACATCTCAGTCTCCATGTCGCAGTATACTCCGTAGATGGCCATATAATTCATCCTGTCTGCTTTGTATATTTCTTTTGGATTTTTGAAGTGTACTAGAATGTGATCTTCATTTTTGAGTTCGTCCTGCAGTAATCGTTGGCTTGTGCTGATAACAACGTCTACATGGTCTTCGATTGTCTCACAGTAGTCCTGCCAGTAGATATCTTCTGGGGCTGACGGCCACTCTTTGTCCTTTGCAAGTCCTATGTTTATGAAGGTGAACATCTCCTGGAAGAATCTGGGGTCAGCTGCTGTTTGGTCCTTCAGAATTTGGCTTTGTTTTAGGTTTGGATAATAGAACATCTTGTTCTTAAATGCTTATTGTTCATAGCTGAATACTGTCCAGGGTTCTCTGTTACAAGTTAGTATTACTGGTGTCCTGGCTTTGTCTCTTGGTTCCTTATTTTTGATGTTGATGAGTGTAGGGTTGCCCTCAAATACTTCTTTGTCTATTCCACTTGCTTGTTCTGGCTTTGTGAGCGATAATTCCGAGATAACAATCACTTCTTTATCTTCTTTAGGCGAAATCCTACAATTGAACTGTCTGACCAACTACATCAGGAAAGGGTGTCAGAGCTGTTGTCCAGTACGTCTTTCCGGCATTGCTGGCTCCGCACACACCGAATGTGTTGATTTTTGGGAATGTTTGTGAAAGCCCGCAGTACATTTTTAAGATCATGTCTCCCATTGGTATTTGGTGTCGGCACCATTTTCTGAATAGTCTTGCAGTTTCACTTGAACTGAGGCAATCTGGCAAAGCTGGACAGTCTTCCATGAATCTGTTGATGTAGTTCAAGCCTGATTGATTTCTGTCAATTCTGTATTCGTTTAATGCTTATTGTTTTATTACGTTGAAATTGTTTATGAGGGTAAGTGTTCTCCACTGTCCTAATTCCTGTTTATTACCTCCTCGCATTATCTCTTCTAGTATGTCCTGGGTTTCTGTCATGTTAAATTTGGTCATAAATACTTTCATAATGTCAACTTTGTTTGCAGTTAGACTTGACTTTGCTTGTTTGATTTTTTCTGGTCCTTTGTATAATGTACTTGTTCCTTCTTCTGTTTCAGATAATGATTGGATGTACTCTTGTATGTTTGATCCTGTTGGTGACATTGGTGGTGGTATTTTCTTCTTGATGTATTTAAATGCCTGTATCATGAAATTTACCTGGCCTTCAGGTTTGCTGTCTTCTTCAGGTTCTTCTTCTTCGTCGAAGTTGAATTTCTCTGTGTTGTTTTCTTTTGGAAAGATTGATGGTATCGATGCCTTGATCACTTTTTCGCATAATTGTGCGTTGTTGCATCCCAGTAAGATTCTTGGTTTTTCTATTAAGTGTGCTAATAGGTTTGGTAGTGTCCTGACTTTCTGGCATTTCACTGATACTGCATATGTGTCTTACAGTCTTTTTCTGATAATTCTGTATTTTGTTGACTGGTGCATAACTGTGTTGGTGATTATTATTAAGTGTAAATGTAGCCCATTTAATTGGCAAACGTCATCTGCTTCTCCATTATGCCACCACACTGTTGCTGGATTGTCGTTTACTAAAGTTTTTATGTCGTTGTTTACTATTCTTTGATGTTCAGACATTGACTGATAGATGTCCATGGGTGTGCTGAATGAGATTTTTCTGCACTGAAGTCTTTCTCTGTCGCGTATATTCCAAGTGGGCTTCCTTTTCCACTCTCTCTCTCTAATCTTTCCATCGTCATTGTACTGATAGATCCTGTTCGGTATTGTGTCAGGTGTAACAAGTTCTCCTAAATTATTGTCTACCAATGCATATGCATTTTTATCGCTGATGGGTTGTGCCAATAACTTCTGTGGGGTATTCTTTCGTCTTGCATTGCTAAAAATTAAGTAGTATTAAATGGTAATTCCCCACTAGTGTATTTCATCCTCAATCCCTCTTCTTTTTTTTTTTAATGTATCTATATCATTATCATATTAGTTATTATTTCCTGTTTATTTTGATTTATTTTAGTAGTCAAGTTTTTTTACTATAATTTGTGATGTGCTTACTATCGCTTTTTTTACTTCTTTAATTTCTTGTGTATTTAAGCTTGCTTCATTTGTTGTTGTTGATGTTTTACTTCTATTTGTGTTATGTTGGTTTGCATTCTTGTAATTCCTGCTTTTAGTGCATTTATTTCATTTGCAAGATATTTTATTTGTATTCTTACTGTATCTTATTCTGAATCTGTTGTTGAATCTGTTTTTGTATGTTGAATATTTGTTTTGATTGTTGATATAATAATTCTCCTAATAATGTTTTTCCTTTTGTCATTAAGTGTGCATCAAACCATTCGGTTAATTCATCAGGATCTAAGAACCATGGTATACCGTCTTCTTTAATGTCATTATCAGAATAGATACTCAGTATGGCATCAACCATAAAATTTGAACTTGATATTAAGCTATCTTTATCATCATCAGCTCCTTTAATTACATCTTCTATTGCTGCTACTATTACATTAGATATTACATTTTGTGCTATGTCTACAATTGATTGTCTTAATGCATTATTTGCTGCTACGGCTGCTGCTAATGCTACTCCTCCACTCCTAACCATGCTGTTACTCCTCCTCCTAACCCTGCTGTTACTCCTGCTACTCCTAACCCTGCTGTTACTCCTCCTCCTAACCCTGCTGTTACTCCTGCTACTCCTAACCCTGCTGTTACTCCTCCTCCCAACCATGCTGTTACTCCTCCTCCTAACCCTGCTGTTACTCCTCCTCCTAACCCTGATGTTACTCCTCCTCCTAACCCTGCTGTTACTCCTGCTACTCCTAACCCTGCTGTTACTCCTGCTACTCCTAACCCTGCTGTTACTCCTGCTACTCCTAACCCTGCTGTTACTCCTCCTCCTAACCCTGCTGTTACTCCTCCTCCTAATCCTCCAAATAATGATACCCAAAATGACCCTGAACTTTCTGCTACAACAGTTGCTCCTCCCATCATAGCTGTTCTTTCAATTATTGTATACATTTGTGTTTCAATCCATAATATTTCATTACCTATTTTATTGTAACTTTGTGTTATTTTTTGAAGTTTTGGTATATTTAATCCTGGGTATGTATTTGTTATTTTTTTAAGTTCTTCTGTATTTTTGGTAGATGTATATGTTACTGTTTTTAGTTCTTCAAGTTTAATGAAGTGAAGAATAAATGTATGTTGTCTAATATTGGTTGTAGTTCGAAATTTTCATCTCCCCAACTGTATTCAGTTATTACTGACTGCATACAACTATCGTTTATAATGTACATTAAAATAGGTAAACCAGGGACATGGTTTAGAAATTGATCATGACTATACCATTGTGTATAGAAGCCGTCAGCTAATGCATTTATATTAACATCTGCTCTTATGTCTATTACACGAGCACATTTTTGTTTTACTTACATTGCCTATAGATGCTGCCTTGTTGGTTAGAAATTAGATCATGGCGGGATTTCTTTATTTACACTGTCCTGTTTTAATGGGATGACAGTAGGGTAAGTGTGAGGTTTGGTGCTCCCTATAACAGGTTTAAACCCCCAGTGGCTTACTTTGCCACTGACCGTTCCAAGGCGGTAGCCCTATTGCCAACCCTTTTGTGTTTGTGATGTCGTTTGCATTTGTTATTACTTTGACTTCTTGTTTGTCTGTTTGCGTGTTTGTTTCTGTGTTTTTTAGGTTGACTGTCCTCCTTGAATGCTACTTTCCCTATCCGATCTTATTATATTTCCATGTTGATAAAATCTTACTCTAGTATATACATATGTTTTTGTTGATAATGATACTCCTGCTGTAATTGCTACTACATGTTTTGAACTAAATCTATCTGATTCCATTTCTGCAGTTAACTCTTTTATAAATACTGATAAAGGTGATCCTTTGGGAGCAACAAACACAATTAAGAGAATAAAGCAGCAGACTCGGTTTTATTGAGTCTGTTCATGAGAAGTAATGAAAGAAGCAACACCTCTCATGCCCCCTAGCACCGGCTTAAGCGGTATTATACTTCAAAGCCACCTACATTGGGCTCGTTGTACCCAAAGGACCAGTAAAAATAACATTACTGATTCGTAGCACGGGGAGACTTTTTACAGCCGCCACACTGCACTAAACGAACGCTAGTGTGAATGTTAATAAATACTGATAAAGGTGATCCTTTGGAAGCAACAAACACAAATAAGAGAATAAAGCAGCAGATTCGGTTTTATTGAGTCTGTTCATGATAAGTAATGAAAGAATCAACACCTCTCACGCCCCCTAGCACCGGCTTAGGCGGTATTCTACTTCAAAGCCACCTATATTGGGTTCGTTGGTCCCAAAGGACCAGTAAAAATAACACTACTGATTCGTAGCACGGGGAGACTTTTTACAACCGCCACACTGCACTAAACGAACGCTAGTGTGAATGTTAATAAATACTGATAAAGGTGATAAACACAATTAAGAGAATAAAGCAGCAGACTCGGTTTTATTGAGTCTGTTCATGAGAAGTAGTGAAAGAAGCAACACCTCTCACGCCCCCTAGCACCGGCTTAAGCGGTATTCTACTTCAAAACCACTCTTTCTTTCATAAAATCTGATGTGTAATCGAAGTATGTACCAGGAGCAATTGTTGTCATATAATATGGATATAAGACTGATATTTCATGTGGAAAATTTTGAAATTTGTTATTCATATACATTTTGTTTATTGTTGATATTTTTCTTGTCCATCATGATGTATTATATTTTGTGTTTGAGTTGCATTGTTTCTTGCGAATTTGACTTTTGGTATGCTCATCCAGTATTTATTATACAACATAAATTCTGTAACTGTATCCCATTGGTATCTGTTGGGTTCATTGTATTTGGTTAAATAATCAACAGCAGTTTTAAAAGAAAGGAAACTCATTTTGACTCACTATGTATGCTGACTAGGACCCGCTCCCGCTTCCGGGTTTCTTCCTCTTTGCTGGTGGCTGTGATTGATCATCTGGATCAAGTTCTGACCACGATCCGTAGAGCGTCTATATCTGACTGTATATACTCCGAATTCTGTCGTGAAGATGGGAATTCTGGGCCTACTTATGGTCCTACTACCTGTAATGGTGTTGTTAGAGTGGCTTGACTAAGTTTTTGAGCAGGTATTTCTAATAATTGTTTATGATGCATTTTAAAATCTGATTTACGATGTATTACTTCTACTCTATTAACTACATCTAGTTTGTCTTTAATATATTTTTGATTTAATTTTGCTACTGCTTCTACATTTTCTATTTGGCACATCTTTTTAATTACATGACCATGTTCTCCAAATGTAGGCCATGGAGTATACCTTCTACTTTCTGGGATTGTCCATACTGGTGGTACATCTACACCTATAGCTTTCCAAGCTTCTGCAGGTCTGTAAAACCTAGTATTTCTTACTGTTAAACCATCATCTGTATTTACTACTGATCTTATTGATAATAATGGTTTTGAATTATCATCAGTTATTAAACCATTATTTATTTCATATTGGACTTCGTTTGTCGGTGGTACATATTCTAATTCATTTCTTGTATTTGTAATTTCTTCATCACTAAATCCTGCTACATTCATTTCTTCTTGTGACCATTCTGCATCTAATTATTTGGTACAGGTTTTTTAGCTGTAGTTTTTATTTTATTTACGGGCATAGTATTGTCTGTTAGTGGGACTTTTTCAAATGTAAATCCTGCTGCTTTTAATGAGCTTTCAACTATTGCTTGTACAGTTGTAGCTAATTGAGTGGCATATTGTGGATCAGTTATAGGTTTAGTTAAATCTATATTTCCATTTTGACCTGTTGCTGCTTCAGTCATTTCATATGAAGTTAAAGGCATGACAAAATCTTCTGCATGAACACCCCAGTCAAACCAATAAATATCAGCAGCTGCATTATCATAAGGGTCAGTATACGGATAATTGAGTCTTTCTCCCTGAGAGCCCTGCATAAACATGTCGATTCCGACATCTGGGGAATAGTAGAATTGCATATTGTTGTTGAATATGTACATTTGAATTATGCTCTTCTTTCTGCTCTACCAGTTGCAGTATAATAAGGTGCAAATCTAAAGAAGTGTGTTGGAGCTGGAATTATTGGTGACCTGTTTTTGTTGTGTTGCCATATTTTCTTGAATACCCCATACTGTATCTAACATGTTGTCTGCTAGTACTAATTTATTTTTATTACATGCTAGTTTAGACATATCTGCAAAGCATCATGTAGGTATTATTCCGCTATCAAATGAATGACTTACCTTGTAATCGCTTCCTGTTTTCAAATGACTTACATCAAATAAACCATTATATACATCCATCAAATGCTCTTACTTTAAAATCTTTTAATATTTCTTTTTAGTACTGTTATGCATTTCAGAAGGAAATTGTATTTTAGCTCTTGGAAGTAAAACTTCATCAATAGTTAATGGTTCTGTTCTTCTATATCCTGAATTGATATCGAACATATTTCGACCATCTATTGCAACAATATTATTGGCTCGAAATTTACCATTTGTATCTTTAAATACTTCAATACTGTGGTGTAGTTACAATACGACCATCAGCTTGTATTTCATCTCTGCTACATATTAAGTCTGTTCAAGTTGCAGAATGATTTAATAGTCTATATGAATTACATCTATTAAAATATTTAAATAGGTGAGATGATTTTACTGCTGCTCTACATATATTGTAAGGTAATATACTACCTCCAAAATCGAATGAGAATACTAATTCATCATCACTGTTTGTCTGTATTTCTGCTCCAGAAAATGAAGTATACCTGGACCTAGAAAATGTATAAAAATATTGCTAAAAGTAACAGTCTCTGAACTTCCTTCGTCTTCTTTTCTGCTAAACGTCTGTACAATGCCTGGACCCCCTGAAACACCTTGACCAATACCCAATTCATTTTGTTGTTGTGTATTTCCAGCTGCTGTATCTAAAGACATAACTGAAATAAAAATAGAGAATATTATGTCAGTGCATTTTACTATCAAGTTTATTAGGCGAGGCTTTGAAAACAAGAATGCCGAGGCTTTGCCGAGCCATTCTTCGTTTTTGTGCCGAGCCTAATAAACTTGATAGTAAAAGGCACTGACATAATATTCTATTTATCATGTAGATTATTCACATTTTCGGTATGAATTACTATTATTACCTATTTCTCAAAATGTTACGTTTATCGAGGACGTCGCCATGTTGTTCTTTTTTGTTTGTTTTATGACGTCAGGAAAACGTTACGTGCATGACGTCAGATACCGTTACGTACAATAAACAACGAGGGATTCCGCATTGATTTGCTCTATTGGTCAGTGCCTAATAAAACAAAATTTATTAGGTCACCCCCAGGCGCGTATCCAGGCTTACGCACGTACGCCAATGCGTACAATTCGCCAGCAAAAGTGAAAAAATAAAAGTTCAAAATGCCATATTAACGCTGAAATATAGCTTGAGAACCCATTATTTGCCTCCTAATTTTCAAAATGTTCTTGGGGTGCCCACCGGCGGGAGAGGAAAACACCCTCCCACACCTACCCTCATATCTGGCGTACATTTCAAAATGCTCCAGGTACGCCCCTGACCCCTTTATTAGGCAGAAAAATGCATATCTGCATTTCCCGCCATTTTTTGGCGCCAACTTAGGGACAGGACAATGGTGGCAGTGGTAAAGTGTCTTAACACGTTACCCCTACGGGGCCCGGAGGGATAGACACTTTACCAGTAAATGGGTACTTATAAAATGTGACCTTTCTTTTTGAAAAAGCCGGCAATTTTAACAGAAAAGCCGGTAAGCCGGTAATCTAATCAAAAAGCCGATAATTAACGGCGCAAAGCCTGAGAAATGGCAGGCCTGCATCCTACATGGATAAATATAAGGTATACTCATTGTGATATGATGGTTTCAACAAACGGTCCTGGAAAGTTAGTGTTAAATTTAAATGTCAATATTTTGCTTGCCATTTGTTTGAATAGATCGAAGAATATGAGCCAAAATCGTGTCTATTATTATATTACAATATCAAATGGCGTCTTTTCGCGCTGAAGTGTCGACTTTTCGTCTTCTCGCGTGGCGTTCTGTCGTCTTTTCGCCCTTAAAATATCGTCTTTTCGTTCTGTCGTTAGATGTCGTCTTTTCGTTCTGTCGTCTTTTCGCGCTGCATTTGTCGTCTTTTCGTCCTGTCGTCTTTTCATTCTGTCGTCTTTTCGGGGGAGAAATAACGAAAAGACGAAAAAATTACAATGGCAAAAATCACCCACCATATAAATGGGTTAATTGATAATACTACAAATAAGGGTGGCCATTCATCTTTAATTCTATATAAGTAATGATATACGTACATGCAGTATGGAACGGATTTTGCGATTTGGTAACGGACCTTTTCCCTAATGGAGGGATCCTATTGAGTACTGGCTTTGTGGCTTTGTGGCTTTCTAGGCTTTTGTTTTTTATATTCATCTATACATGAACCTGCATGTGTTATACTTATATTGCCTAGTAATGCTGTTTTGTTTGTTAGAAAATATAACCTGGCGGGGATATTTTTATTTACACTGTCCCGTTTTATTTAGATGACAATAAAATAAGAGAGAAGTTTTGTGCACCCTAAACCCTGGTTTAATTCCCCCTACCTCGAGGCCTTTTTTTGCCTCTGTCCGTTCCAAAGCGGTAGCCCTATTGTCAACCATTTTATGCTTGTGATGTCATATCTTGCCTTTTATTCATCTTTGTAATTATTATTTGTTTCTGTGCGTGATTTTGGTTGACTGTGGTCCTTGAATGCTACATTTCCAGTTCGACTTTTAGTGTTATTACTTATTGGTCCTTTGGGATATTCAACCCCAATTTTGTAGCTTTAAATTAGAATATCGCTTAAGCCGGTGCTAGGAGGCGTGAGAGGCGTTGCACTTTACATTACCCTTCATGAACAGACTCAATAAAACCGGGTCTGCTACTTTTCTCTCTTGCTTGTGTTTGTTGCATCCAAAGGAGCCCTTTTCAGTATTTATTATAAAACTGATCTAATGGCATACCTGACAAGTCTCACGAACTCACGTATTTTTGTGTCAAATCACGTTCACGCGCATACATTTTACGTTCTCACGTATTCTAAAAATAATGACCAAAATGTTTTTGTTTGTAGTCTTTTAAATAAAATTTAGTATGTTTTATACTAAAAATCGATAAAAATTGAGTATAGTTTAACCAGGAGTTACGCATCGCTTCCGTCAGGGCCCTATATGACACAATTTTCCTTCCAGCTTCCGTATTTTGTGTGACTTAAATTTATTCAGTAACAATGTATGATCATATCACAGACCTAATAACAAATAGATTGGACACTACGAAAACTATCTAAATTTCACGTGGCACAGTGCGATAATTTCACAAATTATTTCCCAACTTTAAACACACATATTATGAAGAGTTTTATAGATACAAGTTTCATTCATGCCAAATACCATCACAAATGATAGTATTTTTCTCTTACATTTAGAGCAAAAAATGAGTTTGACGGAAACTTTGAGTATGTCAAAACCTTGATTTTTAAGAGAAAAGCGAAAAATGATGACATTTTTAACTTTAAACATCTTTTCATACAAATTCTTACTTTTAAAATAAACATAAATTATTATAATACCATTTTGATATTCACTATGAATCGTTTGAATGTATTCTCATCAAAATCGGTGAATAATTGAGAGAGGAGATAGAAGAAAAAGTTAAGGTGCCACGTGATATTTTGGTTACTTCCTTGGTTAAGATAGGACGTTTCCTATCTGTTTATTAATATGTCTGTGAGCATATGAACAGTATTACAAGTACACCTCTAAACAAAAAACACAGACCGTCTCGGACTTTGGCTGGCTTCACCCCACATACCCCTAATCAAGGGACAACCGCCCCGTGGGTTCCGTCTCACGCTTGACTTCCACTGGGCCATGACAGCTATGTAATGGGAACAATTGAAACAATATTATATCAAGGAATAGCTTTGCAGCTGTGGACGAGTTACTTCGATTCAGCATCCTCCAAATTACTGGACGCCATGTTGCCCAAAATGAAGCGCCAGTTGCATTAGTTTCATCGAAGTGTGGTGCCATGTTTAGCTTCCTGTCCGCTTCTAACCGCTGCAGCGATTTCTGTGTTGCGTTCCATTGGGTGTAGTTCATCCTGCAGACGCGTAGCTGGGCTTACGCATATCTGTCAGTCTGTTTTTGCAGGTGGAAGTATTTGACTCCATTATCAAAAGATGTATAGGTATTAAATGCACAAAAAGCACGCCTAAAAATCAATGCTAAAAGCTATGTTTAACGATTTCTTTCTTAAATCTTCAAATGTCTGTATGTTTTGTTAAAAAATGTTGGCAGCCCTGTACATAACCATTAACCCGCTAAGCATGACTATCTATAATACCCTTTGCGTCCACTGTAAACCCAGATCAGCCGGCTGATCGGGGTTTACATTTTAAACTCAAAACACCCCTTTGTCACATAAATGGAATGGTCTTAATTGAAAGAAAGAACAGTTTTGAAAGAACGATATATTATTAGAATATAAACGGTAGTATTAACCATATATATTAAACAGACGAATACTGGATTGTGTACTTTATTATAATAACATTTACGTTATTGTCACCACCTAAACGTTTGTCCCTTTACTGGATGGTCACACACGTATAATAGGGACACATAGCATTTTTGGTTATTTTAGAACTCGCGGCGTTCCGTAAGTTTTCTAGATATATTACGTATTTGCAAATAATTACTTATATGAACAGTTCAAAGCAACTTGTTTTTGCATATTACCAATTCTGTATTATATTGATTACATGTACATTTAACCAATCATATATTTAAGCATATGGTTTCAGAGTATGTGGACGGGCGCGGATTCATGGAAGTGGGGCGGATTCAGGTCCCCACTCCCAATAGGAGGGGCGGATTCAGGTCCACACTTCCAAAAGGAGGGGCGAATTCAGGTCCCCACTCCCAATTGAATTTGATTTTATAGTCGAACAACAGCTAAGGTCATAAGGCGACCTGTCCAGATATCTTCCCCACATAAAGATTCCTAGGCCTGTTAAGAGATCGAAGCCACAGTGGTGAGGAGCAAGTGATTTCAAGTAAATAACCCATCGGCCACGGACGCCCCACCCACCGTTCCGACATACACACAAAATCTGAAAAGTTATGAAAATTCATTTTATATTTTTTTGATTGTCAAATGTTTTTCAAAGTTTCGCATACCCACCACACCCCTATTAGCAAATCCTATATCGAACATTGAACGTGGTAGAGAATCATAAGCGTATGGTAGTTGCAATATAAAATATTAGAGATCTGTGCCTCGTAGGCTCAGAGAAGCAGACACCAGTTGAACCAACTTGTTAGAGGATCTCTCTCTCTCTCTAAAACTGTTACCCCCACCCTATCCCAGCTCCGGGAAAAGGCCAAATTCATCCATATTATCACAATTTGGACATGTTGAACAAACAAGGTTGAGGACCATAAGCTTATGCTACATGCAAGATATGACAGCCTTGTGGTTTTAAGATAAGTTTTTCTTTTATAATGCTATTCAAAACATGCAAAAAAATAGTGATCCCAAATGATCAACTTTGAACCTTCGGCACTGGTGAGCTAAAACAGATTGACATGTAAAGTGGTATATTTTAAACAGCACCATAATACCACTTGGTTGATGAGTCGCAAGTTTCATGAAGATATTTTGAACATTTGTGCAGTTGATCTGTGAAAACAAAGGGCAGACTTGGTTCCTGCGTTCTTGTGCATTTGTAATATTACCATGGTCGAAAGCCGCGGCTGACTGCAATGTGTTGTTTATTCGTCAGTAACGGATGAATTGAATTCAATTGGGTTTTAAGGCGCACCAACACATGAAAGGTTATATGGCGCCTAACAGGAATGAACATACCACGTCAAGAAAAAATCTACAAAATGGGCCTAAAACCTTCTTACCTGCAGAGTTGCTGCAAATTCTATGGGCCTAAAACCTTCTTACCTGCAGAGTTGCTGCAAATTCTATAGTATACACTCCATTTACGATGGAGCTACGTTTCCACGTTTGCAGTAAGGATGAAATCTACCGACAACTACTGGTAGCTCAAATGGCAGCTGACTGACTCGGTCGCTTCAAATGGCAACACTGGCTTCTAATGACAACACAACTCCACAAACATTCTACATACTTTTAATATAATATAATAATAACCTAGAACTGATAGTGAGTTTCAAGTTTATCAATGTAAACAACAATTTACCAATAAAAAGAAAAACACGTTACAATGATGTACATGGGTAGTCAAAATATAGTTTGAACACGCTCTGCCACTCGCAAATAATGTGAGAGACAATGTGTAAACATATATTCCGAGAAACTTTATATTCAATCGTGTTTTTACGTTGAACATTTTAGAACAAAATGTGTGAATATAAATCCAATACACACGAGCACTGCAGTGCAGAGCAAACAATGAAATACCAGTTTCCAGTTCTTACTAAAGGTTTGTGTTAACTATGAACATTTTCCATAGCTTTTGCACTTAAACGTTGATTTATATCTTGTATTTTTTTTTTTTTTTTTTTTGAAAAGTCATGAACGTTTGATTTCAATGTTCCATTCCATACGGTCAGTAATATTTAGGATATCATACCGTACAGTACAGAATAAAGTTGCACTTCCGAATTTCTATACTGTAGTGTTACAACACATTATCAGAATGTCACAATCTCAACTTGTGCAAAATGTGGTAACTATACTTGCAATATCACAAATGCGTGTGTCCACATTTTGACTGCCCCATCATGAATATCTATTCCAGTTTTAATATGGATACCATTTTCTAATAGGTTAAAAAAAAGGAATGGACACCACTTTAATATTCAGGTGTTACGACTAATGTATTATTGAACTGGAGGGTTCAACGAGTTCTGCGTTGAACTCTGCAATCACATTTTTAAATGAGAACTTTGTATTTATCCAGTAACACGTACATGTTTCACAATCCACTAGAACTAGACATACGCTTTGTATACGATGGAAATATTATAGACTGGCTATGTCCTTATGCTTGTTCATGTTTATAATATTTGAGACAACTCAAGCGCTCATCAAATCAAATAGTTTGCGTTAAGTCCCCTTTGAATTATTGGCTTCAAACATGTGGTTCAGCGATATTCAGAAAACGACTGATAAACATTTTTAGCGTGTAATATTTTATTTTGATTCTGATTTCAAAAAAGTAAACTATAACCACTGAGACAATAGCAAGTCGAGGAATATTAAAACATTCAAAATTATCAACAACACTTTGAACAAATGCAACCCTTTAAACACTGAAGACTCCTTGAGCCAAAACACTGCCAACAAGTTCAACTGTTCCCACATGTTCATGTCAAGCAACATTTAAATATGAAAACCATCATGAACTAGCTTTATAGTAATGTACCTGAAGCAGTTTCAACTTTCAGATATTCTGTTTTATCGAAATGGCCTACCTCCGTGTTTTACAATCATGAAACATTGTGAACATGGTGTATTCTATTATTATATATGAAATCTTGCATATTTTAAATTCAGCTGCCCAACGATATAGTGTACGACAATGTTGATTTGCAAAACTCACCTGAGGTCTATGCCACGGTACACTTAATAAAGAGTAGAGCAGACATACGTGTAGTTTTAATAATTTTATGATGAATTGATGTTTAAAGGACAGTGATAAAAACAATACATTCCCAACCCAGATATATATGCAGACTGGACTTATAACCTTACTACTCTATTGCAGTTACATGTAAATACATCATTTAGTCACCTCCGCTGACACAACAGTAGTCATGGTCTCGTTGGACCTATTCTTCAACACTCAGGTGGCATCCCCAGGCACCGAACGGGATTTCTTTTTATTAAAATCATTTTAGTTGTATTGGGGTTTTACGGCGCACCAACGCAAAAAGGTTATATGGTGCCCACAGAAATGAACATTCCCGGTTCACTTTCCATTTACATTTAGATAAAAATATGCAGAGTGGGCCTAGAACCTTCTCACATGCAGAACTGCTATTAAAGAAATAACCACCACATGTAAAGAATTGAATGTCATTTTTTATGGCACCCCAACAAAATACAGATTATATGGTGCCAAGCTGGATATGATCTTTCATTATCCCAAATTCATTTTCAAGATAAAAAATATGAGTCAATGATTCAGACACTTCACAATAGCTGTTTAACCAGTTATCCAACCCCAAATGCTAAACCCCTACTAGTTGCCTCTTAATAACATGAAAGGATCAGGCATTTATCCCCTTGAATGCCCCCGAAACATGGGGCTCTGCTATGGGACTCAAAAGCAATCATTTCAAACCTCCTTAAATTGGTATTTATCTATTTATCTAATGGACAGGGACTCAAATGTAATAATTTTAAACCTCCTTAAATTGGTATTTATCTATTATGATCTTAATGAATAACCTTATGCTTATTAAATTACAGTATTTTAAAGCTATACAATTTAAAGGGTCACACAGCAATCTTAGAGTATTTTACATGCTTTAAAATGAACACGTCAATTAATTAATCCAAGTTTTAATATGTGTAGGGTTATTCCATAATAGGTTTAACTATATTATTTGTGTATTTTGATCAACAATTAGCAATATGAAAAAACAATTCGCTTTAACAATTTTAGCAATTATTTGCAAATATGTAAGTTATGCAGAAAAACTATTGGATGCCTCAAGTTTAGAATAAAAAAGATTGTCAAGATTGCCATGTGTCCCTTTTATCCTGAACATGTCCTGATGAATTGCTGCTATTTTCCTAGTGATCAGTATGTATATACATAGGTACTGATCCACTCAGAACGCTCAAAACACATAAAAGTTATAGATATATCATTGATATTCTCCTGTTTTTATGTGTAGCATAAATTATACCATAGTTTGGTGACCTTTCCCTTGGCATTAACTGCACGAGACGTAGTCGAGTCTGCACGAGATGTAGTCAAGTGTGGTTAATGCAGAAGGAAAGGTCACCAACCTATGGTATAATTTATGCTACACATAAAAAACACAAGAATATCTGTTTTAACCTATTGCATTAAAAGCCGAAAATTATACCATAGTCTGCCATGGTATAATTTTCGGTTATTGTGAAATATTCCATACTTTACGGAGTACAGACTGCATAGCAGCCATAGGTTAATATTAAGTAACATATAATTGAATTGAATTGGGGTTTTAAGGCGCACCAACACATTACATTCCAATAAAAAAAGTGTACAACATCCATGAATAGATGAAGGTTACAACACTGGACTGGCTACATTTTGTACCAACATTGGTGCAAAATTAGACTAAATTTTAAACTTACAAATTTTAATATAAAATGAACTTGTACTGACTGCATTTTAATCTGGTGATAAAGAAAATAGAATTCTTGGACTTCAGTCTGACATTGACTCGAAGTTGTACTTTATCAGTCCTTTATAAAGTACCATTCAGCTTGTTCTGTGACATAATGCCATTTTCCAAGGAATTGAATTTGGGTTTTAAGGTGCACCAACACATGAAAGGTTATATGGTGCCTAACAGGAATGAACATGCCAGGCTCATCCTCCATGTACATCGAGATAAAATATGGAGAACGGGCCTAGAACCTTCTCAACCTGAACTGCAGAGTTGCTGCAAATTCTATTGTAGACACTCCATTTACGCTGGAGCCACGTTATAGTTTTTCTGCCACTGCTCTAGTGATATGAGTGAGATGGCACCTGAAACAACACACAAACATATCAGGTACAACATGTTTTCTAATTTAATAGTTTGGAGTTATGCCTTTGAACCATATCATTTAATGGTAATACTTTTTTTTGAAGAGAACGACGAACAATAAGAATTGACATTTTGATCTGCACTAGCAAAATGGGTGTATATAAAGCTTGTATGTGTCTACCCTATACTTAACGACACCACGAAATACACTATAAAGAACTACCGGTATGTTACCATTTCCTATTGACTCTATCAAGCAAATTCATTTTAAAAATAACTGAGGAAATAACTTCACCTGATTTTCAATAAAATCTACCATTTGCATATATCTAAAGATCTGATTTAATAAAAATTTATATAAATATATTTGATAAAGTCTGTATAGATTTCTCCATTAAACATTTATTATTTTTACACTTTTAAAACTCCTGAGATACAAACATTAAAGGGACACACAGCAACATTTAAGTTTGTATTAAGCATTAAAATAAGCACTTTTATATAATCAGGTATAATTTTGACTTTAAACACACTTGCATTCAACACGATTTATTTAATTGCATTGGGTTTAAGGCGCACCAACACATGAAAGGTTATATGGAGCCTAACAGGCATGAACATGCCAGGCTCATCCTCCATGTACACTGAGATAAAATATGGAAAATGGGCCAAGAACCTTCTCACCCTGAACTGCAGAGTTGCTGCAAATTCTATCGTAGAAACTCCATTTACGCTGGAGCCACGTTTATTGTTTTTCTGCCACTGCCCTTTTGATGTGAGCAAGATGGCACCTGAAACAATGCAGGGATCATGATGAAGACCTTTAATGAACATGAACAAAAAAAGATAAAATGAACATGAATTTGGGGGGATTCTACCCCTCTGCCTACCCCTCCAAAGGAATCTGCAGGGCCCCCGGGAACAACACGGGGCTTGATTTATTAATCAGGTATAATTTTGACTTTAAGCACACTTGCATACAACACAATTAAAAAAAAGGTTATAAAATTTGAATTTTTTAAAAAATGTTTTCATTGAATTGAATTGAATTTGGATTTTAAGGCGCAGCAACACATGAAAAGGTTATATGGCACCTAACTGGCCAGGCTCATCTTCCATGAACAAAAAATGATAAAATGAACATGAATTTGGGGGTGTGGGGATTCTACCTTCTACCTCTCTGCTTACCCCTCCAAAGGAATCTGCAGTGGCCCTATTCTTTGCCCCGTGACCAAACGGGGCCCCCGGAACTACACGGGGCTTGATTTATTAATCAGGTATAATTTTGACTTTAAGCACACTTGCATACAACACAATTAAATAAAAGGTTATGAAATTTTGATTTTTTAAATACTGTCTTCATATTCTACCTTACCTTTAAATATATTTATTGGTGTAATATAAACAAACATTTCATAATATGCTTTAAACTATTCAATTGAATTGAATGTTGTTTAACGGCTCATCAACACAGTATAGGTTATTTAGAGACGCCCCAGAGAGAGGGGAAGGATACATAGGAATCCGGGAACCATGCCCTACTCTTATTATCGTATAGATTCCTATGGTTCTTTAACGTGCTCGGAGGATAGACCGATACACGGGACCGCCCGGTTTACGTCCCCATCTGACGGTCGAGGCTAAGGTAAAGTGTCTTGCCCATTAAACTATCAAATTATCATCAATAATCACTTGTTAACATGCGAGTTATGAAGAATAACCAACGCTAACGAGATACTGTGTTAAAAAAAAATATATATCAAGATTGCCGTGTGTCCCTTTAAACCACTATGTGTGATGAAGGTGGAATTTAAAATAATATTTTATAGAATAAAACTGATTATGGTGCCCTGAGAGTAAACTATAATTCTAAATTATTCTATCATGATAGCATGTAGTACTGTACAGCAAAAAGTAACTAAATGAGGTGTTCTCCTTTATACAATGAACTTATTTTTAAATAAATAATTATTTTTTATACAAAGCAATCGGGCTTCGACAATTTTTTAAAAGTAAATTTTATTGATTTGGGGTTTTAAGGCGCACCAACACATGAAAGGTTATATGGCGACTAACAGGAATGAACATACCAGGCTCATCCTCCATGTACATCGAGATAAAATATGGAGAACGGGCCTAGTAAATTAAAAAAACATTTTGACTATTTATTTTGTTGTTCAAATAACAACCCCATGTGCAATCTAACAAGTGTTCTGCAAAGACAATACTGTTTTTAAACGACACGGAAACATGCTGTTTGATCAATCACAGTATTTAGAATATTATCTGAAAGCCTTCATGCATTACCACTTATAAGCAGGGCCCTGTTTTATCAAACAACCTGCAGTAATTTTGATCGTAAGTCAAAATAAAACACCTTCAGCCATTTTCCTTGAAAGTATTTGAAGCAAGCAATGAAGGGTGGAAATATTGCATTAACAACATATGTATTAGATAGTTACAGAAAATCGTTTTATCTGTTTAACGTAACATATAGTATTTAATAATTTGATTTACGATCAAAATTATCATAAGATGTTTCATAAAACGGACCCAAGATGTGTTTCTCTTACATCTTAGTTTAAAGATTCTGCCTTGGAAAAAACGTGTTTTGTTCCAAAGGCATCTCATACTGTTTACTGGTGCTCCATAGCTAAGGCATTTATTTTAGCAAAAAATGTGTGAAGCTTGTATGGTGAACTTCGTAACGCATCAGAACAGACAAAATATATAAATGATTGAACACAAGGAAATGGAACACACTTATGTAAAACAATGTTAGTTATAACATGGGTGAAGAATAATACAAAAAACAGTCAATGATAATTTTAAACACAAATAAATTGCGAAAGACTTTTAGGGCTATTCCATTAAAACATTCATGGGACCCGAGGAAGGCACTTTTGAAATTGAACACCCACCCAACGATGCAAAGTTGAGTTAAAAGAAGCGAATTTCATAAAATAGGGTTCAACCATAGATGTTTATTAAATTGCCTTCCCGGGTCCCAGGTATGTTTTAATGGAATGAATAGCCCTTAAGTGTAATGTTTTCAAATGTTTTATCAAATTTAAGAATTTTTCTTCATGTATATAGGATTTATATTTAGACTTAGGCATACGCCTTATCGTGTAGTGTGCCATATACATCCATTCAGACAGGTCAGATACGCAGCTTGGATCCCTAAAATAGAGACATTGACCTGATAGTAAGTCAAGTTGAATAACGTTTCACAGCGCACCCACACAAAAAGGTCATTTTGCAATCTATAATTCCGGTTTCTTATCATGGCATTTATACAGTAAATATAGCAAGAAAGTTTAAATCATGAACAGTTTTACAAGCAGAATATGTATAAGTTTGAAACCTATATAGAACAATATTAAGCTATCATGAAAACATGTAGTAATATAACCTGCTAGTCTAAAGAACATTCTTGCAAAAATAAATATACAACATCTGTTAGATGTTATTGTTATCTATATACACAACCTCAACATATACCATGTACTGTCAACACCCACACTTCAGTGAATTGTGTTAAGGATTGTATCTTTCATTTGCGATAATTTAAATTTAGAGTCCTGAGCTCGAAAGACTTGATAGCCCAACAGCTTTATTTAAAACTACCTAAAAATCTGTCCAGACCCCAAAGAAAGATAAACATATAGAATTCAATCCTTATATTTATATATATTTTTTTTTTATCTGTTTGTTAGTTTAAATTCTGTTTTACATCATTTTTAACACATTTTAAACCATATACAAGTCTTTTTTTTTGTGGTAGATGCAAACCACCCCATTTTTCCTGGGAAGCACCAGTACTTTATATCTCTCATCATCTGTAAGAATCGACACTTTCTCACAAGTTGAGTCCCAGTGGGATTCGAACATATGATGCCAAAATAAATAAGCGTTGTTGAAATAAATGTGTTCAAGCATAAATTAACACCGGCCACCTTGAGTTGCTTTTGGAATGGTAACTTTCACGAGTGAGCGACTGCATGATTTGTCAAAGGCAACCATCACCAAGCTGCAAATGTGCACCATAAAATGAACCTTTCTTGCCTTTTAACTGATAAAACTCAAACACAAACTAATTTATGTTACAATCTATGCACGCTTGAAGGTTAAGACTTGGTCAAATACTGCATACTGGATACCTTTAATAAATATTAAAAGAAACTTATACTACATAAATTAACATATTGGATGTTCAACATCGCATCAATAACTTAAATGAATATGGTAAAATGCTAAAATATTTATTTTTTTTATGATAAATTACACTTACATTTTTAAAGTATACTACAATATAGTCATTATAAATAGACAAATAGATCTAGTCCCTTTAAAGGGACACACTGCAACCGCGATTTCTTTTAAGCTTTTCGCATATAGTTAGTTAAGTTTTCTACTAACTTGCATTAATTATTAGATAAGTTCTAAGCCATTTTTTTTAAAATATTACTAACTGTTAATTGTATTTCATCAATAATATATTTAAACCTAAGGTAGAACAACAAAAACATTCTGAAAATTGGAATTTTTATTTATTTGGTTTAAACTTATTTATTTTACATTGATTGTTACGAAAGCTCTATGAACTTATTTGAATCACTCTCCATGTCTTCCTGGGTAGAACCAGTACTAAGCAAATGCAGATAAAGTGTCTTGCTCAGCGACACAATGCAAATGGTCATGGCAGGGATCAAACCCGGACTTTTCGATCATGGGTCCACTAAAGGAAATCATTTATTTGCAAACAGGTTTAAAGTTAAAAGCATATTGGGTTAATAATCAGATGCTAATTTAATACCTGATAAAAACAAGATGCCGTGTGTCCCATCAAGAGGTAAAGCAAACATTCTAACGGAGCTGATTTTATAACAAAATGTGCATCCGTCTCCACAGCATGTTTAAAAGTTTCTATTGTAACCCTTTAGATCTAACCCAATACCTCTACAGAATTAAACTTAAATGAATTGGGGTTTTAAGGCGCACCAACACATGAAAGGTTATATGGCGCCTAACAGGAATGAACATGCCAGGCTCATCCTCCATGTACATCGAGATAAAATATGGAGAACGGGCCTAGAACCTTCTCACCCTGAACTGCAGAGTTGCTGCAAATTCTATTGTAGAAACTCCATTTACTCTGGAGCCATGTTATGGTTTTTCTGCCACTGCTCTAGTGATATGAGCGAGATGGCACCTGAAAAAATGCAGGGGTCATGATAAAGACCTTTAATGAGCATGAACAAAAAATGATAAAATGAACATGAATTTGGGGGGTTCTACCCCTCTGCCTTCCCCTCTAACGGGATCTGCAGTGGCCCTATTCTTTGCCCCGTAACCACATGGGGCGAATTAAACATAAGATTTTTCAGCATAGGCTTTCATAAGTAAAGGAAATTAAGTAAAATTCAAATCTCAGTTTATTACACTGCAGTTAGAATTTCCCTTGGATAGGCCTATTGTTCTACAAGCCAATTTTATTATTAATCACACTTAATAACTTATATTGTATTTATATATTACACCAACGTTTAACATTTAACTTGGATGGGCACATGTACGATTGTAACAGTCAATTAAAAACAAGGGAGAACTTAGTTTCTACATTACAAATCATCAAATTTTACTAAAAACTTGTTTTTTCCGCTCTTTTTTTGTTGTTGTCCAAACAGTATGTGTCTTTCTATTATATTTTTTAAACATCAATGGCAATAGTAAAATGTAGCGCATGATCAAATAGTTCTAGATTTTAGATAAAGCCTCAAACCAAAAAGGAGTTTTTCCTCACTGTTCAGATCAAAAGTACTTCAATATTATTTTCCACTTAAGCAGCTAGCAATCTGCATTTATTAATTTAAAAATAATCGTCAAATTTAGTATTTATAAAGCCATAATGTTTAAGTCCAAAGATACACCAAATTGCATAATTGTTATGCATTCCTATTAAATCGTTCAATTCTAATTGAAACAAATGAAAAATACTGAAATTTGTTTTTATAACATTAGGAACATTGTCAGTTACCACAAAAAATACAGAGTTACTCAAGTACCTGTTAAATGTTGAATTTATAAAACAAATTGGATAAAATGTTATGATTGTTTATATTTCATTTGCACGATGGACACAATGTATAAAGCAGGTGTGAAAACTCAGTGAAATGACCAATGGTATTCATGATTATATAGCTGCGCATCTTCTTTCCGATAATTTTAATCGATATAGTTACCTGAGTATTAATTTAAACAACCTGCTCAAAATTTATATCAGTATTTATAAATCTAATTGATTTTAACGTATTATTTTTCTCCCCACAGATGTCTCAATCACTATGATTGTGTAGAACCTATATTTCTACACCAACATCATCATACAAATAAATAACTGAAGGCTAATAAACTATAAAATAACTACATGTACTATGAGTCTGTAAGGAACAACCAGGCTTCGACACTAACAGTGTCCCAGGATCCCGAGGATCCCAGATTTTCAGGTGGGATCCCTGCTTCGAGAAGCTGGGGATTCCACTGGGAACTCTGCTTTTGACGCAGGTTCTTATTAAAAACACACTTGATAGATTATTTAATTGAAAATCCCCCAAAAATCGAGCACAAAAATTGTCCGAAAAGGTAATTCAGTTTGCCTTTCGTTCTACCACTATTATCGAGGATCCCTAATATTAATCGCTCTCGCTAGGCGCTTATTAGGCCAGACTAAAATGCTCTTTGTTTTATGTGGGGTCCCTAATGTTGAAATGGGCACCCAGATGTACAAAGTAGGGATTCCAGTCGGAAATGTTAGTGTCGAACCCTGACAACCCTATGAAAGTATTTAGCAAAAATTGCTTTAATAAAAATAACAACAGGATGATATTTTAGGTTCTTACATCGGAATGCTTGTTTCATATCTCTGACATATGAAATAAACATGAATGCAAGATTGTTTTATCCTACAACATCAGTTGTTCACTAACATAAGGAATACCTAGAAATATTCCAATTTAACAAATACAATCTGGTGTCTCCTAGACTTTCCTTGAACATTTCACGGCGCTATCCAATGTTATTACAAATGTTGTAATATCGAAAATATGAAATGACGTTACACAGTATATATTATAGAAATACACTATTACAAAATATCCGACATGAACACAATAAATTACTATGGTATCAACTACGTCACATAAACTACTGCACTACCAACTACGTCATAACATGTAGTTTTTCTCGTTACACAGGAACTCCTCCATGGCCTTCTGGCACTCGGTCGACGGCCATCGCTCCACCAGCAGATTGCACTCAGATTCGTTTGTGAGATCAAGTTTTGTTCGCTGATGACTTCGCATCAACAGTTTTGTGGTCTCCAGCACCTGCAGAAGATTAAAGCTTTCAGTAAATAATGACAATGGTGGCTATCCGAGAATTGGACAAGGAAGTGTTTGTTTGAATGGTGTTTTACATCATTGTTAGCACATGTTAGGCTATATATGACAGCAGAAGCATACCATCCCATTTTTCCTCGGTATAAACAGCACTGTATTACTCCCGCCATCCTTAAGAATTGACACTTTCTCACAAGTCGAGATCACAGTGCTATTCAAATTGAATTGAACTGAATTGGGTTTTAAGGCGCACCAACACATGAAAGGTTATATGGCGCCTAACAGGCATGAACATGCCAGGCTCATCCTCCATGTACATCGAGATAAAATATGGAAAATGGGCCTAGAATCTTCTCACCCTGAACTGCAGAGTTGCTGCAAATTCTATCGTAGAAACTCCATTTACATTGTTTACGCTGGAGCCATGTTTATTGTTTTTCTGCCACCGCTCTTTTGATGTGAGCGAGATGGCACCTGAAACAATGCAGGGATCATGATGAAGACCTTTAATCAACATGAACAAAAAATGATGAAATAAACATGAATTTGGGGGGGGGGGGGGGGGAGGGATTCTACCTCTCTGCCTACCCCTCCAAAGGGGTCTTCGTTGCCCCGTGACCAAACAGGGCCCCCGGGAACCACACAGGGAAAGTGATTCAAACTCGATCTGATTAGGCATTAGAGAAATAAACTAGAAAAAGTACACATGTGGATGTCAATACACTTTTAAATACAATTTTAAACAAAACAAAAATAAATGTTAAAAAACCTCAATTCATAAAACATGGGAAGTGAGTGGGAATTTGTTTGTGTTTTCAGAGAATGAGATATTATTATTATAACATGAACCCCACCTGACATCCACAACAAAAGTAAAAATATAAGTAAAGTACCTAAATTTGAGCATGTTTCAGCAAACTTCCTTTTCCTAAATCTATGTTCAAGCACGAGAGTATATATGAATTGTGTTTTCACACATTATGAGAATCAAGATATATTGTTTATAAAAATCCTGTCCCTACTACTTGACAGTATTTTGTGTGTGCGGTATTTTGTGTATGCCTAAATCTATGTTCAAGCTCGAGATCATCTTAGTTTTACCTTTCCTGAAAGAAGAGCCATGTGTTGTACCCGAGGAATGACCTCCTGCATCATACTCGTGGGCCAGTACACCTGTGCCACCAGACCCAACTGGCACGCTTCTATGGCCGTTATCTTACGTCCACCTATAAGCAACTCGCTGGCCTGAAACAATCGATTAGGTCAATTGATTAGGACATCAATTGATTTTGTCTAAAAAACACCAAGATCCTGTACATCATCATGTCTAAAGAAAATATTAGCCAAAGGGCTATTCCGTTAAAAAACATGGGACCCCAGGAAGGCAGAAACTGAACACTCGCCCATAGATGCAAAATTGAGTTTAAAGAACAAAATGTCGGAAAATAGTCGGTGTTCACGCATAGATGTTTATTAAATTGCCTTCCTGGGGTCCTGTGTATGTTTTAATGGAATAGCCCTAATCACAGGTCTGCAATACACATTTGAAAACTCAACAAGAGCTGTCAGAGAACAGCGCAGCTCGACTATTCGATTTTGCGGAGAATAATAAATTTATAGCTAGTATATACCATCAGAAAACAAGGCTACAACAATGTGGGGTGGGGTTGGGAGCACAACATAACTATGTGTAAGAATTGACCAAAACTACACAGAAATCTGTAAAAAAAATAAAATAAAAAAAAATCCGAGTTTTTAGTGGGGTGCTGGGTGGGGGTGGGAGAGAAGCGGGGGTGGATGGTGGGGGGAGTGGGGGTGGTGAGGGCAACATATATGTGTAAGAAGCTATGTAATAATTTACCAAAACAACACAAAAATATGAAGAAAACAAGAGGTCAATGACCTTGAAGCTCTACTGATAGATTTTTGATAGCTAGGTCAACATTCCTGTGAAGTTTCATGAAAATCCATCGAGTAGTTTCATAGGAGTAGTCGCTACAAGTTTTCATTATATAACTCTATGTAAACAAAGATGGCCGCTGGCGACCATGTTTAATGTCAAATCAAAATAATTTTTGACAAGGATCAACATCATGTCATACTGATCATTTTAGAAAAAGTCCCATATCAATATCACTTATAGTTTTCAAGAAGTAGTCGCTACAAACTTGTATTTTGAAAATCTATTTTTAGCCATGGTGGCCATCTTGAATTTCCGGCCAACCTGAAATTTTGCTAGGATCAATTAAACATCAAGAGCACCATTCCTGTAAAGTTTCATGAAAATCTGTCAAGTAGTTACAGAGGAGTAGTTGTTACAAGTTTTTACTATATAACTATGTAAACAAAGATGGCCGCTGACAGCCATGTTTAACATCGAATCAAAACGATTTTCGACAAGGACCAACATCATGACATGCTGATCATTTAAGAAAAAGTCCCATATGAATATCACTTATAGTTTTCAAGAAGTAGGCGCTACTAACTTATCTTTTAAAAATCTATTTTTAGCTGTGGCGGCCATCTTGAATTTCGGGCCGACCTGAAATTGTGCGAGGATCAATAAGACATCAAGCAACATTCCTGTAAAGTTTCATGAAAATACGTAAAAAAAAAAAAAAAATCATCAAATGGGGGTGGGGGGGGGTGGGGGGGGGGGGGGGGGGCAACATATATGTGTGACAAAAGCAACACAGAAATATGTAAAAAAAAAAAAATAATAATTCAAGTGGGGCGGGATTGAAGTGGGGGGGTAGAGGCGTGGGGGTGGGGAGGGCAACATGTGTAAGAATTACTAAAACAACAAAGAAATATGTAAAAAAAAAAAAAAAAAAATCAAGTGGGGCAGGGTGAGAGGGGGGGGGGGGGGGGGGGGGGGGGGGGGGGAGGGGAGGGGGGGGGGGGGGGGGGGGGGGGGAAACCATATATGTAGAATTGGACAAAAGCAACACAGAATATGTAAAAAAAATATATATATTTTCAAGTGGGGGTGGGGCGGGGGGAGCAGAGGTCGGAGAGGCTGGTGAGTGAGTTGGGGGCGGGGGAGAGGTGGCAACATATATGTGTAAGAATTGACTAAAACAACAAAGAAATATGCAAAAAGAAATAATAATAATTCTAGGGGGGGGGGGGGGGAGGGAGGGCGGTGTGAGGGAGGCAACATATATGTGTAAGAATTGAGGTGGGGTGTGGGGGGAGAGCGGGGGGCGAGGCGGGAGGGGCGAGGGGAGGGGGCAAATATATGTGTTAGAATTGACTAAAACAACAACAAAATAATTAAAAAAAAAAAAAATGTTTCAAGTGTGGTGGGGGGGGGGAGGGGGGTTGAGAGGCGGAAGTGCGTTTGGGGTGGGGGGGGGGGGGGGGATGTGTAAGAACTGACAAAGCAACACAGAAATATGTAAAAAAAAATCAAGTCTGGTCTTTCAAGAGCGGCGTGGGTTGGGGTGGGTGGGGGCAGGGAGGGTTGCAACATATATGTGTGAGAATTGACTAAAACAACACAGAAATATTTTTTAAAAAAGACAAAAAAAAAATTCAAGTGTAGGGCGGGTCAGGTGGGGTGATGGGGTGAGAGGTGGGGGGGAATGGGGGGTGGGGGGGGAGGGTTGCAACATATATGTGTGTGTAAAAATTGACTAAAACAACAAAGAATATGTTAAAAAAAAAAAAAAAGTGTAAGGGCGTGGTGGGTGGGGTGATGGGGTGAGAGGCGGGGGGGGGGGGGGGGGGGAGGGTTGCAACATATATGTGTAAGACTGACATAAGATGCATAATGCTATAACAAATCCCAAACCAAAATCATAGATATATATGCAAACCTAGCTCTGCCTTTATTGCACATTTTATGGGCCATCACAATTTGGGTTCCATGGGAGCCCAGAATTTGCAGAAGACAAAATTACGTATTCCAACCCTTTACAAACAAACTATAAGGAAACAAATTCCAAAATTAGTTCAGCTAGGACAAAAAATGTAAGAGATATAGACCTGTAAACACAGCTTACACCCAAAATTTTGATGTGAAACAGACATATTTTAAGGGCTATCAGATTTGGGTTCCATCGGAGCCCAGGGGTTACAGGAACCGAAATTACTTAAGCAGCCCTTACGATAATGCTATAAGGAAGCTAATGGCCAAATTTGGTTGTGCTAGGGTAAGAATTGTAAGAGATATAGACTTGTAAACACAGCTTACACGCAAAATTTGATGTGAAATGGGGCACAATCATAATTTGGGTTCCTTTGGAGCCCATGGGTTACAGGAACCAAAATTGCTTATGCAGCCCTTAAGATAATGCTACAAGGAAGCCCGTGAAACAAATTTGGTGGAGGTGGAATAAGAAATGTAAGAGTTATAGACTTGTAAACACAGCTTACACGCAAACCTTGATGTGGGACGCCAACGCCGACGTGATTACATAAGCTCTCTTATTCTTCGAAATCAATTAAGACTAAATATTCATTATAAATATTAAGGAAACAAGGACTAAACCCACCATAGCTGTCCCGACAATAATCTGGCAGCGTAAAGGAGGCACAACCCTCGGGTGTCTGGACAGTAGCGCATAGGGCATGTAGAATGTGGCCTTGTCACTGGCGTACACAATGTCACAAAGCGGCAGGATGGTGGAGCCCAGACCTATTGCTGGCCCCGTTACCACAGCAACTATCAGTTTGGGAAATGTGATGAATGTTCTAACAAGGTCCCTGTGAGAAAGAGAATATACATGTATACAATTTATTTTAAATACAGTCCAACTTAGAAGTGTGAGTGAGTGTTGGCGTGTTTTTTTACCAAATTGCAAAACCGTTATGAATTAAATGATATAACTATGAAGGGATTGTTTTTGTAACAAAAAAACATATGTCTCCCCCCACACTCTCAGTGTAATGAATTTGAACCAACCTGGCTGGAAGTTGTGCTCTGCAGGTTGTCTCGATATGGTGAACATTTGTGATATGTTATTTCAAAATCCCTCAAGCGATTCAAGAGATATGGAAAGGACACGACTTGTGACAGACAGAGAGACAGACACACAGATATCCAAGCTAAAAAAAATATGTCTCCCCAGTATGGGACAAGACATAATTATTCAATCAACTACAAGCCTTCCTGTATGCCAATCTAGTTGTGCCATGCTATAATATACACATACTGTTGACTTTTAATTCATGTTTAGCACGGCTGAGCAGCTGCTCATATGTTATATACAAATCATTTACTTATGCTTTTTATGCTTCTATGGAGGTTTTTTTTATTAATCACAGAATTTGTGAAAAACTAACCCTTCCTGTTTTGCAGAATGGACACTGAATATGAAATCAGGGTTCTCAATAACTTTTGGTTGAACAGGCCTTTTTGAAAAAGTAACAGGCCTAGGCGTGGGAGGTGCGGAAAATTTTGAAATTGAGCACGTCATTTCCTGCATTTTGAATGCCTTTTAAATCACACTTTAAAGTGCAATTTTATAAGCAATATTCCTCTATATGCAGATACAAGTACTGCAGTGCAGTAGTTGTACCTGTATTTAGAGGTAGTGCAGTATGTTGACAATTATATTTATTTACCAAACTTCAACAACACATATCCATTTGAAAATTGTATTCTGAACACCACATATCCACATAACTACAAAATTCAACAACAAATACTTTCCATATCTCTACAAAGTTCAATAAAACATACTATCCATGTCACTGTCCTAATTTTTAATTTTTAATTTTTTTTTTTTTTTAATTATTATTTTTGAACGATTTTGAACCGGCCCAAATGCCATTTGAAGCGGTCATTCGGCCGGCGGCCGGTTCTTATTGAGAACCCTGGAAAATGGAACGCATTATAATGGTTTAATTCGTATTTAGATACATGTATATACCTTTAATGCTTGCAGATCGTCTCAGTCACTGACAAGCGAATGACACGTGGCAAAAACATGGATTAATTATTTTACAATTATTAAATACTTCAACCTAAGAAAATTCGCTACTGGTGAGTATTTGAAACAAGAAAATCATATGAATCAAGACAAATTCACTGAGAAAACAATATGTGTATCATATAACTAAATAAATTTCACCTGAGCGCATCAACCATTTTTCCTGGCGGCCACCTTTTGTCACCTGTGGTAAGGTACTGGAGATCCACCCCGGAGCAGAACACATTGCCGAGCCCGCTAAACATTACTAGATTACTGTCATCATACTTGGCCGCATTCAGGGCCGAGCATATCTCCTGCATCACCTGGCGATAGGCAACCATAAAGATTTATGGATAGTTTGTTACCGTGTTAATTCAATACATATTTCAGTTACTTAATTATGTGACGATTTATAGTACTATCCAGTGAATAGAAAAGCTGGCAGCTGTATTTGAGATATTTCTTACAAGCCAGAAATGATGTCACAAAATCATGTATCAACGTGCACTCCTTGAAAGAGTGTTAAAAAAGGCCGAAAATTAACAAAGAAGTTTTTTCTTGTGTATATAATCCTCATGAAATAGCTAATATACTGAAAGAAAAAGAAATGTTCACAGGAATTTCCGCTATATATTATATATACTGCACATCTTAATTCCATATATATTCCCAAGGAAAAAGTTGCAGTTTGTTAAAGAAAATGTGATGTAGACGTTTTAATCACAGTACACGTTGTACAAGAAATTATAATGTTTAAGTTCCTTCTTTGAAAAATTGAGCCAGTTCAGTACTGCATAAAGATCCAAGACCCGCGGCAGCTGGTATAAATACAAAAGCCTACTGAAAAATGAAATCAAAATGGAAGACAGCTAATGAAACTCCGATGTCAACATTACTTTTCTATGAATTCTATGTTTTATTAGGGTGCACACCATGGTTTTATTTCGCCATTCTTAAACACAATCCTTTACGGTTCGATATTTAATGCTTTCAATAACATTTGAGATTTAGCATCCAAGTCTACTAATTGTATTTTTTAACTAAAATTCAAGCTTAAATCTGATAATATACATTTGAAATCAGATCCCTAAAACATTGTTTGCGAAGGGCAAACCCTCAAACCAGAGAATGTGTTGATATGCTCGACTTCCTTTAAAAATATTATTATTTGAACTGCTTCTGTTTATTACAATTTAGTATTTAGTAGTTACTAAGACTGGAGTAACCTGTGAGTTGAACAACTTTTATATTAAGTACCGGTTATTTTTTTTGTTCTTGTATTTTTTTAATAGGGGGCGTCCGTGGCGAGTGGTTAACGTCTCTGACTTGAAATCACTTGCCCCTCACCGCTGTAGGTTCGATCCCTCAGGGGCCTAGGATTCTTTATGTGAGGAAGCTATCCAGCTGGCTTGCGGAACGTCGGTGGTTCTACCCAGGTGCCCGCCCGTGCACGAAAATTGCCCGGAGGGCACCTGGGTCTTCCTCCACCAATGGAAGCTGGAAAGTCGCAGTATGACCTTAGCTGTTGGGTGCGACTATAAAATCCAATTCAATTCAATTGTTTTTTTTTACTGAATATTCATGAATATACAGAGGATCTTACACGAGTAATCGTTTTTATTGAATTTATTAAATGAGTTTGCAAAATGATATAATGTGAGGCTCTTGCCGAGCATTATATCATTTTTGCTAACGAGTTTAATAAATTCAATAATGAATGAGAATGAATGTTCGATTCTATTTATTACATAACTTATAACGTCACATTAAGTCAGAAAACTTCATTAACATGACGTCCATGACGTCATCAATGTTGTGTTATACATTAGGGGATATCGAAAAATTGAATGGTGTTATTACACTCCCACACCACATGTTGGGATAAATATTCGTATTCGTCACTCTTTGTTCATGATAGGTATCGTATTCGCCACCCATTGTATCGTTTACAGCCCCTACTAAGGCCTACTTACAATAGGGTTTAGGGCATTCTTCATCTTGGTGTGTGTATGTAACCAGATCTGGGTGTACTTCTGACACTTCTTGATGAGTATATCCTTGTTCTTGAAGGCGACTCGCTGGCGGCCCACACTCAGTCGCCTCTATCTGCTCTCCCCTCTCGTCTTCGCCAGTCTTCTTGTTCTTCTTTGGGTGAAGCTGGTGGGTAAATTCTCTAGTAGAACCTGGATATAGCGAAAAAATTGAGATGAATATACTTCTGCAAGTATATCAAGATTCACACAGGTCTATTTTTCTTTTCTCTTCAAATTTGGTAGGGGCCCATTGCTTTGAATTTGGGGAAATAAAGTGCACTTTCCTCAGATCGACCTTTCATCTAAGGCCAAAAACAAAAATACCTGTGCTTCCAGTGGCCGACCGACCCTTTTTAAGGGGCCGAACCTAAAACTTTTAATGATTTTTTTAAAAAAAAATAAAAATTAAAAAAAAAAAAAATTTGTTCTGAACAATGATTTATCACAATTTATCAAGGTAAACTGACATCACAGTGAAACTTTCAGTTGTATCATCAACTTGTTAGGGGTTTATGAGATAAATACATGTAGAATCTCACAATATCTTGCTCCAAAAAAGAAAGAAAAAAAAAAGAAAAGAAAATGCCTACCTACCTAGCCTATTTTTTCAGAGCATGCAATAGGAAACACACCTATTTTTTTGGCCTAATAAATATTCATGATTGAATTGAATTGGGGTTTTAGGGCGCATCAACACATAACATGCCAGGCTCACACTCCATGTACATTGAGGTAAAATATGGGGAATGGATCTAGAACCTTTTCACCTGCAGAGTTGCTGCAAATTCTATTGTTGACACTCCATTTAAGCTGGAGCCAAGTTTACTGTTTTTCTGCCACTGCTCTAGTGATGTGAGCAAGATGGCACCTGAAACAATGCAGAGGTCATGATGAAGACCTTTCATGCGCATGAACAAAACATTATAAAATGAACATGAATCTGAGGGGGTTGGGATCTGCAGTGGCCCTATTCTTTGCCCCGGAATCAAACGTGGTCCCGGGGCCAATATTCACGAGAAGCTCAACTAAATTCAACCAATGAAATCGTGCAATATGCATTTCAGATGAAGATCAAGTGAACTGAACAAAAGAAAATCATTGATATATATATCCGAAAAAAAGATAAAGTCTTTGTGTGTTGTTGATGTGGATTTCACGATAAATTCGAGGAAATGCACTAAAGAATACGAAGAAAATCATTGACGCCGTCATGTGTTTTGAAAATATATTCTACCGAGATTATTACGACATTAGGTTTTCAAAACAGTATGTCTGGCCAGCTTAGCTCAGTTGATAGCAATGTCGACTATTGACCATGAGTGTAATTTTAATGTGGGTTCAACTGGATTCAAATTTAACTTATTTACTTGCTAAATGCAAGAAGATTTGCGCAGATTGCAAGTAGAAAATATTAGCACTTGCTAAATTTGTCAAGTAATAAAAGAAACCCACTAGGTCTCAGTCTACATTTATTCAATGAACACATTTATCTAACTTAGTTAAATATGTGGATATAAGTAAGTATAATTATACATTATTACATTCCTGCATCTATCTCAGCATGAAAATGGCATTTACATGTATAGCAATCCTTCTAGAATGAATCAAAAGTTTTAAATTATTAATGCAAGTACCTTGATTAAAATAGCAAGCAGAAAACCTTCGCACTTCCATTTTTCAGCAAGTAGCTAAAAATATTGAATTTGTTCCCTTTTCAACCCCACGCATCTGTTCATTTTTTTTGTACCTCTATTGAAGTCAGAACTCTAACCTTAAACAGTTACAAGTTTTATAACTGCTGGAAGTTATTAAAATGCCAAATTATTATCTTCCTTTGGTTTAGAGTAGCAGCAGATACCTTTCCCTAATAACCATTTGTAATCTAAATCAGTTACCAAGATCATTTGCTAATATAAATCGAAATAGTTGCCAAATGTGCAGTGTTTATTTATATCTGAATACTTATTATTAAGGATAAATACATCTTCATCAAGATTCAATTAGCAGTTGTTCACTAATTATCATGTTGGAGCCTACAAAATGATTCAGCGTTTTTTTTCTCACCATTTTGGGAATGGGTCCGTGACCGGTCAAATTGGGAAAAAACACGCGATTTTTCTCAAAAATGGGAAAAAACGCGCGTTTTTTCTCAGAATTGGGAAAAAAATTGTTTTTGTATTTTGTTCAATTTA
>JAWPHD010001926.1:0-286018 GCA_037043455.1 Cyrtodaria siliqua | reverse complement strand
TAATGTCAGTAATAATATCAGTAGTAATGTCAGTATAAATGTCAGTAGTAATATCAGTAGTAATGTCAGTAGTAATGTTAGTAGTAATGTAAATTTTAATATCAGAAGTAATATCAGTAGAAATGTTAGTAGTTATATCAGTAGTAATGTCAGTAGTAATGTCAGTAGTAATGTTAGTAGTAATGTAAGTTTTAATATCAGTAGTAATATCAGTAGAAATGTCAGTAGTAATATCATTAGTAATGTCAGTAGTAATATCAGTAGTAATGTCAGTAGTAATGTCAGTAGTAATGTCAGTAGTAATATCAGTAGTAATGTCAGTAGTAATATCAGTAGTAATATCAATAGTAATGTCAGTAGTAATATCAGTAGTAATGTCAGTAGTAATATCAGTAATAATATCAGTAGTAATGTTAGTAGTAATGTCAGTAGTAAAAGCAGTAGTAATGTCAGTATTAACGTCAGTAGTAATATCAGTAGTAATGTCAGTAGTAATATCAGTAGTAATATCAGTAGTAATGTCAGTATAAATGTCAGTAGTAATATCATTAGTAATATCAGTAGTAATATCAGTATAAATGTCAGTAGTAATATCATTAGTAATATCAGTAGTAATATCAGTAATAATATCAGTAGTAATATCAGTAATAATGTCAGTAGTAATATCAGTAGTAATATCAGTAGTAATATCAGTAGTAATGTCAGTATAAATGTCAGTAGTAATATCATTAGTAATATCAGTAGTAATATCAGTATAAATGTCAGTAGTAATATCATTAGTAATATCAGTAGTAATATCAGTAATAATATCAGTAGTAATATCAGTAATAATGTCAGTAGTAATATCAGTAGTAATATCAGTAGTAATATCAGGAGTAATGTCAGTATAAATGTCAGTAGTAATATCAGTAGTAATATCAGTAGTAATATCAGTATAAATGTCAGTAGTAATATCATTAGTAATATCAGTAGTAATATCAGTAATAATATCAGTAGTAATGTCAGTAGTAATGTCAGTAGTAATGTCAGTAGTAATATCAGTAGTAATATCAGTAGTAATATCAGTAGTAATGTCAGTAGTAATATCAGTAGTAATGTCAGTAGTAATGTCAGTAGTAATGTTAGTAGTTATATCAGTAGTAATGTCAGTAGTAATGTCAATAGTAATGTTAGTAGTTATATCAGTAGTAATATCAGTAGTAATGTCAGTAGTAATGTTAGTAGTTATATCAGTAGTAATATCAGTAGTAATGTCAGTATACATGTCAGTAGTAATGTCAGTAGTAATGTCAGTAGTAATATCAGTAGTAATATCAGTAGTAATGTCAGTAGTAATATCATTAGTAATGTCAGTAGATAAATGTCAGTAGTAATATCAGTATAAATGTCAGTAGTAATATCAGTAGTAATGTCAGTAGTAATGTTAGTAGTTATATCAGTAGTAATGTCAGTAGTAATGTCAGTAGTATTGTCAGTAGTAATATCAGTAGTAATATCAGTAGTAATATCAGTAGAAATGTCAGTAGTAATATCATTAGTAATGTCAGTAGTAATATCAGTAGTAATGTCAGTAATAATATCAGTAGTTATATCAGTAATAATGTCAGTAGTAATATCAGTAGTAATATCAGTAGTAATATCAGTAGTAATATCAGTAATAATATCAGTAGTAATATCAGTAATAATTTCAGTAGTAATATCAGTAGTAATATCAGTAGTAATATCAGTAGTAATGTCAGTAGTAATGTCAGTAATAATATCAGTAGTAATGTCAGTATAAATGTCAGTAGTAATATCAGTAGTAATGTCAGTAGTAATGTTAGTAGTAATGTAAGTTTTAATATCAGTAGTAATATCAGTAGAAATGTTAGTAGTTATATCAGTAGTAATGTCAGTAGTAATGTCAGTAGTAATGTTAGTAGTAATGTAAGTTTTAATATCAGTAGTAATATCAGTAGAAATGTCAGTAGTAATATCATTAGTAATGTCAGTAGTAATATCAGTAGTAATGTCAGTAGTAATGTCAGTAGTAATGTCAGTAGTAATATCAGTAGTAATGTCAGTAGTAATATCAGTAGTAATATCAGTAGTAATGTCAGTAGTAATATCAGTAGTAATGTCAGTAGTAATATCAGTAATAATATCAGTAGTAATGTTAGTAGTAATGTCAGTAGTAAAAGCATTAGTAATGTCAGTATTAACGTCAGTAGTAATATCAGTAGTAATGTCAGTAGTAATATCAGTAGTAATGTAAGTAGTAATATCAGTAGTGATGTCAGTAGTAATGTCAGAAGTAATATCAGTCTTAATATCAGTAGTAATATCAGTTGTGTAAAAGTCTGAAATAATCGTTAGTGTATTTTTTTGGCAATTTTACAGATAATAAAACATTAACATAGTGACAAAATACGTTTATTTTATTAGGACATCCGCCAAAAACGACATTAGAGCGATGACGTCACGAAAATAAACAACGTCTAGTTAAAGGCACGTTACGGGGAAATTTGCGCCCTAAAAATGAAATCGTGTATTGGCTATTTTTTTCTTGAATAAATGGTTACAACTTTGAAGTATGACAAATTCGTTATTAGGACTCTTGACGGGGAACATGGGCTCACATTCCCTGCCTGGGAAGTGTATATAATTTCCAGGCAGGGAATGTGAGCCCATGTCCACTGTCAAGTATCCTAATGAATAATAATGTCAGTAGTAATGTCAGTAGTAGTATCAGTAGTAATACCAGTAGTAATATCAGTAATAATATTAGTAATAATATCAATAGTAATAGCAGTAGTAATGTCAGTAGTAATATCAGTAGTAATATCAGTAGTAATATCAGTAGTAATATAAGTAGTAATATCAGTAATAATATCAGTAATAATATCAGTTGTAATATCAGTAGTAATGTCAGTAGTAATATCAGAAGTAATATCAGTAGTAATATCAGTAGTAATATCAGTAGTAATATCAGTAGTAATATCAGTAATAATATCAGTAATAATATCAGTTGTAATATCAGTAGTAATATCAGTAGTAATATCAGTAGTAATATCAGTAGTAATATAAGTAGTAATATCTGTAATAATATCAGTAATAATATCAGTTGTAATATCAGTAGTAATGTCAGTAGTAATATCAGAAGTAATATCAGTAGTAATATCAGTAGTAATATCAGTAGTAATATCAGTAGTAATATAAGTAGTAATATCAGTAATAATATCAGTAATAATATCAGTTGTAATATCAGTAATAATATCAGTTGTAATATCAGTAGTTATATCAGTAGTAATATCAGTAGTAATATCAGTAGTAATATAAGTAGTAATATCAGTAATAATATCAGTAATAATATCAGTTGTAATATCAGTAGTAATATCAGTAGTAATGTCGGTAGTAATATCAGTAATAATATCAGTTGTTATATCAGTAGTAATGTCAGTAGTAATGTCGGTAGTAATATCAGTAGTAATATCAGTAGCAGGATAATACAACTAGATGACCTTCTGTAACTTGATAAACAGCAAATTTGTAATATAGAAATCGTCAACAATACATCTAGATGTATTTATTAGTCCGTAGGATTAGGTATCATTATACAGTATTTAGTATTCTGAAAAGTATTGAGCATCAGTGGATCATAATTGCCAAATTGATTTTAGATAGTGGTTTATAAACTGCTTCACGTTCCTTGAAGCTGTCAAAAGAAAACGATGAGAACAGGCAAATGTTTAACACAGTAACACGTCTGAAGTAGCACTTCTAAAGCAGTTTAAATAATGCATCTATAGAGTTAGAGATTTCAATACAAAAAGATACAAAGTCGAACAGGCAATAGCGCATTTAAAGACCACAGTCAACTAAAAGCACGAACATAAACAAACATCAAGCCCAGTAATCGAAGTCATCAGCAGGTGCACGAGATGATCATCCGTACTCGACTCGGTAAGTAAACACACGTATTTCAGCTCTAAATCGCAGTCCATAAAGATATAATTATGCCTAAAGTATCGCAATCAATGGTAAAAAGACTCGGTTAATATTCACTGCTGCTAATACTTAGCGAATTGAGAGCAGAATCAAAGAAAGTTATGTTAGCGAGATGAACGCATTTCAGCTCTAATTCTCAGTCCATAAAGATATAATTATGCCTAAAGTATCGGAATCAATGGTAAAAAGACTCGGTTAATATTCACTTCTGCTAATATTTACGAATTGAGAGCAGAATCAAAGAAAATTATTTTAGCGAGATGATTCTCAGCGGACTTTTTTCATTTTTAACTTTCTTTGATTCTACTCTCAATTCGCTAAGTATTAGCAAAAGTGAATATTAACCGAGTCGTTTTACCATTGATTGAGATACTTTAGGCATACTTATATATTGATGGACTGAGAATTAGAGTTGAAATGCGTGTGTTTACTTACAGAGTCGAAATAAATCTTCGTTACGGATGATCATCTCGTGTACCTGACGACGATTACTGGGCTTGAACATTAATTATAAGAAGAATAAAAGGCAAGATATGGCATCACAAAAATAAAATGGTTGACAACAAGAATACCGCCTTGGGACGGACAGTGGCAATAAAGTTCACTGGGGGTTTAAACCAACGGAAATATTTCAAGTAATAAGAGTATGAAGGGAGAGATTTGGAAATCGCCGAACAAGATGAATACAAGAAAATAGTGCAATCTCGGCTGGATTGATACCGTTCACACCCTCTAGCCCCGAGTTGAACAGTACTAAATATTTAAAATGTCAATAGTACAGAAAATTGACCCATTCCGAAGGTGATATGCATATGACGGTGAACATGGAAACTTCAATGAGGTAATTTCACACCATTCCACGGTCAGCGGCGTATGGTCACAGTTTCAAACAAAATGCTTTGCCCTAAAGAGCAATGGGCGAAATAAACAAAATGGAATATAGTTGGGAGCAGAGGTTATGAAGCCTGCGTATCATAAGTAACCATCAAAAGACTAAACCAGAAACAGGCAACATATCCTCAGGGTGATTAAACAATACCTAAAAACGTTAATGTCTGGAGTAGTGGAACCACATATTCGAATTTAATGTTAGAAAACGAAAGTATTGAAGAGTGTACCACATATACACGTAAACAAATATCGGGCTCAGCGATCTCCAAAGATCGGAATGAAAAATATTCTGATTGCAAGCACCGGGAGACGTTTTAACGCCGTTAGTCTGCACATACAAAGCTACTGTGATTTATAAAAAGAGTATTAAAACGACATATTTGGAAATCGCCGAACACTATAAATACAAAAAAAATATTGCAGTCTCGGTTTGATTGAGACATAAATTGGATGTGTTCTTTTGAATGTGACATATTGTTCATAAGCGCTAGTGAAAATTGCTTGCTACAAAAGCATTTATGAAAATATAGTATAAAGGTCTAAAAAGAAATTCAGCATTTAAGGACCATAGTCAACCAAAAATACTCATAGAAACAAACAGGCATTACAATGATACATTGGCAACTTGAAGGTATATGCATATTACACGGCATTCAACAATAGTGTATACATCCCGATGCCATAATCAGTGTCAGTGCAACTTAGTTTTGACTTGGCTTCTGCATAATTGTCGAGTAGTTGCTTTGTGGCTTTCCAGGAGTTTGGTTTTGAATATTCTTATATACATGATCATCTTTGTACTATAATTGCCTAATAATGCTGCCTAGTTTATGGGAGTATATACTTGTCGGTGATTTCTTTATTTCACTACTATCCCAGGTTATTGATATGATTATAGGGTACTATTGAGGTTGGCTGTGCACACGAACCCGGTTTGAACCGCCAACGGCATTATTGACACTTACCGTTTTAAGATAGTAGACAATTGTCAACACGTTTATGGTTGTGATTTTATTTGCATACATAGCCTATTTGCAATATAGTTCGGTTTCATAAGCGTTTGTGCTCGCCCGGGATATAAACATATGTATTTTACCGACTATTTTAAAGCGATATCTAGTGTGCATTAGGTTTACACGCGAATCCAGAGGAATGTTTTAATAATATAATAGTCATATTGGGTTAATCGTCAGACAGACCTGGCTGGCAGCGTCCTGTGGGACGTCCTGGAACCATTGGCTGCTGAAATCAAGCTGGGGTCATTTGATAAAATAAAAAAAATAAAAAATTCCGTATTGAGATATGTCATTTATATTCACATGTGACCTATTAACGGCCGCACCAATGATTTAATATTTATATACGATTTCAGAATTCATCATTGATACCATTTTTACTCCGGAGTCCCATTATTTTTCCTTTTCATCTCTTTGTTTTATGCTTAAAATGACACACAACACTAATGGTGATAGAAAAATAGAAAGAGCTGAATGAAGATTGATAATATAAATAATAAATACTGAAAATGGGATCCCTTGGGAGCAACATACACAAACAAGAGATACAAGTAGCAGACTCGGTTTTATTGAGTCTGGTCATGAGAGGTAAAGTACAGTGAAACACCTCTCACGCCTCCTAGCACCGACTTAAGCGATATTCTACTTTAAATCCACACTGATTAAGATTGATGATCTCAAAGGACCATAACACTACTGATTTGTAGTCGGGGCTGTCACACAGTACTAAATAAACGCTAGTGTAAATGACAATAAATACTGAAAAGTGGATTCCTTGGAAGCAACAAACACAAACAAGGGATAAAAGTGGCAGACTCGGTTTTATTGAGTATGTTTCTGATGTCAAGTGCAACACCTGTCATGCCTCCTAGCACTGGATTAAGCGATACTCTACTTTAAAGCCACACAGATTGGAAGTTCGTCATTGTTTTTTCAAGTCCTTGTTTGCAGTACAGTGCGGACCTACGATGCCATTGCGTTCGGACGCTGTGGTTTCTATAGGACCCTATATCTCATTTTTGATGATCTCAAAGGACAAGTAAGTAAGTTGTTCACCTGTGCTATACAGGAAATAGATTTATAGGATGAACGTAGAAATATCATAATTGACTGAAAACAACACCCCCATGTGTAAAGGCAGTGCATTTTGTTCTGAACGGAAACGTCATGCAATATATCGAATGTTTATAGAGGATATTGCATGGGTGTATCATTGATTTCAACTCGTTGTATACAATGATATGGGCTCTGCCCAGTATCCTATATTTTTATCGAACGAGTTTATTAAAGTCAATAATTCATAGTCACGAATGTAAGATTATATTTATCACATATCATACCTACGACGTGATAGTTTCATGTTGTCAATTTTCCATGCATACGGCGGCAATTTGTAAGAAAAATCTTGACGTTGTTTTGTTGTTTACATGACGTCAGCTACGTAAAGAGGTTTATTGCGCTTTAAATATTGCGACACCTAAAATATCACTAACATGCATTTTATAAAACAAAATATACATATTTAAGGTGTCTGAACGTACAACTTTAACAATTGATCATTTTTAAGGCAATAAGACATCACAAACACAAAGAAACTCACTCGTACCCTATTGTCATCCCAATCAAACAGACAGTGTAAATAAAGATATCCCCGCCAAGTTATAATCTCTAACAAACAAGGCAGCATTAATAGGCAATAGAAGTAAAACACGTAAATGATCAAGTATATATAATGCTAAAAAAAGCCTAGAAAGTCACAAAGTTTGTACTCAATGACTTGGCAGAAGCCAGAGCAACAAGAGAATAAACCGTTAAGGTTACGACAAGACAAGATTAAAGGGTACGACAAGTCAGATTTCTAGCAAACAGTTTAAAACAGATTTGCCTGTCTTAGCATATCGAACAATGTTGAAACGTATTTAAATAAGTGTATACACGTTGACGTTACTTTTATTAGAACAATATGAGCATTGTCGCAACTGTTGGTTATACATTCCAGGCTTCTAAGAAAACATTAAAACTAAGAGACATAACCAACCAGAAAAGGGGTGGCAACTACAAATCCAGTTCACATTTAAACATGTTTCAGGAAAATGTTATGCGCTCGTTTGAAATTGGAACTTACGTTTAACAACATATTAAATATTTTCGGTAAAGCCGGTAAACAATAATTATTTATTATCAAAATGCATTCAGCCATTTATATTTCTACGTTTTATTCTATTAACTTCACTGAGTTTCAACATTAACTATGTGCATTTTAAACACGAAACAAATAGATGAAAACGAAAATTATGAGTCCCCGGAGTAGAAATCGTTTCAAGAATGAATTATCCCGACGTATATACAATAATAAATCGTCGCATATACAATATTAAATCATCGTTTTAGCCGTAAATAAGTCGCATGCGACATATCCAAAAATGCGGTAAATACAGTCGGCTTTCTTTTGATTAAAGTTAGGTATGCGTGACGATTAACATAACATGAGTAGTATTAATACATTCCGCTGGGTTTGTGTGTAACGAAATAAGTTCAAGAGTTGGTTTACTGTTCATAATGTACTCTAGAGATCTCTTACTAATATTTGGTAAATTAAATAAATATCCCAGGCGAACACAAGCGCGTAACTTATCGAAATGGAATGAGGAAAGGCTACATATTTCAATAAATATTGCAGGGAAGATACATCCAATTCAATTCCCATAGGCTCCAAGTATACGATTGTCACAAATAAAGACACTTTATGCAATGAATTCAGATAAACTGCATTCATTGCCAGTGAGACTGAACCTAGAACTTTGAATTCCTCACAAAACACATACTACACCGCGGCATTTTACAGGGCTGTTCATAACCAAATACGAGAGCGCGCGCCAGTCTTACTTCAAAATCTTTAAAAATTGAGAACGGGCAGAATGAGTATTAAATTATTTAGTCTTTAAATGCAGTTAAATAAATGAAATAATTGATGGAGAATAATTTTAGCCGAAAATAAATTATTATGTAACAGTACTTCTGAATTTTCCCTCTCTTGATGACAAACATGAGAATGGACGCCATTTCCATAGTGATTCCATAGTGATTCAGTGCACCTGTGACCTGTGATATTGATCAGCGGAGTCCCTATACGAAAGCGGAATAAATCATCGCCAGAGCAGAAGCCACTCGTCAAAAAGTATAGATTTTGTTTAGACGAAAATACTAACGATACTAACAATAATGACTCCGAATACTTCGAAACATTAGATATCTCGGATTCAGAACTCTCTGATATCCCACACCCGGATACCCTACATATGGATACCCTACCCACTTCAACACATATGTCAACTTTTACAAAAAGAACAACAAAAGGTGCCACCATAAAGGCAAGCGAAAAGGAACTTTAAATCGCAAGGTAATAATTCAATTTACAAACTCCAAGGCGAGACAAAGACTTTATGGTGGTAGAAAATTACTTGGCAATGGCATATTTATTCAAGACAATTTGACTCGCTATCGTGAAAGCCTTGCGTACGAGGTAAGACAGCTTGTTCGTGCCAAAAAAATGACTAAAACGTATATCGCCGGTTGCATGATATATGTTGTATTTCCGGGAGAAGAGAGAGGTGTTCCCATCCACAGCATGGAGGCAATCCAATGCATCACAGAAGGGAAGCAGATCCCAAAAGACAGTAGTCAACTGTCTCTGTATGTAAAGAAAAATTGTGCTAAATATTGACCTACTACACATGTCCGCATTTGTGCACACGATAATTACTGTGACGATTTTGTATTCGTGTATTTAATTATCCCTGTTCGTGCAAAACTTTTACTTACGTATATTATAACTTCCGGTTAATTTCTTGTTTCACAAAACGGATTGAAATCGAACCAATCAAATACATTGACCAATCACTATTTTGTCCAATCAAATTAACAGACCAATCAGAACTGGGATGGCTCAGGACTGTATATAAGGCGTTGCAGCCAGTTATACAGGTTGGTTGTTGCTCGGAAGCTGAATAAGCTGGACGATTTTGAAAGTGATTCAGATTGCAGTAAAAAAGAGCACTGGTAAGAATCTTCTAGTTGTAACTGTGGACGGCCTTGGGAGGTAGCCCGAATAGAGCGAGCCCCATATTCTCAGCAGTGAACACTAGAAAGGCTATTTGCCACATTGTTCAATATACAGCAATTTATCACAATCATTTTGTAATCATAGTTGCTCATTCTGTTAATTATATTGGTTGATTTGTTGTTTGTTAATAATCATTTTATTCGAGCAAGTAGCTCAATCTGTAATTTGGAACAATCGCATTGCATTTGCGGCTCAATCGTACAAGACCGCTCGGTACACGTTACCATTTGGTGGCAGCCGCGGGATCATATTGAGCAGCTCAATTTCAAAGTGAGAAGCTCAATTCTTATCCAACTGAGCAGCTCAATTTCTACCATAGCGAGCCGCTAAATTTTGTTTCATTGTAATGGCAAGTGCAATGCGATCGAGCACTGTCAACGAGTCAGCAATGGAGGAGCTCAACAGATCAATCAGAGAATTGGAGGACCGTGTTAATCAGTACGAGATGGAACTCATAAATGCTATGAATGCAAGTCGAATTGAGCATTCAACACCTAGGCCAACGAAGATGCAAAGTGCAGGTTTGAGACAACGCGCAAGTGAGCCGAAAAATGAGCCAGCATCCAGAATTGAGCATGAGCATGTCACACCTTATGCTATGCAGGGAGCAAGACCTAAAGTGGTTTCATTTTCTTCTGCACTTGTTCATGAGCAAGTTGAGCAAACATCGATACCGCCATATGCAGCAGTCGCTAGCGGGAAGCAAACTGGACTGCTAATTGGGCAGAAGTATGGTGATGACAAAAGCTACGGTCTGCATCATTATATGCAGAATACACATGAAAAGGCTGTCAATGAACCGTTGTCCTTACAAACTCAACATACAACATGCAAAGAGCAAGAAAAATCGAAAAGTCAGGAATATGAACAAATTGTAGTTGAGGCCCCAAAGCCAAAGATATCTTTAGAAGAGTATGAACAAAATATAGTTGAAACCCCAAAGTCAAAGATGCCGTTACCTACTCCCAAACAGGAAGCGTCGTATTACTGACTCAGACAATGAGCAGAAGCAAGATTCGAGCGATCTGCTCTCATACAGTAAGAAGCCTGCAGTAACTGTTAAGCCAGCAACTTACGACGGAAGCACATCTTGGCTCGATTACAAGTCACATTTTGATGTATGTGCATCACTTGGCAAATGGACTGAGTCAGAGAAAGTACTATATCTAGCTGTGTCGTTGCGTGGCCAGGCAATGTCTGTTCTCAGTGATTTGAGTGGAGGTGTACAACAGAACTATAATGATCTGGTAACTGACCTGTGTGAGCGATTTGCTCCACCAAACCAGATGGAGCTTCATCGAGTTCAGCTCAGGGAGAGACGACAAAGAGCTACCGAGTCGTTACCTGAGCTCGGTCAGAGCATAAGAAGCTTGACACATTTGGCATACCCAAGAGCTCCATTCGAATTTAGAGAGATGCTGGCAAAAGAGCAATTTATAGATGCTCTTGTAGACTCAGATATGCGTCTAAGGATCAAGCAGTCAAGGCCAACCAGTTTGAATGAGGCTGTGTGCCTTGCGGTTGAGCTTGATGCCTTTTTAAAAGCTGAGCAGAAGCAAAAACAAGTAAATGGTTATTTAAGATCGGTGAACCAGATGGATAAAGCTGAAACTAACAGTTTGCTTCGTGAAATTATGGCAGGCATGCAGGAACTTAAGTTGTCAGTGAAGTGTATGCAGGAAAGAATACAGGCCATAGAAAAATCGAGAGCAGCTCAAGTGAGACTGAACAAGTCCTCCAGTAAATTGAGCAATGATAAAAAGAGCAAACAGGAGTGTATCAGTTGTGGTCAAAGTGGCCATGCAGATAAATCATGTCTCTTGTTTGAAGGGAATACTAACGAGAACAGCGTTAATGCTCAATCGGTGAGCCTTGAACAACTAAAAGCTCAAAGAAGCAAGGCTACACATAAAGAGCTCAAATGTACGTTACGTTCTAACTGCAGTAAAGTTATTAAGAACATGAAGGCTCATATGCTTAAAATTACTTCAAGTAATAAAGAGGCAAAATACAAATGTAGCAATTGTGAGTTTATGTCAAACAAGAAGTCAAAGTTGACTCGACATTGGAGGCGTCATTCAGGGCATGAGCTGCTAGTTTTTATGTCAAGTGAGCGATTGAAGACTGCATCGTTGAGTCACAGACAAAATGGCAAATTCTCGTGTGAGCAGATAGGTGTCATGCATACGGTTGGAGCGTCTTCTAAGACTGAACAAGTTAAAGAAGGGTCATCTTGTCAGATACGTATGAGGTCGGATATAATAGGCAGTGAGCACACAAATGAAGATACAGGTGCATATACTGAGAAGTATCGCGTAGGACGTTTGTGGAGTTGCCACAACGATAAGTAAGCCACTGCTGTTCCGTAGTAGATGACTCCAGGTCAAGTGAGCAATTGCATCTATGAGATCAGTTACTGCACAAAACGCCAACAACTTGTTTAAAAAATGTTTTAGCCATGGTTATGAACAAGCTTTATTTAAGAAGACTTGGCGATTCTAATTATTACCATAGGGGTGGGTGACGGAAGCAATAACACAGCTGAGCAAGTGGTGATTAGCCGAGCACAATACTTTATCAGTAGTTGTACTCAAAGCAGATCTTACAGTTAAGTGTATATTGTATATAATTCATTATTTTGTTGTATGGGTCATGCGGGACGCATGAAAATCAGAGGCGTGGGTAGTGTGACGATTTTGTATTCGTCTATTTAATTATCCCTGTTCGTGCAAAACGTTTTACTTACGTATATTATAACTTCCGGTTAATTTCTTGTTTCACAAAACGGATTGAAATCGAACCAATCAAATACATTGACCAATCACTATTTTGTCCAATCAAATTAACAGACCAATCAGAACTGGGATGGCTCAGGACTTTATATAAGGCGTTGCAGCCAGTTATACAGGTTGCCATTCCAGTTCAGACCATCGAACAGGCAGGACGTCTTGCGTTTGAAGTCTGGGACAAAGTGACTCCGCAAGGCGTTCTGCTGTCTGGGATCATCCGCCCTGCACTGTATAGCGCTATATACAGTGTAGAGCCACGCGGAGGCTTGGACATCGCCTCAAACATGTTGTACATATGTTTTTATCCTGTTTTTACGTGGCCCTAAAGATGGACGATTAAAGCTTCTACTGGAAATCTGACGTTGTACCAGCGAGCTACCCCATGTCACTGCAAGTCCCCGCATTAGACGACATGAGGCACCTACGATGGACCACAACTAGACTCACCCTAACCCACCATGGATACCGATGTTGGCGAAACCCTGCGGGATACTCACTGATCCTGTATTGCATAACGGCTTCAGGATCGGCGCGTGAAACGGAGAAGTTCTCACCAACAGAACTCGGGCAGCTCATGCAGCCGGATCGACCTACTTGCGACACATTTGGCGCCCAAAATTTCCTGCCTCCTGATTGGTCTACACGATTTCGAGCCGGCAATCGGATTGACCTAGTCACAATTCTGCAGGCAATCCGATTGGCCAAAATCTTCAACGGAATTTCTAATCTACTTGGATTTAATCTTCAACTTCTGGCTATCAACGTTGGACTTCTGCACTAACCATCTACTGCTGCTGTTCTACAGTAAACCTGCTTGGACGACTTCCCAACTCCTAGACCCATCCAACTCTAATCGTCTGTCGAAAAGCTCGCCAAAAGGCCCAGTGCCATAGGGCGAGGGTAAATAAAAACTACCACTCACTATACAGGTTGGTTGTTGCTCGGAAGCTGAATAAGCTGGACGATTTTGAAAGTGATTCAGATTGCAGTAGAAAAGAGCACTTGGTAAGAACCTTCTAGTTGTAACTGTGAACGGCCTTGGGAGGTAGCCCGAATAGAGCGAGCCCCATATTCTCAGCAGTGAACACTAGAAAGGCTATTTGCCACATTGTTCAATATACAGCAATTTATCACAATCATTTTGTAATCATAGTTGCTCATTCTGTTAATTATATTGGTTGATTCGTTGTTTGTTAATAATCATTTTATTCGAGCAAGTAGCTCAATCTGTAATTTGGAACAATCGCATTGCATTTGCGGCTCAATCGTACAAGACCGCTCGGTACACGTTACATTACTATAAACTTACGGTTATTTTACAAAATGAATCTGAATTCAAAATCCACTTAGGTATACTCCGAATATCAAGAAACTGTTAACATTAATTTTGTCATTCTGACACTTAAATTTCTTCGACACTCATTAAGTATGCCTTATGCATGTTTATTACATGGAACACTTGAAAGTTAAAGTTTGTGTTTAAATCCATTAATGAATATACACTAGTATCCAGTAAACTGATTACTGTCCAGTTAATATTTAATTTTGAATTCGGGTAATCATTTCATGTGAGCAAATGTAACTTGTATGTTCACTTGCCCACATGAATATGAAATGGATGACGCGATTAACACTGAATAACGATACTAATATCGTGTTATTTACGAATGATGGTTCAAGATGTTTATATGCTATTGCGAATAACAACTTTCATTGTAATTGTAATGTGCGTGTGTGTTTCTTTTTTTTTCTTTTTTTTTTCGTATATTGTTTATTATGTATTATTTATTCTGGTGGTCTTGGATATTTATAAAGTGGCGTTTTAAAATGTTAATTAAAGAAAACGCTAACAGTTGTAACGTCATAGCACCTTTAAAGAACAACGATGGTTTATATTCTGTATCTGACGAAGAAAAATCAAATTTATTGAATGACTTTTTTACATCAATATCAACTGTTGACGACAACAATGCCACTCTACCAATAAATACTGATCAATACTATCAATGATATTAATATTACTGAAAATAAAATTTCTGATATCCTATCAACTTTAGTGATAAATAAAGCTAGTGGGCCAGATAAAATAAGTCATAGAGTCCTGAAAGAAACGTCAAAAAGAATATGTCGCCCCCTGTGTATTCTGTTTAATCGTTCAATTCAAGAAAACATCTTTCCACAATGCTGGAAATTAGCTAATGTTATGCCACTTTATAAATCAGGTGATAAAGACAAGTTATAGAACGCGTGATATTCAAACATATTTGTAATTTTTCGCTTACCACTCATTCTGGTTTCTTACCTGGTCACTCAACAGTTTATCAACTAATTGATATTTATAATCAAATATGCAAAGCGATTGATGAAAACAAATTTATATGTATGGTATTTTTTGATATCTCCAAAGCCTTCGATTGCATCTGGCACGCAGCTTTAATTGTTGAACTCCGACAACATGGCATTCCAGGCAACCTTATTAATTGGATAAATAACTATATAGCTGATCGTAAACAAAGAGTTTTCGTTGGTTCTTCTTTTTCTGAAATAAAAACTTCAAATGCCGGCGTTCCCCAAGGCTCTGTTCTAGGACCATAATTGTTTATAATTTATATAAAAGATATAGCTGATGCATTGCTTAGTACGACAAGGCTATTTGCTGATAACAGTTCTATTGCGGTATCTACATCCGACTTAGATTATATGGAAACTACAATTAATGAGGACTTGTGTAAAATATCGAATTGGTCAAAGCAATGGCTAGTAAAATGTAATCCATCTAAAACTGAAGTCATCTTCTTTTCACTTGCAAACAGAAACCGTCCGTCTTTGATATTTGAAAATACAGAACTTAACTTGGTTGACCATCATAAACATCTAGGAGTAACCCTTAGTCATGATGGGTCCTGGCATGAACATATTTCAAATATTGTAATATCTGCGTCTAAGGTATTAGGTTCAATGAAATTAATGAAATATAAATTAAAACGTCAAACGCTTAATCAAATATATAAATCTTACCTTCGCCCTATTTTAGTATACGCGGCTACATTATGGGATATTTGTACAAATTATGAAAAAGATAACTTAGAAAAAATACAATATGAAGCCGCGCGAATGACTCGCTCTGTCTCTATACATAAAGTGTTAACTGAAATTGGTTGGGTCTCTCTGGCCGACAGAAGACACATTCAAAAGTTGATATTGACCTTTAAGTTTAAAAATGGAGATTTACCGAGTTACTTGAATGAAATAATTCCTGCAACTGTTTCGGAATATAATCCTTACAACTTGAGAAACAGTTCCAACTTCTTTACTTTATCAAGAAGAACAGAACTGTTTTCGAGATCAGTCTTACCGTCATCTCTAAAACTTTGGAACGAACTTGATATTAATATTCGCGAATACCCATCCCTTTCGAATTTTAAAACTAGACTTAACAATTACTTTAAACCAACGATAGTACCCAAATACTACAAATTGGGTGATAGATACCTTTCAGTTCTACATGCGCGTTTGCGAAACAACTGCAGCAATTTAAACGCTGATCTCTTTCTTAATCATTTGAGGGATAATCCCAATTGTATATGTGGTGATGGTTTTGAAGATGTTGAGCATGATTTGTTTAGACGTGTAATTTTCAGAAATGAAAGACTGCAATTATTTTTAGACACTCGTATATTTCATCCTTTAAGTACTCACAAACTTTTATACGGCATCGACCAACTAACGGACGAGGAAAATCATATTTTATTTACTCAAGTTCAAAACTATATTAAAAACACTAAACGATTCCAAAATCCTTAACTTTGTATCAATATAACGTTGCATTTTGTCTATATCAACTGTCACTATGTTTCTATCAGCCTAAATGAGGATATTGTGGTGTTATTTCGGTGGAGATTGTTTGGGGGTAGAATGGCATGGCAGAGTTTACACTTTTGGATTTTTTCTTATTTTTTTTCTTCGTTTTTCCTTATCAAATTTATATTTAAATATATTGTTACAATTTCAAACCGATAATCATGTACACTTTTTTCAGCCACAATGGAGAGAACTGTAACTAATGTTGTAATAACTTGTAGTTCAATCCATTTGCACATTTTTCTATGAATATTGTGATGTTGAATTGATGTATTGTAACATATCTGCAATAAAATATTATTAAACTAAATGCAGTGCAGACAAACATATTATGCCCCATTTTATTCCCCGCTTCCGGTTAGGTATAACTTATCATTGGGTGTATCTTTCCTGAAGCGAATTTAACACTGTAGCATGGTCACTGAAAATTCCCTTTGTAATGGCAGAGTTGTAAATCGTTTAATTGAAAATAACACCGGCCGGAATAAATGGTGTACTACAACTACCAGTTATTAGAAGTTCGAGTATGGCAGGGAGCTGAAATGGACATGCTACAAAACAAATAGAGTATGATTTCATCTCGTTGGTTAATTTAAACATCTCGATAGGCTACGCGTAGCTCAATGTTTAAATTAACCAACTCAATGAGACCATACTCTATATATTACTTTGTGTTTAGTGTATACATGCCAATGATATAAATAGTATAATTGCCAGTTCACTTCGACGTAGCTTCTGCATAATCGTTGATTACATGCTCTGTGGTTTTACTCCTTTCATACTACTTTTTTCTAGGTTTTTGTTTGTTTTATATGCAAAGTTACATGACCATATTTGTATTATTCTTATCACATCTAATATTGCTTCCTAGTATTTTAGAGGATATAGCCTGGCGGGGATGTATTTATTTACACTGGCCTGTGCTATTGAGATGATACTAGGATAAGAATGAGGATTGGTGTACCCAAGTATCAGAATTAAACCCCCAGTGGCCCTTTTTGCCACGGACCGTTCTAAGGCTGTAGACCTATTGTCAATCCTTTTATGTTTGTGTGATTTCATATAACTACTATGTAACCTTGTAATCGTTGTTAGTGTATATGCTTTTGGTTGGTGGACTGTGGATCTTGAATGCTAGATTTCATTTATTTACTTTACATGAATGCGCTTTATTTCAATTACAGCTATAGAACCGTTTTATTACCGAGCACAAACTAGTTTGAAACGATAGCAAAACGAACTCAAAACGCGGCACAAAACAAACGCGTTTAACTGGGTTTCTGCAGATCAACCAATGAAAATTGAAGAAAAACGTTTGCCAACGTTTTTTTCGACTGAAAACGGGTTTGTCTCATTTGGATTTTTTGCGTTTGTAAGTTTAGCCAATCTGGTTGCTGATATTTAGTTTGACCAATCAGAACTCGAAACGCCTAAACTGTAAACGGTGACTGAGCAAACGGTAAAAAACGGGTTTCTGCGTTTTTCCGTTTGACCAATGAGAATGCAGATCATTTAACCACTAAAACATTCCGTTGCGCTAAATAAATCTATATAATTATTTCGTAGCAGACGAATACTATTTTATATTAATGGCGATACTTTGTTAAGCTATACATGGTGTTGTATAAAGAATGAGTTGCATAGCTATATGATACATGTATATTTATTTGCGTTATGTGATTAACACTAAGTGGATTGAATAAACAGCCGCCGCGCATGAAATGAATGACACGCTTACTGCGTGTGTGTGTACTAGGTGTTGTGTAATCATAATAACTGACACGCTGAACGGCGGAGTTGACTTTTCGTATTAAATATAAGGTGTTAAACAATTATACATGATTATATTGATCACGATTCGGTTCTTATAATACATTTAGTGCAAATCAAACGTAATGTTTAAAGAGTCAAACATACTTTATAGCTGGGACGTCATAGAGAGCCCTGTTTATATATACGGCTTTTATTGTGCTTACACAGCATGGGTATAGCGATACAAACTAAGTATAACAAATTAACTTTAAACGTATGATAAACGCAAATACACAAAACAATTTAACGAATCAACATATTATGAAAATGTCATTCGGCGGATCCAACATACATCTGTGCAAAGTACACTTATCTTTCAAAGCGTCAAATACTGTTTATTTTTTACTAATTGCATGTAATAAAGTATTATGTTATAAAGTGTTATTACATTTATAACAACAACGTTTTGTAGCTTCACATTTATAATGCTGTCTTTTAATAATTTACAAACTTCAAAAATTGGATTTTGAATTCAGATAACTATTTGATAAATATATTCCGCCTCATGCGGAGAATTCCAAATAAACACATAAAAAATAATCACACGAACAAAGAGGAAAAAGCATGCAAACATATAGCTACTAAAGGATATTAACATGTATCTAAGAGAAGCCTAACATATATGTATGTATAAACGTATATGTATTTTTTTAAATTAAAACCAAAAAATATAAAAAAATAAAAAAAATAAACGTATAAGAAACAACAAATATTATAACTTATCAATAACTTCAAATGTTATGATTAATTTAATGAAGGTCTGCGCTCCCGTTATTGAACGATAACCTGAGCAAATGAATGATAAACTAAGACCACACTTTTCTCTAGAAATGATATTTGTAATCAACGATCGTTGTCAGTCTTTCATGTTTTCATTCTGATGATCACTGATTTGACGCACCAAGTGTATATGTATAATGGAAAGTGTACTAATTAATTGCTATACAACAAACCAATTAGCCGAAATGCCAACTGACGATACGGGAACTTTAGTCGCCATATTTAGTATGTATTCGTTATTTACATAAAATGTATTATGGTGAATACTGTGAACTAATTTTTACGGCTTTTTGTTATATTATGAACGGAATTATTTATCTCTAATTAGACCACACTTTTCATTAAAGTTATGAAAGAAAACAAGCATGTCACATGTATGTTACTTTAATAAATATATCAACTTGATTAGTGTCAATTATATACAATTATTGTTATCGACCAGTCATGAAGACGCAAAAATTCAACCAGGCTGTTTAACAAACGTGTAGTAAGTGGTGAAAAAGTAATGAAAAATAAAGAATATTAGACCATGTGAAAGTTCTTTTGAAACGAAACGGATAGAAAGCCTTCCCCGACCTACCACGCCACGTCGTACCCCACCTCATTTCCCCACAAACCCCACTTCCACTCCACACCATCCAACACACACACGCACACACACACATATATAAGCGCTCTCCGTCTATCTGTATCATAACATGTTGTTTCATAAGTTTTTTTAATTGAATTTGTTTTGAAACGTTTATTTAAATGTATAACGCATTCAATGAAATCGCATCGAAATAGAGTCAGGTAATTAAACTGTGCTTGCAACTAATAATGCTTAATTATACTCATTCTCCATAAGACAGCTACCTCGGTAGCTCAGCGTAAGGCATTGTGCTTGGAACTATAAATGTTCATATATAATGAAAGTTGGTGTTAACTATACGTACTTGACACTTTTTCATAGCCTCGTCCGTCGAATAGGGACGTTCACGGACCTATCTATAGTGTTCCCAAGCACTTTAAGGGACCATAGGCATATCTTCATTATTCCGAATAAATCAAGTTATCGGATTTGTATATATCCCAAACCCTTCTTCTGGGACGGCTCTAAATAACAGTGCATGTGTTGACAAACCATTAAACACCATTTAATATTTCCGTATTTTGTTATAGCGCCGGTTACTGATGTGAAATGGGTTCACTTAAATTGTGTAGAATACTCGCTTATCAATACACTCTAATATCGATTTTCACTTGGTTAAAGGGAGTACATCAAGATTAGTAGTTCTTTTAAAATTGTTCAATATATTATTTCGCTATTAAAATAAGAAAAATGAACTAAATGAACCATAAACGACCAAAGTAAATTACACCGAACACATACAATAAAAGACATAAATATGGTATTGACTAACTAAGGTTACGTGCCAGGGATAGCTACTTTAATCTTGTCGGTAAAAAAATCGCAACATCTTTCAAAGCGATCGTCATGTGTCAGTATCGCCGCGGTGATCACGTGTGAAGGCTATTTATAATCTGGTGATTACTCCATGGTCTAATAAGCCTTGCTGTTATTCATAATTAGTAATTATTGCGCTGTAGTATAGGAAGCCTAATGATCTATCTATATCTTAGAGCCATTTCACAATATAATTTAGTAATTTCATAGCTTTGAATTTTATGAATGCACGTGTTGCCTCCAAAGCCTGATGTACTTCCTTTAAGTTGCGGAAGGACGATATAATTCGTGCATTTAAAAAAACATGCAACTTAATAAATGAGGTAACATAACAGTTTTTGTTCTAGTATCTTATCATTTCATCAGGTATACGTATGCTAAATTGTGGAAAGGGATATAGTCTTAGATCTTTATATACGCCGTGATTGTTTAGCTGTTGAATTAGAATAGGTATGTTGTTTCGATCTCTACATGTACATAATACATAATATAGTGCTCATAATACATTTGGCTATATTTAGATAATAGTATGTTTATCTCTTTTTGCGCGATAAACTAGTTTTCCACGCATCCTATATCCGTATCATAAATCCGTCTTGTGCAGTACGTGGCTCGCCGCGGCGGTATTGCACCGCTCACGGAATTGCAATAAACAGGAAATGTGTCATAAAACTATGTTTCCCTAAATGGTACGTGCTTTTGTCATATACCGACGTATGTACCCTAATTAGGCTGTACTTCAATAGGGCTACGCAATAGGTGATTAGTGGATGTGTGGTATATTGTTAGTTGGGGGCACGTGGAGAGCATGTCATACTGCAAATCCAAATTTAATACGTGCCACTCCTCAAGTGTTTTGGTCACCAGGTGGCGGGCACGTACGGCATAAATATTTTTCTCCCTGATACTATAGAAACTAGATGCTGTGTCATTTATTATGTTTGTTTGTTTGTTTGTTTTTTTATCAATTATTTGAAAAATATGCACGTACGAAATATATTTTTTCAATGTCTACTTTTCCGCAAAAGTAAAGTCCTTATTATCTGACGCTCGTATTAATGAACAAGTATTAGACCATGTCCATGCATTCGGAATATACTGAATTTCGCCCGAAGTTTACATTACTCAACTTTTATAATCGGTAACCCAGGTTTTTTGAAATAACACGAATACTATAAACTGGAAATCACCGAAACACATACCAATATTTTATTATGTTTATCAGCAATGTAACCTGGAAAGAAAATGATTTCAGATTACTTTGTTGATAAACTTAATAAAAGATTGGTATGTATTTCGGTCATTTCCAGCTTTTAATATTTCTGTTATTTACAAAAAAAAACTGGGTTACCGATTATAGAAGTTGAGTAGTGTATATGTACCAAGATATGCGGTGTTGCCGGTGACTTACTGTCAGATTTTCGATAAAAACAGTTTAATTCCGACATTTTCATACACGCTGTACTGTTTTTGCGTGCTTTCCCTATGTACTGATGGATTTTTTTGTTCCCAATGACGTCACTTCAGTTATACGAGGAAGATGTTCCCCCTTTTTTCGATATTTTAGCAATGCCTGTTCGCATTTTCGATTTTTATGTTTAAAAACATATTTTCACTAAGCATACATCAATAACATAATAAACATCGTATCTATAATGATATTTAATAATTAAAAACATATCAGCAGCGTATTCGTTGATTTAGGACAATGTTCATCTTTAACTTATCATTACAGTCACAGTTGGGGTTCTCAGCGTCTTATATGTTGGCCAATCACATGCTGTGAAATAGAGTCAGTTACTCCCTTTTATTTCAATCAACCAGTCACAATTAACGAACTAACTAATGCATGGAACAATCCTTAATTTTAATTATGCATACTTTATTGTATTATATAATTTTATCAGACGACATAACATTTTCAACTATGATTTGGGACGAATACTGATTTAATTTATAATTAAAGAGGCACTTTACAACAGGCTGAGATTTATTTTCAGTATATGTTATTTGTATTGTTAATACAATGTGCACTGGTCAAAATAGCTATACGAGCAGACGAAAACTATCTGGTATTTGATATTCTCAGAAACTAATTTATTATAGTTTAAAACTATAAAGTGAAACACATTATTAATTTAGTTTACTTCCGTTCTTGTACTTTCTGCATATAGTGTGTGCAACATATTAATAATTAGCTATTAGGTCTGTGAAATAATTAGGAATAAAAAAAGTAAACCAGATATTACTACTTTACCACATTGCAATGAAGTATGATAGCGTTGTTTTCTTAATGGAATCGGTAAAAGTTAAATAATATAACTTCACAGGATATCGAGTTCTTCAAAGTTAAGTTAATACGTTTTTATTATTATAAGTAACTGTATGATAGTACAGAGTATGGACTTAGAATTCATTACTTTAAAACACACACGAACGACAAGAAGCAGTCACAAAGGGCACGAATTTAATTGATCTTATAGAGGAAAGAAATTGACTGGACGCCGCGAATTTAAATAAAGAAAATCAAGACTGCCGTGTTTTAAACCTAAACCATAATGTTTCGAAATCTGCAGATATTGCCGTTACTGAGAGATATAAACATATATATTGAATGCATAGGGAATGCACTAATAATTATAAAGGGACGCGGAGCAATCTTGAATAATTTTATTAAAATAAGCACCTCTGGTGTATCATTCAAATATGGTGTTCGTTTTAAAGATACCCATGGCAATCTTGAAGTGTTTTAAATGGGTGTCTTGAATTATATAACCAGAATCATGTTTACTCGAATTATATAACCAGAATCATGTTTACTTTTAGCCTGGTTACATTTAAAAAGGTACTATTTGAAGTATTCTCTTTTTCGTCTTACTTTGCTATACGTTTTAATATATTATTGGTGCAATACAATACAATTTGCATATTACTATTCTTATATCTAATATAAATTGCCGCGAGTTTTAAAAAAATTCAGATTGTCTTTATCCGTTTAATAGTCAAATATTCATTAAATTAAATTGCGCATATCATGCCCTGTTACGATTGCAAAAAAAAGTACACTGATTAGAAATAAAGCGTGAATAGCGGGTTAAATGCATGAACACGCCGATATATACATTATATATAATTTCTTAATTTCACACGGATCACAAATAAGTTACTGGATTCTAGCGCATGACTCAGACACTTCTGTAAACATATAGATAGATAGATAGATAGATACTTTATTGACTTAAACGTTTACAGTTTCTCATCATTACATACATAATTTGTAATACATAATTATAATCACATGACAGGTAACACATACTTCTACACACTCACTTATAGTTCAATTTTCAATACTCCTTAATTAATCATAGCTCATGTAAACATATAATGGGGCTAACACAACATATGTGGTTATATTGGGACAATAACAGAGGGAGCTAATATGAAGAATGAATATGTTATGTATCGGATAAACGCGGGGCAGAGGTGTTAGCTCCAAACCACAATGCATTATCCACTGAGCCACCGAGGCCACATTGTAAATGAACATATTCAGTACTATATCTCTCAAATTATATAGAAATCTATTTATTCTGCAATGCTTTTCATATCAGCTATTCCCATCTTCCTCTGTGTCACACTCGACTCCAATTTTTTATTATTAATATAACAATGGAAATTTACCATGTTTAACAATTTAAATATTAATATTAATTAAATTGTATTCGTATAATACAATCTTTTAATATTTTGTCTATTTAAATCTCGTATTTCTCGTAGGTTCTGTTTTTCCTTTTCCGGGTATTCCCTTATTTCCATTATGGTTAATGCTGTTTTCATTTATTATGTAAACTGAGTTTATTCCCTGAACTTTCAAACTATTTTTACAGAATAGAACATATATTTTATTTAACTTGTACATACGTACATCGTCATTTATGCATATATTAATACAACTTTTCATACATAAGTCTAAGTCACGTGATTCTGCAAATCGATAATTTTATATCAGCAGTTGAGTAATATATATATAGCAAATAACTATTACATGAGGATGAAAATGCAGGCGATTTTGTTTACAACACTATTTAATATAAAATATTTGTTTTTCATTCTTCCGGTATGTATATTGTGAAAATATCTAATTACTGATGTCTCTTCAATCGCAGTGCGCGTGTACACACTACGCGAGCTATGGATTAAAGAATTAGTGATTGTCGATGTCAAAAACAGTTGCTAATACATGATAGAGTATACATGCTGCATATTGAAAATACAAGCTAATTAAACGATGAATTTAGTTAAGCACATGTTAACTCGATGGTGGCATGAATATAAATGTTGGGTGAATGCATGGGGTTTGCACATAGGAATAGGAATTAGCTATAATTATGCCTCAACTATTGTTTGTAATTAATATAAATTTAAATATCAACATTAATTAAATTGTATTTGTATAATCCACTCTTTTAACAGTTTGTCTATTTAAATCTCGGATCTCAAGTGGGAATGTCCCAGCATAATTATGGATAGTTACTACTTTTACCGTGTCATCCCTTGCTTGTAAATGGTTTTATCGTTATACATTTACATTATTTTTGATAACTGTTTCTTTCCTTCATCTTTCATCAGTTTTTGCGCAAAATATAAACTATTTATGTGTCGACGTGCCGTAAAACTTCATTCATTCATTCCTTCCCTCCTTCATTCCTTCCGTCCTTCCCTCCTTCCCTCCTTCCCTCCGTCCCTCCTTCCATCCGTCCATCCATCCATCCATCCATGCATCCATCCATCCATCGCAGTGCACTTGTACACTCTACGCGAGATATGGATTAAACAATTAATGATTGTTGACGTCAATAAAACAGTTGTTCTTATCCAAAACCCGGCTAATTAAACGATGCATCTAGTCTGGGCTCTGTATGTCATTTTTGACAGATTTAGTTAAGCATTTATTAACTCGATGGTGGCATGAATATAAATGATGGGTGAATGCATGGGGTTTGCACGTAGGAATTAACATAATTATTAAGCAACAACTTTTGTTTCTAATTAATATAAATGTTTGTTTCATTTGCTGCATCAATCAATCACTCTTAAACCAACGATAGCAGAAGAGAATTATCGAATTATACTGTCCTTTTAATTGGTCAAACGCTAAAACGGTAAAAACTCAAAAACGCGTTTGCAAACTCTGCGCATGCGGACTACGCGCGTTTGAAAAATATGCGCATGCGCACTACGCGCGTTTAGAAACGCCCGTTTCAGAGCGTTTGGAAACGGAAAAACTCTGAGCATGCGCACTTTAAGCGTTTGCAACCCCGTTTTAGGTCGTTTTCCGTTTTAAACGACAAACGAACGACAAACTGGTTTGAAACGGTAGATAAACGGTAAAACTCGGTAATAAAACGGTTCTATAGCTGTACTTCGGTGGTTTGTATTGGAAACATCGCATGTATTGATACTGTGTTCAACATTGACCTACATGTATTGATACTGTGTTCAACATTGACCTATGCCCATTCCTTTAAGGTTACCTATTCATCAGGTAAAAATAAGAGTTTCCACAACATTAAGGACTTGTACATTATCCTACGAACTAAGCCGTATATCTAGATGTATTAATGGTGATTTCAGTATTACCAATGTGCTTCATGCTCAACAAGTTGTAATCATATGCCACAGTTAGTACAATTGTTGGTACAGCGTAGACTTACACTTTTATTTACTGATTTAAAGTACATTGGGATTTACTATAAATACAACATTGACTGGCTTAATTATATATGCACATTTTATTAACAAGAAATTATTTTGTTCGTGGCGCAATCCTTGTTTAAATATTCAAACAATCTCATCTTTGCTATTGAATGTCCAATACAATTATGATCACAGAATAGTTTCATTTATTTTATTCAATTATTACGCGTATAAGTCATATACATTCGCTTCACAATTACTATGTTCATATGTATTGTCGATTATAGTGTCTGCAGGGATGTCTGGCTATAATATGATGTGTAAGACTCCACTAAAGTGACATAAAGCGTGTTTGCATTCATTAGAAGGGCAAGTGAATTACAATGTGTCTGAATTTATTGAAGAATTGATTCGCATTTTTTCGCGGCGTTCTTGCTGTTTTAAACGTGATAGTATAGGGCAAATTCCATGAAGCGCGTAAGGATACAGTTGAAAAAATGCGATTCAATTCGTATAATTATATTATTTTTACCGTCGCTATAATATCGATAATAACGTGTCTTGGGAGAAAAATAAGTACACAAGTGCAAGACTTACTATTCAAAACAATTGTATTAAAGGATTTTATTTAAAAGTTAATACGTGTTTGCTCGCACGTGTGATTAGTTGTGTGTAATGTGTATTTAGTGATAGAGATGTTACAACGTATATATCTGTGGTGTATTGGTTATTCCCTTGTTTAGATACCGCTCGAGCAAACATTTGTTATGAAATATATTTATCGAAGCTTCATGTACAAGTTTAACATGTACTGTATGTGTAATTTGAAGGCTACGTGTTCGTCTATTATATTAACCAAGGAAGAGTCCCAAACGTATAGCATTACTTGTGTACTAATTCGTGTCACTGATTATATGACGGGACCTCGGACTCAAGTAGTACCTGATGGACAGGTGGGACATATGCTTTTAATAAACCCAAATTTGATCCTCAATGTGATTTAACGCGAGCACTAACCGGCGATTCTAAATACGAAATATTGCAATCTCAACTAAAACACAGAACCGCTTAAGAGTTATTGTACGCGTTGATTTCTGGCTTATAATCCGACCTCGTAGAGGTTCGTTAACTGTCTACCTCGTCTTATTCATTTTCATGAGTTAGTATCTTGTAAAGTATAGGGTGTGTAGCTTTAAACATATGAACGTTTGGATATAAATGCAATTTGTTTAACAGTATTCACTGATGAATGTGTACATCCTAACTTATGAAACACATCTTCTACAGAAAATAAAAGCAATGTTGCCAAGGAAAATGAACTACGAGGGGTGTTCGAAAAGTAACAGGAAAAATGCCATAACTTTTGTTTGAGTAGGGCCATTTTTATAAAATTTCGCACAAGGCTACCTTAACTCATCACGGATATGTCCTTTGAAAATTGTTACATTGTCTTAAGGTTTGCGTTCACTAGCGTCACTATGGCAACGTCAAGTAACATTGAGCGGGGCACGTCGGATTATTTGTTAATAATATTTTGAAAATCTACATACAGTAACAAATTACCGTCTTCAAATTTTCTCAAAAGACTCTCCTGAGTACTTTACACATTTTTTTCATCTTTTTACTCATGTTCTCTACTGGAATTTTCCGGATAACTTCACGAACAAGAACTGGAAGATCGTAAACGTCATCGAAGTGTTGACCGCGCATTTCTGCTTTAATGGCCGGAAACAGGTAAAAATCACACGGGGCCATATCTGGTGAGTAAGGAGGGTGCTGTATAGTGTCTATATTAAGTTCAGTAAGGGTTTCCTGGGTAATCGCAGCGGTATGTGCTGGTGCATTATCAAGATGTAGCTCAAAACACAAAAGTTAATAGAGTAGCGCTGCTCCATGTCTGAATTCGAACGATTGACAATCGCGCACTGTAGCATGGAAATGACGTCAAAAACGTTCGCTCGCATACTTGACGTAATGTACAAAGTTCGGGAAACGTCAACGTGCATTTTCGAGCAATTCTGGCGTCACAAAATGTATAGTTGCTCTATTTAAAAAGTACAAAAACTGAAGAGTTCGTGTAACGTTACGAGTTGCCGCGCTCAACGTTACTTGACGTTGCCATAGCGACGCTAGTGAACGCATACCTTGTGATAAGGTAAACATGTTCTTTCTTGTCGTGCCCTTAATGGTGTATTCTCTTGTTTCTCTGGCTTCTGCCAAGTCATTGAGTACCTTCATTGGGGCTTTCTAGGCTATTTTTTTTCTGTATTCTATTTGCACGAGCATATTTGTGTTTTACTTATATTGCCTATTGATGCTGCCTTGTTGGGTAGAGATTAGATCATGGCGGGGATTTCTTTATTTACACTGTCCTGTTTTAATGGGATGACAGTAGGGTAAGTGTGAGGTTTGGTGCACCCTAGAACCGGTTTAAAGCCCCAGTGGCCTGCTTTGCCACTGACCGTTCCAAGGCGGTAGCCCTATTGTCAGCTCGTTTGTGTTTGTGATGTCGTTTGCATTTATTATTACTTTTGCCTTCTTGTTTGTCTGTTTACGTGTTTGTTTCTGTGTCTTGTGGTTGACTGTCCTCCTTGAATGCTACTTTCCCTGTCCGATATTTTTATATTTCTTGTTTACCATTACCTTAGATTTAAGAAGCAACCTTACTCGTTTGAATTAGGAAGTAAATTATATAAGCTAATCCCGATGGTATTGAACACTCAGAATCAATTGTAACGGTACGTGCGTGATACGACTCATAATGTCGGAAGCAAGAGATAACGTATTAAAAGACTACCATCGTATGCAGTAATGGTCACATTTATACTTATGATGTACAGTGAGAGTGAATATTTAGGCAGTTATATAGGCACACTGAACGTATGGTTACTTGATGATATCTGCTTACATGGCTTACGTTGTGGCTTTAGACTGATGGGTAATATCATGCAGTCGAAATGATTATATCACCCAGTAACGGGCATAGAAACATGCAACACTATATATTCCCATGTATGGTAATTGAACAACTTAAAACAAATATCTAGATGTAAAGGGCATACTGCTTCTAACTCCATTCCCATAGGATTTACGTTTAAGGTTTTAACAAATATAGACACTTTATGCAATGAATTCAAACACACTGCCTCGACTCGGTGAGATTGAACCTGTCTCACATACACATATCACTCCGCGGTGATTTACAGTTTGTTCGCAGTCAAGGACGTGAGTGCGCAGGCTGGCCATATTTTCAAAACTATAAAATATTGAGAACGGGCAGAATGAATAATACATGCATTATTTCCGAATGTACTTCCATAACTGAACTTGAACTCGTTGTCTTGGTGACATATATTTTACTGCTAATGAGCAATACCCTATGCAGCTATTGCACGAGATGTACTGAGTATTACAACGGTCCAATTTGCAAATCCTCTTGAACACCCTGCCATTTACCTGGAAACAAGGCAGGATGTCGTGACAAGTTAAAGCGGAAATATTAGTGGATGACTACTATATTGATAATTAATGTTAAGTGTTATTGTTCCCCTGTCAGTTTAATTCTAGCTACTAACATAAACAACTTGATTAAATATGCCTTAAAAGACTGCTCTAAAGTATCTTATGCGCATGTACTCACGGAAATTACGCATTTATTTGCTTAGCGCGTTTATGTTCAATGTGCCATTGACTACATGTAACGACGTTAAAAACCGCATACAAGCCAGAAAGGTTGTAATCAATTCTTATATATAGATTATGGTCCTGTTGTTATATGTCAATAATAACGTGCCTTATGAGGTTGGTAATGATAAAGTAAGTCCAAGGAAGATACATATATCATCCGTGGATTACTTTCATTAGACATATTCTATTAGGGTACGTTGAAAATGCGTGCAGGTAGGTCCACGCACTTAAACAATGAAATGTATTCGATATTAGACGGTATTTATTTTAACAGATTGTATCAAGTGAATGTAAATAGTCAGAGGTAAGACTTGGGAAGCGATGCAACTCTGGGATGTGAGAATGTAGCACATTATATCAAAAGTAAATTTAACCATCCGCTAATTAAAAACGTGCATGTTTTCTAATCTACATTTGTGTCACACGGTAAATGTGTACACCTTTAAACAGCTTATACAAAACGATATACTTTTTTTTTTTCATCGGGTCGGTTTCATCTCGTTGTGCTTTGTTTATATGAATAATATGTTGCTGTTTGGTATTATTTGTGTTACAGATAATGTAAAATTATTAAAAAAATAAATAAAATAGCCTGCGTAAAAAATACCCTGTTATATGACGAGTAAAATTATTTAAGACATGCTCGTTAACATGTATGGAAGAGATATTATGTGCCACGAAAATGGACACACTTCACTGTTTATGAAATTCGTCATACAACTATAGTGCGAGGGGAATTTCTTTGTTTTGTCTCGTTTTATTGGAATGACACTAACGTAAAAGAGGTTTGGTGAATCGTTTTTGGCGATGAAGTCGTATTGCTGTGTTTATATGGAAGGAGAATGTCCTTGAGTAAAATATGTTAAGGATATCGTCAAAAACAATTATAAAGAGTATGTATATGTATGTAACACTGATAATGACAATAGCTGAGTTGAAGCCACTCCTTGATTCCGTTCATACTGAAAAATAATATCGTTTTCTTGACAACATTGCAATTGACACTAGCAGTTAAATAACGTATTGGACAAAACGTGCCGGGTTAGAACAGACAGTTAAAGTATAAAAAACACCAGCTGCATACGTTATACAATATTCGCATGGGATCATGTTATCGACGTCGTCATAATTATGATGCTACTACCACACAGACGCTTTCACAGAACATAGTCAATTAAAATTACGCTTAAAAACAGGTTACAATTACAATATTAATAAGAATCAAGGCATGTAACCTCACAAACACAAATGGGTTGACAATAGCTTAGGAAGGGTCAGTGGCAATAATGCCACTAGGTTTTTTTACCCTGTTCTATGGCGCAATAATCCTCACTCTTACACTCATGTAATTGCTAGTAAACAAAGAAATCCCCGTCAGGTTATGTTCTCTAAAAACAAGGCAGTAGTAATAAGAAATATAAGTATAACACATAATATATGTATACAGGTATATGTACAAAAAGCGTAAGAACAGAATATTTTTGGAAATCGCCCAACACGATCAATAGAAAAAAAATATTGCAGTCTCGGTTTGATTAAACGGTAGTGAAAAGTACTCGCTGCCGTTCACTTCCTTTAGCACCGGTTTGAGCAGAACTCAATATTTAAAATGTCAATAATATGAAATGTTTGGGCCACCTCGAAGGTATTTTCATACCATTCCATGGCAGGCTGCGTAAGGTCCCAGTTTTTAACCAAATACTTTGTCCTAAACGAGAAAATAATGAGCGAAATAAACAAAATGTCATTTAGTTGGGAGCAGAAGTCGTGAAGACGGCGTATCACAGGCAACATTCAAAATATTAAATTATAAAGCAGGCAACATATATTAAAGGTGATTAACACTACTCAGAAACGATAAAGGCTGTAGTAGTGGAACGTCCACCTATTTGAAATGTAAGTAAAACAAACACAGGTATTTGAGAATATAACATCGATTACTATAAATAATATCGGGCTCAGCGATCTCCAAAGATCGACATGAATAATAGTTTTCAGGAGACGTGTTACATTTTTCATTCTCAATCAACTTGATAGATTTAAATTATGAAAAAGACTGATATATTTATATTGAATACATTTAGTAATATATTCAGAATTGTAAACGATGTTTAACCAGCATATACCAATGTATATTTCAAAACTTTGGCCAAATATATATTTTAAAAGGCTAATGCATGTTTATACATGTAGTCGCACACTAGAGTATGGCCAAGTTGTAAGCAACCTTAACCTATTAGGCCACAATACTAGAACTCACTGACTTGGCTAGAGTATATATGCGTGATATTCATATTTATCGTGTTCGGCCGTTTCCAAAGTTCCACTCTCATACTCTTTGTATATATAATTCATAAATATTTACAATTCATTCAATTATTCCCGTTCTGTGTACTTTTTTAAGAAATAAAACGAATTTAAAATGTATATTCATTAAAAAGACATTATGTTAAAGTTTAAAAACATAACTGCACAGTATACAGTAGCGTTGCCTGTGCAGAGTGGCGGCGGTAAAATGTCTCCCCGTGCTTGCAATCGGAACTGTTATTTATTCCGATCTTTGGAGATCGCTGAGCCAGACATTTACAGATACTTTTGGTTTCTTACTTGAATTTCGAATAGGTGGTTCCACTACTCCATCCTTTAAACGCTCTGAGTTTTGTTAAATCACCCATAGGATATGTTGCTTGCTTTTAAATGCTTTTAAATGTAGTCCTTTGACTGTTACCTGTGATACGTTTTGTTTATTTCGCCCATTGTTTTCTCGTTTAAGGCAAAGCGTTTTGTTACAAACTGGGACCATGCGTCGCTGGCCATGGATTGAGGTTCCATGTTCACCTTCATATTCATACCATCTTTAGGATTGCTCAACATTATGTACTATTGACATCTTAAATATTGAGTTCTGCTCAACCGGGGCTAAAGGGTGAGAACGGTAGCAAGCACTTTTCACTACCATTCATAAACAATCTCAATCAAACCCCGAGACTGCAAATATGAATGGCACTGTTAACAAAAAATAAATGCATATGACGTCACAAATTCAAAATGGGTTGACAATTGGGCTACCAACTTGGACCGGTCAATGGCAAAAAAAGGCCGCTGGGAGTTTAAACCAGGTCCTAGGGTGCACCAAATCTCACACTTACATTATTGTCAACCCAATACAACGGGTCAGTGTAAATAAAGAAACCTCCGCCATGACTATTCTCTAACCATCAAGGCAGCATAAATAGGCAATATAAGTAAAACAAAGAAAGTCACAAAGAAGGTACTCAATGACTTGGCAGAAGCCAAAGCGACAAGAGAATAAACCATTGAGGGCACGACAAGACAAGACTGCAGACAAACATCAAACGTCACCATCCGTTTGGGCTTTAGGTAGACGTCATTGTGGGGTCCACAACCAGTCCGGCCATCGTACAATTAAAGAGGAAAGCAACGTGGCGAATTGTAAAGCGTTACCACCAAGCATGCAGTGCGTTGCAAAATGATAGGGTCATAACCTCTTTTGATAAACCGTTTAATACGTTTAACAAAGATAGTATGAAAGTGATCATGACCCTTTATCGAAGTTTGTAAATCACGTCACCATAGAAGTCAGGTTGCGAATGTCCTTTTCGCAGAATAGTTCTTAAATTGTTTTTATATTTGGAAAAAACAGGGTTACAATAATACAATTTTGCAAAGGTTTTACGAAGTTTATGGCAACGGTAGCCGTTAGTATCAGAAAAATTAGCTGTGTTAAGTTCTTTATTATTAACCATAGTAGAAATGTAAGGTTGGTTGTCAATGTTTAATAAGTCATCCGGATACCGAGAAGTGTCATTAAAGGTCTCAATAACATTTTCCTTGGTATCTGTTGAAATACTCAACATGGAATCTCTTTCATAGCAATATGTGACAAATGGTGAACAGTTCGTACCCATAGGAATACGAACAATTTGTCTATAAACGGTCGTTCCATACCTTACTAAAATATTAGCTAATTTGAAGATGAGTGCCTCACAAACTTCTTGGCAAGTCCACATAGTGTAAACTGTCGTTAGTATAAAACGCTTTAATATGATTGCAGGCCGAAAATGTAGTATTTTACCTAGCGAATATATTTTTAATAAGAGCAATAAGTTTTGATGACGTCTGGGTATTTTTGAACGGAAGACAAATGAAAAAAGCAAATTAAATGATTTTAAACGATCAACATGATTAATATAATACCATGTTAGTGCCTGTTAATATCCAGTTTATCAACTTCGGAACAAAACATATGAAGCCATTGGACTCTAGCGATAAACTGGATATGGTCAGACACTAACAAGATATTTTCTATATCTTAAGACTTTGGATCATATTTGATCTTTTACAGACAGCATGTATGCATTTCAAAACAACCCTTCGTTAGCTTACTCTGTAAGAAGGCTCAATTGGTTTTGTAAGTACAAGCGCCAAGGCATTACTTCAATTATGCATACAGACACTGTCCTTGGTTTTGGCTTGATTTGTACAGTATATTTCTATAGAAAATGCATAAACCGTTAATTAACATATGTCTAAATAAATAAAATTACAAAAGGGTACAATATGTAAGAGTGAGGTTTGGTGTAGAAGTACTCTAGAACCTGGTTTAAACCCTCAGCGGCTTTTTTCTACTTGCCGTTCCAAGGCGGTAGCCCTATGTTCAACCTGTGTATGTTTTTGTTGTCATATTTTGCCTTTGATTCATCTTTTTTTCTTTGTGTTGGTTCCTTCCAATGGACCTCCTTTACAGTATTTATTTGTAATTATTGTTTGTTTCTGTGCGTGTTTGTGATTGACTGTGGTCTTTGAACCTATATTAGATGTTTATGGTATTATAAACAGAGAAATTGAAAGTGCATATCTAAAATGCGATTTCAGCATAAATAGCTTGCCAAACGGGAATCATTGGATCCCTGGCCACCAGGTGAGAAAATAATGCAAAGACCCCAGGGACCAGAAGGTAGGTTTGCACTCTTAAAAATACTCGTGTTATGTTCGTCCTACCTTTATTTTGGACACATACATTTGCTTTAATTTCGCATTTAGTTTGTCATGAGGTTAAATGCCATGAATGGTCTTTGTTTATTTAAAGGATTACGGGAACTTAAGATTATTCCCCTCAATATGGTCTCATGTGTATACATGTATTGTGTGTTTTGCTCGTTCTAATGCGGTTACCAAGGCATAATCACATTTAAGTTAATAATTCATTTTATGGTAGATATTATAAGCAAAAAACTTATTTCGCAAAACATTGACTTTTCAACGCCTTAAACTCCATATGAATAAATAATATTGACGTAGCCAAGAAACGTTAATACTCTCTGCCAGATTTCCAGACCAATCGTCTCAGTATTGGGCCGGAAGGAAATTGGGGGCTGGTTATGTGCACTTACGACACATAGAAAACGCTACGAAGTATGAGTCTGTCTGGAGTGCGTAGTATTTACAGATTCAATATTCGAATTTGCATTAATATTCTGTGATTAACGCCAATAATGATGAAAGTAGTTTCATGATGTACTAGATACACCAACAATAATATGTATACTTTAAATTGTCCTTACCAGCCGTAATAACATTATTTGATAGCAAATACAAGTTTGTTTTGTATTTAGTAATAACACGTAAACACATGAAGTTTTCAAAGAAACACGCCATACATAATATTCCATTAAGACCTTAATCGTTTGTTTGTAGCAATTATCATTGATTATAGAGATCATACTCGTAGTAAATCCGAAATAATAAAACGCAATAATTTACCAAATTGGTAATTTTAACCATAAATTGTTGAAGTGGTATTAAATATTCAGAGATTTAAGTAAGTGTTAAGTTTGTAGCAGTTTTCAAGCAATTCTTAAGGTAAATTGTATATTCAACAAAACTAATTTGCTGATGTAAAAAATTCAATGTTAAAACTATATTGTTTTTCAGCATTTGTAATTGATTGCAAGCACTGTGTGTTTATGGATTAATTTTGATTAATATATTTGAAACTGTACACTTATTAACAAATTAACAATGGCTCTTATAGTTGGTCATAGCCAGACAAAGTATTTAGATCAATGTCTTAACAAGCAAGGTTTTACGAAAGCGTAAAATAGCAGCCGAGAGGAAATAGCATTATTATACCTGGGTAGGAACTGGGAACAAAGTTTAACATAATAACATATCAAGTCACGTGTTAAAAACAATATTTAAAAAAATGTTGTCACGAGGACGTAAGCATGCCACGAGCGTTTTTTCTTACCAGACAAATTCTTCCCATTTTTGCCATCAGTTCTTCCTACCGGACATTTTGAATCAAGGTGGGACGACCTCGCTTCGTTCTGGTCAAATCCTTGACATACGATACATATTGATTACATATTCACCTTTGTAGCACGTGTTAACAAATCAAGATATAAAAATCATATTTACTTAAATGTTACACATGATTATCATATGGGCCCTGTTTATGTTCATGTTTTAGTTGTATTCAGGCTCAAAACCGCTTCGGAGTTGCCGTTAAGGCAACCAACTTTGCATTTTGAATGAATTACAAGTGATCGTATAGAAAATATTTAATTTCTCAACTTCTTTACTGCATTATAATACCCAAATATAAATGGGTGCCGAAACGACTAGGGTAAAAATTAAAATAGACGCCGAAATGGTTTGATGCCGAAACGTCTAGGTACCGATTTGTCTAGGTGTTGAAATGGTTTGGTGCCGAAACGTCCTGAATCGATCTTGATCACACAGACGCAAAAACTTGAGAATTGTCTGCATTTATTAATAAGCGTTGTTCATGTACTGATCATTGGGACCCTGCTTTAATTAGACTAATATACTATATACTCAATAGTTTCCGTTTAGAAAAACTCAGGCTTTGTCATGATTTTATTAATGAAGCCATAAAAATATAATGTTCGAACCGTATTGTTAAGGTTTAAACATATAGATAAGACGGAATCGGACCCAAAATACTGAAATTAACCCTGGTGCGTAACCTAGAATAGCACGTATAACTGTGCAGAATCTATTTCTTTGCAAAAAAGGGATACTTTTTAGGCTCATCCATTATATGTAGGCTCTTTAGAAAATATAAAATGTAAGTATTTGTCAATTTTAATTCAGACACTTAGACCCCTTTGAAAAGCCTAATATATTCCCTTTAACCAGTTATTCACGCTTTATTTTCAAGCAGTGTTTTTTTTGCAATCATAACACAGCCTAATTGTATTCAATATTAAACTATGAAAATATGTTTCTCAATATATGACATAATAGCAAAGTATCCGGTTATTATACAAATACAATATATTTAAACGTATTAGCGCTATTTAAATAAGTTTCATACACGCAATTTAGTTTACTGTATATTTGAATCAGCGTGATTCATATTAAAGATGCGTCCCGTTAGTGTTTCTTCGTAACTTGCATATTTGCAAACAATTATTAATACTCTTTTGAATAGTTCAACGAAGATTGTTTTTGCATATTACTACATTTGACATTATTGCACCAATAGTGTATTTATCCCGTGGTAGTTTAAAGAAAATATATGTAAAACTCCAACATGGTATTACCTTTAATTTAAATATATATGCAAGCTGCTTTAAAGCGAAAATCATATTTGAATGATAAACCGGAGGTCATTATTTTAATGAAATTATTCAAGATTGCTCTGCGTCCCTTTAAACTCATTATTACATTCCCTATTCATGCAATTACATCTTCGTTTTTAATTTCACACGGTTAAAACGTTATTAGATTCTAGCGCATGATTCAGACATTGATGTAAAAATATAATAGGATTAAAACAACACATTTGGTTATATTGGGACAGCGACCTCAGAGGGAGCTAATATGAAGAATGAAGTTACCCATCAGACATGACTATAGTATGTATCGAACAGACGCAGGGCAGAGGTGTTAGCTCCAAACCACAATGCATTATTCACAGAGCCACTGAGGCCACTTTGTAAATGAACATCTTCAATACTATCTCTCTCACATTATATAGAACATATAAAATATTAATACTAATTAAATTGTATTTGTATAATCCACTCTAAAACGACTTTTAATGTGTTGTCTACTTAAATCTCGTATTTCAAGTTACGTTCTGTTTTTCGTTTTTTGGGTTTTCCCTTATTCTCACTACGGCTAAATTAAATGCTGTTTTCATTTATTAAGTAAGCTACTTTTACAACACTAAATAATTTGAAATATTTATTTTTCATACTTCCAGTGTGTATATAGTGAACATATCTAATTACTGATGTCGAGTAATTATATCGCAGTGTGCTTGTACACACTACGCGAGCTATGGATTAAACAGTTAGTGATTGTCGATGTCGGGTGTTTATCGCAGTAATACAGTTGTTGCATATCAAACATCCCGGCTAATTAAACAATGTATTTAGTTAAGCATGTATTAACTCGACGGTGGCATGAATCTAAAATCTAAGGTTATCGTCACATTTTCTAAGAATTCAAGCAGGTCGGTATGGTATCAATAGGATTGAAAGAAATGAACGTTTTTGTCAATATTGAAAACTCAAGATATTGAAGATGAGTTTCATTTCATTCTAAAATGCCCATGTTACTCCGATATAAGGAGAAAATTCATAGCACACTATTATTGTAATATACCAAGTATGTTTAAATTCATCGAATTATTGCAAACTGAAAACAAAATGATTCTTTTTAAATCGGCTTCATTTCTCAAATTTGCGATGTCACAAAGAATATCTATAACGCATGTTTGAACACTTTATAGATCATCCTCTTTAGAGCTGTTATATAAATCATATACTTTGTATGTTACACGTGATATAAATATGTATTTTGTAATTGTTGTATTATATGTTATGATGATGTACTTAACGTACAAGTCAATAAAAGTATGTTCTGTTCTGTTCATGAATCTAAATAGTGGATGAATGCAGTTTGCACATAGGAATTAACACAGTAATGCCTCAACTATTGTTTGTAATTAATACAAATGTTTGTTTTATTTGCTGTATCAATCAAACATTCTTAAAATAGTCAATCGTAGATGAGATTTATCTAATTATGCCATCTGTTTGTGATTGGTCAAGGATCTGTCAGTCTTTGTTTTATTAAGTTAATGAATATGGTATCATTTCCAACACCTTGTTGTAACCACAAATAATAGTAACCTAGAGACGTCAATAAATGTTTGACTAGTGATGCCCAGTTAACTTTTGATGGATGTAGCTCAAAATCTGTTAACATCATAGTATAAACAATTTTAACATATCTGTTTTCCCTCGTATTTAAAATCTTTAACCAATATTTAATAATGACGAGATACCTCTTAGACACGAATGACGTTCTACCTAATTGTACCTAAATCACCATGTATAAAATCATTTTGCGTTGATTTTTTTACCCCTAAAATTCTTTTGCAAAACTGCAAATGAACTCTTTCAATATAATTACCTTGTATAAATCCCGAGACATCACTTGAGTAGTTTAAAATAGGTGTAATTAACTTATCAAAAAGATCTAATTTGTGCTTTGGTGAAATAAATGTAAATTTATATAAGTATTTGTTCATTTTAAAAATTGCCTTCTGGGCTTGACCCGCCAAAGTAGTCTGTGCTTCTGAGAAAGATCCGCCAATAGAAAAAAACATTCCTAAATATGTAAACTTACTAACAATTTCATTCGAATCGCCATCATAATAAAATGCTATATTTCTTGGTAACCTACCCCCTTTTCTAAAAAGCATCACTTTTGTTTTAGTTGTGTTAACTTTTAGTTTCCATTCCTTACAATAATTATATAATATATGATGACTTTCCTGCAACTCATCAGAAGAGTTTGCAAAGATAACTATATCATCTGCATATAATAGCATAAACATTTTAAACATATTGATATCTAATCCATCTAAACCACTAAGCATGTATACATTTTCTATATCATTAAGATACATGGAAAAAGCAAAGGTGACAAACATTCACCTTGCCTTACACCTAATAAACAATAACAGTCATCACTTAGATTATTGCAGTGTTTGATTTTAGATTTAACACATGTATACATTAATTTAATTATATTTAGAATATTTCCTCCAATTCCAAATTGCGTTAACTTATACCACAAGTTATCTCTCGTGAAGAGTTTTCCTAAACAACAAAGTAGAGTTATACCCCTGTAGTTCTCAGCATTATTTATGTTTTCCTTTTATGTAATGGAATGACGTATCCTTCTGACCAAACGTCTGGAAAATAACCTATAGTAAACACTTTATTGAACAATTTACAGAAAGTTGGTGTTAAAATACCTTTTCCATGTATAAAAAACTCATTTATCAGCATATCCGGTCCAGCTGTTCGTTTAGTTTTTAGTTGCTTGATTGACTTAATAACTTCTTCCTCTGTCAATGTAACATTTAATTCGTCAAACATAATTCTAAATTCGTTCTGCTCATATCGCTCATTAAAATACATGATAACTTCGTCAGGAACAAAAAATACATCATCTGGATCATTAATAGCTTTAAAATATTGTTCAAAAGTCGACAAAGGTATATTAGCTGGTTTTATGCCAGCAGCCTCTTTCAACATACGTCAATATGACTTAGCATTTTTATATTTAGCTTTTATAAACAACGAAGTTTTATCTATATCATATGATGTTCTGTATCTTGTAAACCGATCTAGCCTTTACCATATTGATTCTATTTGTGTCAGTTTTATCTATTCTATACTTATCTAACATGTGTAAGAAATCAAATTTCTTTTCGTAACACTCGTCATTATACCAAGGATTTTCTTTTTTATTATACATATGTTCGGTTGTTGTAACATCGTTTTCAGAATGTAGCTTACGGTTAAAATATGGTTAAAGGTCTCACTACAGAATTACCTCCCTTGGCCATGACGGTAGGAAGATTCCTACACCGTAAAAAACTAGGGCTGTGTTAATCGGTTTGCTCTCAACTTGGAAATGTGCAATCATACTCTTATTTCTGCCTTCAGGTGACACGATTGGAACATGTTCATGACTTCTGCCAAGTTTCAATGCCACTGGGTGATTTTCGAGGAAGATATGATAATTTGAAAATGGGTAGGAATACCATTGAATTATCAGTGAAATGAAGCTAGTTTTGAGGGGTGCTCAAAAAGACTGGATTTTTTTTTTTTTAATCTGATCAACTTTTGATTTTTTGTGGATATTCTGAGCTTCAGAGGAAGGTTTGCAGATTGAGGGGAGATTTAAAGACCAATGGACATTTTATAGTATGTTTGCAGTGGTCCACAAGTGACCGTTTGTACATATAGTATATAGTGTTGATTAATTCACTAGTGAGACGTAAAGTATCAAATTACATATACTAATTTTCGTTTCAATAACATATTTAACTGCTATGCAACCTTTTCAGACATGTTAAAACACGGATTTAAATTGTTTGCCAGAAATCTGTTAGGTATTATCTACTTTTATGTTTAACAGTTTTGACACCTTGGTATTCGATGTGTGAACTAATATGTATCATTCGTGAAAACGTTAAACTTAGATATAACATACTCTGTGTGTGTGTGTGTGTATGTGTGTGTGTGTGTGTGTGTGATTGTGTGTGTGTGTGTATGTGTGTGTGTGTGTGTGTGTGTGTGTGTATGTGTGTGTGTGAGAGTGTGTGTGTGTGAGTGTGTGTACATGCGTGCGTGCGTGTGCGTGCTTGCGTGCGTTTGAGTGTGTGATGTCTGTCTGTGTGTACGTGCATGCAAGCCCTCGTGTGTGCGTGCATATGTGAAAAACTAGTCGTGTACGTTAATGAGAATAAAGGTATTCAGTTGTATTCTTATTTATTCCAACAGCAGCATCATTACAATACAACGACAAGGAGCAATGGTCATAATAATTCGATATATTAAACGCATTTGTTTTACAATTTGATGTAATTAACTAGAATTCCAGAGTAACACTTCTTGATAAACAAACTAATTAAGCAAATTAAGTAATATATCAGAAGTAGATAAATGTCCAAATCGAATGCGGAACGTATAATATGGTATACTATGGTGATACCCATTTAATCAAGAAATGATTCCCATTGATTATACATTTGTGATATAACTCACACAACACGCCAGCTCTGTTCGTGACACACAACACGCCAGCTCTGTTCGTGACAGTAGTACAAAATAATACATTTTAAGAGAGAAAGTGTTTAGGAAATGTCGTATCCATTGATCCATCTATAAAATGTATATTTGGTTTCAAACATATTTTATTTACATCCATTGAGGAAGAAGTTCTTGCAACCTATATTAATTTACGCTCGATGGCTTCCTGGGTAGAACCAGGCAGTACTAAGCAATGTGATATAATTATCTGCCTTAAGGATAAATAACAAAGCCAAGGTTTATCCAAGATCCAAGGTGAGGATCGAACCCACCTCTAAATCTGAAGTTAGACACTCTACCACTGGACAAAGCTTTCACCTAAAATGTCTGTTAGAAATGTTTTTTACTTTTGGAAACATTTTAAAATTATGGAAGGAGAAGTTTTCTCTCTCTCTCTCTCTCTCTCTCTCTCTCTCTCTCTCTCTCTCTCCATTTTTTGTCTACATTGCCTTTTATAATTTTCATATACTAAAGCAGAAAAAAACACAACATTTACCTTCAACACAAAATAGGAAAGTGTTCTTTCTTTCGACCGCAAATTTAGTTTCACCGTTGCCTAAAAGGTACTGACAACCAAGTTTGGTTTGTTAATCTAATATGTGGAACATGACAGTATTGACAATTGGGGGAAAACTTCAAACAAGCCTCGTTTTTACCCATTGTCATTCAAATGAAACGGGCCAGTGTAAATAAAACAAAATCCCTGTAGGCTATATCCTCTAACAAACTAGGCAGCAGTAATAGACTTAAAGCTACAGAGTCTCTATATCTATCGATTTCTTCTTTGTAGGCCTGTCATTTTTGGTAACTTCATGTTCACCAGCTCACGTCGAAATTGGGATAACGCAGGACATCATTTATTGTATAGTCATTGACCAGTGCATGTCGTACCTGTACCCAGATAACATTTGTCATCAGTACAACGTTGGTACAAAGTAAATATCGTCTGTGTTCTGGCATACAATTCACAGTCAAAATGAAGGTTTTTAGACCACCTTTTTTTGACGACAAACGAACGTCATTAACCCAACGTTGTTTTGATGTTAGATACCATCAGTTTTTAGACATCATTTTACGACACTCTACCGACGTAAAAAATCAACGTTTTATTGACGTTAGATTAACAGTTAGGATGAACGTTTTTAGACGTAATTTTCCGACGTTTTACCGTTTATTCTACTTGTGGTTTTCTCTCTCACTTTATGTTTTAGTTATATTGTCCAACTTCTAACATTCTAAGAAAAGAAATATAAAAAGATCGGACAGGGAAAGTAGCATTCAAGGAGGACAGTCAACCACAAAACACAGAAACAAACACGCAAACAGATAAACAAGAAGGCAAAAGCAATAATAAATGCAAACGACATCACAAATACAAAAGGGTTGACAATAGGGCTACCGCCTTGGAACGTTCAGTGGAAAAGTAGGCCAGTTGGGGTTTAAACCGGTTCTAGGGTGCAACAAACCTCACACTTACTCTACTGTCATCCCATTAAAACAGGACAGTGTAAATAAAGAAATCCCCGCCATGATCTAATCTCTAACCAACAGGGCAGCATCAATAGGCAATATAAGTAAAACACAAATATGCTCGTGTAAATATAATACACAAATAAAATAGCCTAGAAAGCCACAATGAAGGTACTCAATGACTTGGCAGAAGCCAGAGCAGTAAGAGAATAAACCATTAAGGGCAAGACAAGAAATATCATGGACAAACATCAAACGCCACCGTCCCAATGGTCTTTAGGTAGGCGTCATCATAGGGTCAACAGCCTGTCCGGTCATCGTACAATTAAAGAGGAAAGCATAGTGACAGTCAAAATTAAAGTTTTTTGACGACATATGTTAACATCAAACATACGTTTACAGTCCGATGCAGTATTAACATCAATAGTTGACTTCCAATTTAACTGACGTAAAAATCCAACGTTTTATCTGACGTCCAATTAACGTTATTTGAATTCAGTACACTGTTGGTGGAACGTCCTAAACAAAGGTAGTACTGACGTCGGATTAACAGTCAAAATTAAAACGTTGGTTTTAAGTAAATGCACCCACACCAACGTTGTATTGACTTTGAATTTAGGTCACCATGACTGTGCATTATTTCCGCGTATTGATGACCACACTCCCACGTCAGTACGACTTGAAACTTGATGTCTTTCATACATCGTTAGAATAAGGTTACCGACGTCAGGACCTTATATCAACACATATCCCACATTGATCCGACGTCCTGTGCCTGCTGGGTATGAACTTACATTATCGAATCAATTCTACATTATAATCAATACGTTGCCTTAACATCGTAAATGCTACGCTCTATGTGGTAGTCCGCTAACAACAGCCGACGCTTATAACATATATACATCGTTTCTAAAAATAAGTATAAATGTCGAACAAGAAATGCAGTTTTCACAGAACACAGTAAACCCGAAAACACGCAAAACACAAACATGAATGACAATGTTAATAAGGAATAAGAGAGAGTATGATAATGGACCTTTGGAAACGGCCGAAAACGACACATACGAAATGTTGCAGTCTCGGTTTGATTGAGACTGTTCATGAGCGGTAGTGAAATATGCTAGCTACCGCTCACGCCCTCTAGCCCGGGTTGAGCAAAACTTAATATTAATAAAATCAATAGTAAGGTTATAAAGGTATATGACGTCACAAACAAAAAAAAGGTTGACAATACGGCTACCGCCTTAGAACGGTCAGTGAAAAAAAAGGCCGCTGGGCCGTTTAAACCTGGTTCTAGGGTGCACCAAATCTCACACTTACCCTGCTGTCATCCCAATAAAACGGGACAGTGTAAATAAAGAATTCTACGCCATGATCTATACTCTAACCAATAAGGCAGCATTAATAGTCAATATAAGTAAAACACAAAGATGCTCGTGTATATATAAATACAAAAAACAATACCCTAGAAAGCCACAAAGAAGGTACACAATGACTTGGCTGAAGCATTGAAAGTAAACCATTGAGGGCACGACAAGACAAGATTGCAGACAAATATCAAACGTCGCCGTCTTTTGGGCTTTAGGTAGACGTCATTATAGTGTCCACAGCCTGTCCGGTCATCTCACAATTAAAGAGGAACGCATAGTGGCAAACTGTGAGTGTTTCCACCACTAAGCATGCAGTGCGTTGCAAAATAATAGGGTCATAACCTCTCCAGGCCTCAAACAATAATTATAGTACTACATGCCTTATCAGCAGGAACTTTAAACAAATTATCATGCATATGATTTAAAGCCTTGCGAAAATGTCCTGATTCAAACAGTCCCATTTATTTTAGGTGACAATAGCCTAAAGGTACATTTGGTGCACCCCAACACCTGGTTTAAACCCACAAGCATCGTTTCTGCAACTAACCATTTCACACCGAAGTATCGCGTATTCTACTTTTAGATGATTATTCGTGCGTGTGTTTGTTTATTTGTTTCGAATATGTTTTGGCTGACTGCCTGATGCTAATGCTTCATTGTCGATGTCGGCTTCTTTAGCATATTCTTCTAATATGTTGACACGCCTGACACGTATCTGCCAAGATTTGGTATGTTGTTTAAGAACGTTTAATAACACACAATACTAGTTGACATACACACCTGGGCCCGTATTCATAAGCAACTTAAGTGGAAAATATTACATTAGTCAAATTTTAAGATTGTTTACATTTTTTTAATCTCCTTATTAACCTATCAGGAGCACTACAAACGTTTTTAGCTGTGGATTTAAAGTATCCGTGACCTTATTAACTATATTAAGAAAACGTCATAAATCGATAGAAAAAGGTGTTTCATTTTTTTCATAAAGTTTCATTTAAGTTACGATATTGCTAAGAAGGACATTTCGCTTATTTTTATCGTAAGTGTTTTAAGTGGTCTAAATATTTCGCAAGTATTTCCTCAAATGGGAATTATCCCACTTATATGCTGAAATCGATACAATGACTGCCTTTACTCTATATAGTGGTATTAACTGATTCTCTTAAAAATAACGTTGCACGTGTGCCTAATAAAATGTATACAAACATAGGTTCCAGGTCATTTAACTCATAGCCTCAAGGCCATTAATATAGTTACGGCATTCAGACATTGTACGTCTGAGGATTATAACATGGCAAGACCGTGAATTGTTGTCCCATGGATATGATTAAATGATTCATTTGGGCAATAAAACGATGTCGTTTGACCTTCATAAATGCTGTTTGCTGCTAAGACCGAATAATAACATCAATTACGCGAGCATGGAACGAAAGTATTATCATATAGCGGTGTCGAACATTATCAAATATTCCAAGTCAATTTCACTTAAAAGCATTTAATGTTGTCAATAATTGCAATTCACGTTAAACGCCCAGCAGTAAGAATTGTTAACAAATATAAAACTTCTGTACTTGTATTGTGACACGGGCTTTGGGAAATGAGGATAAATTGCTTAAACGTTTTAAAACATTTCCCGAACACGTTGCTGTTATATTACGTAGAGTACGCGTTTAGAGCAATAGTTTGCAGACAAATTTGCCGTTATACATGTGTACTTAAACATTCTATGCATAATAAGTGCGTACCTTATTTACAGACCTTTCTTATTTTTGATATTAAAAAGACCACGTTTGAAATTGTTAATGTAGAATATTTATTCACGTGACATGCTCTAAGCAATAACCGCATTTTTCATCTCATGTTCATACGGGTAGTGGAAGGACTGAAACTCCGGTTAACTTTAAGTACTCTAAAAAATCTATTCGATTTTATATCTATGTTGATATGACTGATGGTGTTTACATCTGTTGACATGTGCCACTGGTGACCATTGGGTTTCTGAAGAATTGAACAATATTTAGCTTAGAATACTTGACACAGATCTTTAGTTTAATACACAGATCTTTAGTTTAATGCCTCTGATGAAATATTGTGATGATGATGTTTGACCTCTGCGACAAAACTAAGTAAGACTAATGATAGTAAGTAAGCATTATACGTTGTTTAAATGGGAATGTTGAGCTTTCGGGGAAGCGACCTTACACATTCGGATATATTTGCGGTATTCTAACTAGCCGTACCGTCTGATATTCCTCCAATTGATTGATTTATTCATTCGTTTTTGAAATGTTTGGCCATCATTCATATGATCTCAGGTTTAAAATCACTTCATTTGCATAATTACAGCCCGATGCACACACCCTTTCTGCGAATAGACGTGCATTATATATGGTACTAGTATACTATGTGTACTGTATGCTATACCAAGTGAGAGACCAAACGTCTGCAATCAATTGTGTTTTACTCAATCCAGGATCATAGAGCGTAAACGGAGGCAAGTACTTTTCACTACCGTTCTCAATCAAACCGAGACTGCAGTATTTTGTGTATTTATCGTGTTTAGTCCCAATTTGTTAAATGTGCGCATGTAACAGAACACTGAAAAACAATATGGTATCATCTGTATCTGAATCATAGCCCTCATTATTCTTCCAGTTTGCCTTCAATTAACCCTTAACTCGCTAAGCACGACTATAATAGCCTTTGTGTCCATTGTAAACTCGTTGGCTGATCATATTTTACAATGTCCAGGTGCCGATCATTTTCCCCAAAACACCGAGTTGTCACTTAAATAGAATGTCTTAATTCCAAAAAAGAACAGTCAAGTACTTATATGTAGCGGGTTAAGGGTTAACCGAGTTACAAAACTAACATAAACATACAACATTCTAGTCTGGAGTACCTGCCCCTGTTATTGCATTATCAGGGCAGGCATACGCTGAAAATGGCGATACCCAATGTAAGTATAAATCAAGGGGGGATAATTATGTAGTTGATGGACCATTTCAGAGATATTTCGAAATTAAGCTTTTGAATATGTACAATAATAGGTCCTCGATTTTATATCGATGTTCATATAATGTTTTTTATGATTTATCGAGTGTGTTCGAAACGCAGAATTTCGGATATACAATAAATTCGGTTAAAATGAGTTATTTATAGAGAATCCAATGAATATGGACCGTAAGATATCATCCATCGAAATTATATATATGCTAAGAAGATGAATAAAAGTGTGTTTGTATGTTAAAGTGTTCATACAGAGTTAATAAACAAGAATGCAATTAAAAAATGTTTCTATTTTGATACATTGTAAACGTGTTTACCTTAAAATCTTGTCCAAACCTGGCAACAATGAGTTGGATAGAATCCAATGACACCTCTGCTACAAGCAGATAATGCTTCATATCTGTCATTGTGTTTGTTTGTGTGACTCTTTTTTAAATAAATTATTTGATATTAACAAACCACACAAGACAAGACAAGGGTGACCAGGAATGATGGACCTTTTATTTGATATGATATACAAATTGAAAATTATATCCAGTGATGTCCAAATCTTATATAGGGCATTTGTAAACTTTTATCCACTTTTAATAAAAATGGTAAAGGACAAGGTATGATAATGGGGTATATTAGCCCCCGTATATTCAAAATGCCAAAAATAATATTTATATATAATCGTTTGTGCATGTTGAAGTAAAATGATCATATTCTATCTTCAAAAGATATTTTTATTTATTATATTTATCTGGAAGACTTAAAAGGGTCTAAAAAGAAATTCAACTCATTTAGAGCCTTCAAACGTACTTGTAATGGGATTTAATAATGATTCAGTTCATTTGTAGCTAAACTAGATATTCAAAACGTTAAAACTTTCAATATTGAGGGGCCAATTTTGCCTAGTCTTTTGGGAAAAATTCTTCTTTGCACCAAATATCTGTACTTTTGTTATCTTTATCTGTCAATTTCTAATTGTTTTTCCTTGGAGACAATGGCGAATAACAGGGGAGGTCCTGTTTATTTAATTTCAACTTCGTATGTTGCTTATATTGAACATAATCAATCTTATTTAGGTTTTAATACTGACCGAGGGAATCATCAAATACAACAAGACATTGAATCTGAACATTCAAGACTTACTCAACCCGGGGCTAGAGGGCGTGAGCGGTAGCTAGTATAATTTCACTACCGCTCATGAACAGTCTCAATCAAACCGAGACTGCAATATTTCGTATGTGTCGTGCTCTGCCGTTTCCAAAGGTCCATTATCTTACTCTTTTGTATAGCACAATGGCGTTGATTGTGCAGTGTGGCGCCGTAAAACGTCTCCCCGCGCTTGCAATCAGTACTGTTATCCATTCGATCTTTGGAGATCGCTGAGGCCGATACTTATATTTAGTTATCGGTGGTACATTTTCAAATTCTTTTGTTTTCTTACATAATTTTTGATTCGGTGGTTCCACTACTCCGGCCTATAATAGGCTCTGAGTATTGTTTAACCACTCATAGGATATGTTGTCGCTGTTCGGGGCATTTAATGTTATTAGATAATGGGACCATACGCCGTACGACATGGAGAAGTAATGCACTCCATGTCCACGCCATATGCATGCCATCTTCTGGATGGTTAAAATTGTGTACTATTGGTTTTATGAATATTAAGTTCTGCTCAACCCGGGGCTAGAGGGCGTGATCGGTAGCTAGCATAATTTCACTACCGCTCATGAACAGTCTCAATCAAACCGAGACTGCACTATTTCGTATGTGTCGTGCTCGGCCGTTTCCAAAGGTCTAGTATCATAATAGTTTATAAAGGAAAAAAAACCTGCACGGCCGACGCCGCCAACGTGATTACATAAGCTCTCCTATTCGTCGAAAAGTCGAGCTGAAAAGTCCTTTTTTTTCTTCATTTTTTATAGAATATTTAAATGAATATTTGGTAAGTTTTCACATATTTGAAAATTCTGGCTAGAGATTCAAAATCTTTAGGGCCATCCGAGTTTAAGGTTATCTGTTCGGTCTGTGTCAGGAAATTGTTCATTTAAAACAACTGCACATCTGTGACAATAGTCGGTATCCGTCTCGGCTGGGTCTTGGGCTGACATGTTAATAAAGCGTTGTAATATTGACCTTTTTCGGTCGTCCATGGCTGCCTAGTTGTGTTAACATCTCCTGAACTTTTGTATTTACTTTAAAAGTAATATTTATGGACATTAAGAAAGACTGATCTAGCCATTATTCATAGGGGATGGGATGGAGAGGGACAAAGTGTGGTATTATAACAGGATAACATCAACTTAAATTTGACAATAACAGTAAATTCAAAATACTAATACCAGTTAACAGTAAGCTTTTGTTCTGTCATCAGTCAGATTAACAGATAACTGTTACAGTCAATACATCTATTTATTTCTATCTATTCAATGATATGTTGGGCTAACATGTTCATTCATCATTCGGAGTAACAGATAACATTCAATCATTTTTCTCAATAACAGATAAAATATAAAAAATAAATTTCGCCAATAAAAACATAACATAACCCCCCACCACCCCACGCCCACCCCACATCTGTACAGGGTCTTCCCTGTTGGTGTTGACATGGCACGTTTTCTTTTCTTCTTGGGTGTTACCACCAGCTTTCCATAGGCATGCTCATCACTACCACATATAAGGAGCTTCGGTAATCCCTCTTCTTTTCTCCCTTTGAACAATAGCTGTGGTCTATGCCAGTGGACGACAGCTGGAAAAAAAATATATTGTTATGCATTTACCGAATTTCTTTTTACGTTTGTATAGTCCGAAAACTATTCAACTATTTAACATATATTTCTCCTAATTTACCTTTTAATATATTCAGATACGACACTTATCGATTAAATGTATCGCTATAAAACCATATAAGCTTACTAAACCCGTCTTTTAAGCGAAATGGTCCAGACAATTAAAAAGTTATGTTATGTTTACCTCAGTACATGCTTGCGCTCTTGAAGCCGCCATGTTTGGCTTATGCCTGACGTACTAATTGACGAACCAGACTAATAACAATCATGGAAAGCATAAATTTATCTCATATTTCACAATTCCGTTGACATATAAGACAATTTAGGAAGAACTATAATATGACACGAAATCTTATTACGAATGCCTTGTAGGCGGATTGTCGTCTGCAGGTTTTCCCTTTTGCAATCATCGTGTGTTACGATTTTGTCATTTGCCGATATTGTATTAAGATTAAATCGGTACTGTGGGGATGCGGAGATATTCCATATCTGTCTCCGATGAAGCATTGTCTATCTAACGGGAATTGGAAATAATTCGTCATCGCTTTGTAATCTTGTATCTGTCTTTTTTTCTATCGTTCTAAGGAGATTTGATTTATAAACTTCGTAAGATCCTTGGTCATAATGACTTTCACAAATAGTTGTTTAACTTGTTTCTACGTTTATCAAAAGGGGTTATGACACTATCATTGACTTATTGCTGGCGTCAAACATCTTGGATGACAATAGGGTAAGAGTGAAATTTGGTGCCCTCTAGGTCCACTGTCATACTCTTTTATATAGCACAGTGGCGGTGATTGCGCAGTGTGACGATAATAAAACGCGTCCACGCGCTTGCAATCAGGACTGTTATTCCTTCGATCTTTGGAGATTGCTGAGGCCGATACTTATATTTAGATATCGGTGGTACATTTTCAATTGCTTTTGTTTTCTTACTTCAATTTCGATTTGGTGGTTCCAATACTCCGGCCGATACAGGCTCTGGGTATTATTAAACCACTCATATAATATGTTGTCTGCTTATTTAGTCTTCTGGCAGTTACTTGTGATTCGCAGGATTCATTACCGCTGCTACCAACTAAATTCCATTTTGTTTATTTATGGAGTAATACGTATAAAGGTCCCTATATCCACCGCCATATGCGTTCCATCTTCGGGATGGATAAACCTTTGTATTATTGAGTTTATGAATACTGAGTGTTGCTCCACCTGGGGATCCGGGGCGTGAGCAGTAGCAAGCATATTTCATCACCGTTCATGAACAGTCTCAATCAAACCGAGACTGCAATAGTTCGTATGTATCGTGTTTCGCCTTTTCCAAAGATCCACTCTCATACTCTTTTAGTAGGCCTTAATGACTACTGACTGTTCCAAGTCCGTAACCCTGTCCTCCACTCGTTACGTGTTGTGTTGTCATTTGCATTGTATAATTGCTCTTTGCTTGTGGTAGAGTGCGTACCTACAGTTCAACTGCGTGTGGGTGCTGTGATTTATAGTGTACCATTTTTATCGTTTTCAAACCCCAAGACGGTAACCGTATTGTCAACCCGTTTGCGTTTGTGATGTCAAATGCCTTCCTTTATATTGACATTGTAAATGCAGCTTGCTTTGGTTGACTGTGATCTGTGACGGGTAAGTGACTTGTTGGGCTTTTAAACCTAATTTTACATGTGATGACGATCATTGAAAACATGACTGCATGCGATCATCTTATAACTCCTGCATTGATGTTTGGCGCGGTAAATGTATGTTCTCGAATTGTCAAAGAATGTGATGAAATGCAGTTGGTTATATTTTAAGATCAGGAATTGGTTTTGCGTATTGACGCCATCTCCTGGCGGTATTGTGATTAGATAAGGTGAGAACGCGACCGTTTTTTGATATACGTGAGTTCCAATTGCACCCTCTGTCCATATTGTCATCCAAATACAACGAGATAGTGTAAATAAAATAATTCCAAAGAGGTTATATTTGTATGACACAGTCCACTTTAACAGTGCATTGTACTGCCACTGTTTTAATTTTCGTGGCACATCAACTATCTTCTGTACATGTTTACGAGTATGATGTTAAGCATTAGACTTTAATATTGAAACATTATTTAATGGTATTCTTCTAAAGGTTAGGTAGAAGTTTATATTCATGTGTACTCGTTCATCTTTGAGTTATACTTATATTGCCTGTTAATGCTGCCTAATTTTAAGAGGTATAGCCCCAAGATTAGAGTGTCTTTGAAGGCATCTCAGAACCCCCAGCGACCCATTTTGTTACTGACCGTTCCGTTTTGGTCGACCGTAGTCCTTGAATATTTCGTTCAACTTTTATATTTACATTTATTGGGAAGACAATATTGTAAGAATTAGGTTTGGTGCACCTTGTTTTAACCCATATTGGCATTTTCGCCACTGACCGTTCCTAGTCGGTAGACTTATTGTCAACTTTTCTGCATTTGTAATAGGATATATGAGGAAAATGTCCACCAAAACGCTTAAAGCAAATTAACTATATAATGAAAAAGACTATACACGACAGAAAGAGTGGTGAATACATGCTTACCGACTTGGAACGGGCAGTGAACAATATATACGCCGGTTAGCTGAAATCGATTTAAAGTGTACGCAACCTGGTTTATATCCTGTCTCCAGCGCTCAAGTTGAAAACTATAGTGTAAATAAAGGTACATCCCATCGAAAGGAAAGCTCTAACAATAATGTCCACATCCGGAGAAATTATGCCTCACTGTTCTTTTTGTTTGTCTTAGTACGTGTGCTTGATTGAATGTGGTCTTTGACATGTTCATGTCATATTCGACTTTAATACCCATGTTAAGTGCAGTCTAGAACCTAGAATTATTGGGATGACAATATGATAAGAGGGAGGTTTTGTGTATCCTAGACATACTAGAAGCTGGTAGTGTAGGGTACATGTAATAGTAAGGCTTGATGTTTCTTAGAACCTGGTTTAAACCTCCATAGTAGTTTTAAAGCTTTCCTAGTCAATCAATTTGTTTGAGGAGATAACTATAACAGCACTACAAGTGATTTAAATCGAATATATTTCCATGTGACACGGCAGAGTCAATGAGCAGTGAATGTATGACACGAAATGTCATGTTATATACTGATCATTAATTACTGTACTGTTACGGTATCTTGTTGACTGTGTTTGTCATTGGCATACAGCGAAATTGTTTGTGTTACTCTACTTATAAAGTTAAGTTCAGCGTACATACACATACATAAACATATGTTTTGTGTTATCCTTTATGAGCTCGTTTCACCAGGCCTTACATATTATACGTCTGACTGATTTGTTTAGTTTATATAGGAAAATCATGACAATTTCAGAACATCAGATTTATTAAAAAAAAAAGTGTTATCAACAATATGTGCTGCGCCATCTCAAAGATATATTTCCCAATGCTATAAACGCAGCAGTTAAAAAGTATGTTTATTACATTTTTAATATCCTATTTATTACATTTTTAACTTTATTTAGTATGAGTGTTATCAGTTTGATAATAGCACAAACCAGTTTAAGCCGCATGTATTCGGGTATGAATGTAGATGCGTGGCTTATTTACTAGTATTGCCTTTCAAGGCAAATCGTATAAAGTTCATTCGTGGTAGTAGTACATTGCCTGGCACTACAATAGAAATAAATAAAATATGTACTGTATTTTTTTCATCAATCTCTTTTAAAACAACAACTTACATTCAGTACATCAGGGTCCTTATATAAGGACTCTGAGTATATGCGTAACGTTAGACCGAGATCGCAGATTCAACGAGGCAATCTTTATACATGTGTACAGTCACGTGTAAACAATCGTTCGGCGTGTTTTCAGACGAAACAGTGAATTTAGATACCGTCACAATGTTGTTTTAAGCTCTGGAATGCCGAATGACAATGCTTCAATGAATCATGATGTAACTATAGTATATGATATTGACGAGAGGTGCAAAATTCAACTATAAATGTTGATTCGCGGTCTCGAATTCGTGTTAAATTATGGCGTCATGACCCTGGCCTAAATAGTAGAGGCAAGACTACGTTGTGCAGGAGCTATTTTGAAATTAAACTGTTTCTTTCATGATGTTTAGTATGTGACTGATTTGGATTTCAGCATTGCAATCAACGGGACATTTCTCCAAAGGAAGTGAGAATTAATGTGCAGTCAGTTCGAGGTGTCCTCATGACTATAAGAAACAAGGAAAACATTGAGCTGGTGCAGAAAGGTGCTCTGAGTAATAATGTTAACAAAAGTATGATGCAGCAAGTCAGCGACAGTAAGATCTGTCTAGTACCATAGTTCAACCATTGTACATGGATTTTGTTACTTTCTTTTGTCTTGTAAAAGTTCAACATGGACCGATTTGATTACATAGATAGGTTGAAGATACAGAAATGAGTGTTGAATATTAAACAGTGGATAGACCTATATAACATCAGGGTTTTTGTTGATACACATGACTTTAAATACTTTATAGTAAGTGTGAGGTTTGGTGCACCCTAGAACCTGGTGTAAACCCCCAGTAGCCTTTTTGGCCACTGACCGTTCCAAGGCGGAAGCCCTATTGTCAACCCTTTTGTGTTTGTGATGTCGTTTGCATTTTTTATTGCTTTTGCCTTCTTGTTTGTTTGTTTGCGAGTTTATTTTTGTGTTTTGTGGTTGACTGTCGTCATTGAATGCTACTGTCGATTTTTATATCTTTCTTGTTTATGATTTAAATGTGTTATTACGAAAATGTTTAGTCTCTTGTCAGTGTTCTCTGTAAATGAAAATGACATCCTCAACACTTTATTGAGGTCATAAAGCAACTTCACACGGACAGTTTGCAATTTTTCTGTTCCGCTCTATAGGCACATCATACACTCGAAGGTAGGATTGTTTTGTTTTTTCACTTACTCGCACTGGCCTGTTTGTGAAAATTAACACATGCCTACAGTCTTGAGAATAGTTTCACTGTAATCGATAACAGAAATCAAATAATGTTTTTTTACATTCACTCGATGGTAGGCATGTTGTTTTTCCCCTCACGTCTGTCATTCGTAAAAATAACAGAAAGGTTTCCAGCCGTTAAAACAATATATATATTGTATACAATATAGATATAAACATCAAACAGGAAAAGCAGTATTCAAGGACGACAGTCAACCACAAACACACACACATCAACAAAGAACAAATTTAAAGATGAATAAAGGCCAAATAAGACATCACAGACACAAAAGGGTTGACAATAGGGCTACCGCCTTGGAACGGTCAGTGGTCAGTGGCAAAATGGTTTAAATCAGGTTTTGAGGTGCAACTAACCTCACACTTACCCTACTGTCAATCCAATAAAACGGGACAGTGTAAATAAATAAATCCCCGCCATGAACTATTCTCTAACCAACAAGGCAGCATTAATAGGCAATATAAGTAAAACACAAAGATGCTCGTGTATATATAAATAAAAAAGAAGAAAAATAGCCACAAAGAAGGTACTAAATGACTTGACAGAAGCCAGAGCAACAAGAGAATAAACCATTGAGGGCACGATAAGACAAGACTACAGGCAAACATCAAACGTCACCGTTCTTTTGGGCGTTAGGCAGACGTTATCATAGGGTCCACAGCCTGTCCTGTCAACGCACAATCAAAGATGACAGGACTGTAAATGGGTCCACCACCAAGCATGCAGGACTTTGCAAAATGATAGGGTCATAACCTCTTTTGATAAACATTTTAACAAGTTTAACAAAGATAGTTTGAAAGTGATCATGACCAAGGATCTTACGAAGTTTGTAAATCACGTCACCATAGAAGTCAGGTTGTGATAGTCCTTGTCGCAGAAGAGTTCTTAAATTACTTTCATATTTGGAATAAGATCAGGGTTACGATAATACAGTTTTGCAAAAAGTTTACAGGAATGGTAACCCTGATGGAGTAGCTTTTTAGTTATACAAAGATTACGAATATTAAAGTCCTCAACTCGAGTACAAGCTCTAGAAAAACGAATAAGTTGAGACATACGTGATACTAGATGAAACTTGGCGTGTATTGCACATTTTATCAAGAACGTCTCCTGAATTTGTTATAGACCAACAAAAATTAATCCAAGAGTTTTCATAATAATAAATATTGATAAAGGTGATCCTTTGAGAGCAACTAACAGAATTAAGAGAATAAAGCAGCAGACTCGGTTGTATTGAGTCTGTTCATGAGAAGTAATGAAAGAAGCAACACTTCTCACGCCCCCTAGCACCGGCTTAAGCGGTATTCTACTTCAAAGCCACCTATATTTGGCTCGTTGGTCCCAAAGGACCAGTGAAAAATAACACTACTGTCTACTGATTCAATATCACAATATTGTTTAACGTGATCTTTAACGGCAGTAAGACAGGAAGTTAAACGTTTGGAGATGTTTGTGGTGGTGCAGGCACTAGAATTTGAAATAAAGCGGGCCTTATACGGATTTTTATGTAATTTAGGAATCCAGTACTTAGTTGGCAGTTTGTTCGGTTTTTCGTCTATCCCAGCCTTGAAAGTAGCGCACGGAGTGATATGTGTGGAAATAACAACATCCACAGTAGAATGAACTGGAGTATAAGAATTAGTGCTACTGAGTTCCAGAGATGAAACGTTGACGTAATGTAGGCGTCAAACAATAATTACATTATTAGCTGCTTTATCAGCAGGAACTAAAACAAATTTATTATGAAATTCTTGAATTCCCAATTTTAAATTACGAAAGGAAAACCTAGGTCTCGGAGGAAATAAAGATTGGTTAGCATTGTACAAGTTAATACGTGTATCTATAATTTTAAAAATTTACTTTTTCAAAGTAAAAAGAGAGTTTAGGTCCGCATATTCTCTACGACACAATTTTATACTAAAACGCTCAATGGGTTGGGCGATCTGAGCACGACAGGCATTAAAGTCGATAGTTGAAGGTAATCTATACTTAGGACCTTTCGAAAACAGATGTTGAATACGTTTATCAACAATATCAGAATTACCAGTGATGACATGACCTGCTGTAGCATAGCAAAATGTTGATACGTTACATTCACATTTCTTAGGAGTGTTATTTACTATATCAAGGTCAGAAACTATTTTGTTGTATTTGAAAATAATATTTCTAATAGGTTTTTTATACTTATGACAATTTACAGGACTTTCTGAATTTTTGAAATATTTAGGGATATAATCAACTACATGATTATCTCGAAAAAGACTATGCATGTCAATGAAATCAATACCTTTACTAAGATAGTAGTTTTAGAAAATGCTTGACGTGATCAGACTGTTTGTCAATATGGGGTCCGAGAAGATGTTATGTAGCTTTGAATTATGGAAGCAGTGTTATACAAGTTTTACATATGATTTAAAGTCGCTGTCCCACCAACACAACTGGCAATGTTTATACCGTTGCAAAATCTGCTTACGATAACGATGTATTTTTATGACTTTAACACATGAATAGTGTTTATGATGTTTCGTAGCGAAATTTGACAATTAAGTTTCTTAAGTGTTTTTTATTAACAGAATTTGTTTATATTTTTTCTGCTATTTTCAATGTTCTTAGCAAATAACATTGACACACTCAACCATTTATTGATGTCATAAGTCAGAGTCATAGATTGTGGTGATATATCATGAAAATAACCACTGAGCTACCATCTCATGAAGGATTTTCCTATCCCTATTATCAATCCTAGCAGATAAATAGTGTCGAGGTCATTTACAGAGAAGGTTTCAACACCTATTTTTCATCACTTGCATCCACATGCTGGTGAAAAGAACCACACGCCTACTATCTCATTAAATATTTCCTTTTGAAAAAAAACAACAAACCCCTACTGTCTCAATAAGTTTTCTTCACTCAGTGATAAGCATATTGTTTATATTGTATTACTTGTTTCCACTTACAATACCTGTGTTTTTTACTCCACCCCTACCCCCCTAATACCGCCCGCCCCCACACCCACACAACAAAAAACACAAAACAAAAACACATACACATCACAAACAAATCTAAACAGCATCATGATATATTATATTTCCAGGTCTCAAATGGGGACGCTGCATATATGAAGGAGGATGTTTATGCCAGGAAGGATCACAGGAGTTCAATCGTTTCTCTGCTCGCAAAATTAAACTCGTTGCTGTGAGACGGAGTTGGGACAGATATGTTGTTGTGTGGTGATTTAATTAAATGATGTCACAAATAAATACACGTATAATATATTTAAATGAAATATACCATTTAGTTTTGTCGTCATTTTATTCACATTTGTGGCTGTCAGTTCTAAAAAATCGGGACACTGATGCATTATGTGTATCACTTCACAGTCGACAACAATACATGTACTTATACATCGGCCGTGTTTGCAGACTCTAGTTTTGTTTACATGAAAAAGTAGTCCGGTAAAGTTCAAAAACTCGGGCTTGCGCAGTCGCAAAAACAATGAAAGGAGTGCACAGTTAATTATTTCGTTTTCACTGAGTTAGTTATTAATACTTGGCGATATCGAATATTCTTTCACTGAGAAATCCCGAACTTTCATCGATAAAAAGTGTAATAATATTATATGTCCCAACCAGGTAATACTCTCTAACAAACAAGGCAGTATGCATGTTTTAATTGCAGACTAAAACATCAAACACTCCTAAATGATGTCTTAAATGTGGACTAGACGTGCATTTTCCATCTATTTTCCCCGCTGTTTCTGCCGATGTCATTGTTAAATTCGTCTTGGGAGACAAGAGTATTTACCACAATCCTTCGACAATACTTATATGGTCCTATTTAGTATCGTGTTTTCAATTAAATAACGTATTTCACTGCTATACACAATTCGAAATGCCAAAAGTTTCGACACTTTAATTTTCGATGAGTAACCTAATAGTTATCAAAATGAAAAGATAAACCTAATTATCACATTCGGTTGTGAGTGCCTGTGCGTACGTGCGTACGTACCCGCGTATGTGCGTACATATGTGTGTAGCTAGTCATGTGCGTTGTTGAGAAGGAACGTATTCAGTTTTAATTACCAACACTTATTAAATATTGTAACAGCAGCGGCATTAAAATAAAAGGACAAGAACATTCGGCATAATGCCATTTATTATATACTTTCCAGTTAAATAATGGATTTTATGATTAAAATAAAACCTTATATTTTCATTGTTTATATTTCACATGTGCAAATATAATATATTGTCACTCAAAATGACGTCATGCAACTGTCGACGTTGTTTATGTTGTCGATATTATTGACATCATTGTTTTGGAGCATTATATATTTTTCTGCATACATTTCTTGGTTGTGAGTATATAATAAATAGCATGTGTTTGTTTGTCGTAAATTTAGTATTTATTTTCATCTCGAAGTGAGAAAATGTTCACTCTCCCTAAAGCACTCGTAAAAATATGTTTTCTCACTTCTCGATGTATATAAGATTTCTCACTTCTCGATGAAAATAAATCCTATATTAACTCAAAATCCTCTATATATTTGAACGAATGTTTTCGTTAAGTTGAAGTAACTAGCATTCCAGCGAAATTATTGTTGATGGACACACTGAGTATACCATTGCACAAGACATATATCGTAAATAGAAAATATCCAAATCGAATGCCGAACTTATAATCTGGTGCTACATTTTTAATCCAGAAATGATTCTCATTAATTAAACATTTAATACAGGCGGCTATACAAGTGGAACAGGACATGCATCATTCAAAGACCACCGTCATCAATGTGGTAACTCACATCACACCAGCTCTGTTCGTGACGGTAGTACTAACAAATACGTTTTAAGAGAGAAAGTACAAATGTACATGTATATAGGAAATGTCTGATCCGTCGGTACATATTGTGAAATATATATTGGAAATGCTATTAACATTTGGAAACTACAACATTTTCCAACCACGATCATACAACCAAACACTAGATCGAAATGTTTTAGTTTGTTTTCATGTTTCCTATCCAAACTATGCAATACAACTGTGTAATTTAGTTATAGTTGTCATTAGTTTGTATGTTTTTAACAGTAAAGATGCACATGTGCCTAATAAAATGTCTACAAACATAGGTTCTAGGTCATTTGACGCATAGCCTCAGGACAATTAATATAGTTACGACATTCATACATTGTACATCTGAGGGTTTGTAATATGGCAATACCGTGAATTGTTCACATATGGATATTATTAAATCAGTCTAGCATTGATGTTTGGCGCTGTAAGTGTATGTTCTCGAATGGTTAAAGAGTATGAAGAAATACATTGGTTATATTTTAAGATCACGAATTGGTATTGCATATTGACGCCATGTCCTGGCGGTATTGTGATTATATAAGGCGAAAACGCGACCGATTTGTTAATAAACGTCAGTTCCAATTGCGGACTAACACATCAAATTCTGTTAGAGGATTTAAAAATGCTGACTCGGCACGTTTCGTTCAATATATTTTTTAAATAACTTGGTCAATGGGAATGCTATCCAGAAAACGCTTTGTATTTACAAATGTAAGTATGATCCCAAAACAAAAAAGAGGGTTTAACTCAGCTATTGCCATTTTAAATTTAATACAGATTGTCTTCATCAGATGTTTCTTTGCTGACATCCATAAAATACATTACACAAGAACACTCTCCTTCAACATAATCTCAGTAATATAACGTCATCGCCAAAAGGGATACCTATAGTATGTTGTTGTTTGTCGCAAAATTGCCGTGGTTGGTTAAAACCACGTTCTAGGGTGCACTAAACCTCTCTCTGACCACATTGTCATCCCAATACAACGAAACAGTGTAAATAAATAATTTCAACCAGGTTATATTTATATGACACAGTCCACGTAAACAGTGCACTGTATTGCCGCTGTGTCAATTTTCGTGGCACTTCATCTATCTTTACGAGCATGACAGAATGCATTTGACATTCGTATTGATACATATGTAATGGTATTGTTATGCAGGCTAGTTAGTAGTTTATATTCGTGTGTACACGTATTCGTGTGTACACGTTCATCTTTGAGTAATACTTATATTGCCCATTAACATGATTAATGCTGCCTAATTGTTAGAGGGTTTAGCCTGGTGGAGATTTCTTTGTTTAGAATGTCCCGTTGAGTTTGGATGACAATAAGATTAAAGTGACTATTAGGCATCTCAGAACTCCCAGCTTTTCTATGTTTGCAATAGCATATACGAGACAAACAGTCCTATAAAAATCGGAACGCAATGACACCGTAGATCCGCACTGAACCACAAACAGAGAGCAAACGAAGAGCAAATCAACTATACACTAAAAAGGACAATACACGAGAGAAAGAGTGGTTACCGACTTGGAACTGTCAGTAAGCCGGTATCGACTTTAAGTAACTCTTCTGCGACATGGACTATCACATCCTGACTTCTATGGTGATGTGATTTACCAACTTCGTAAGATTCTTGGTCGTGATTACTTTCATACTATCTTTGTTAAACTTGTTAAAAAGTTTATCAAAATAGATTATGACCCTTTCATTTTGCAACGTACTGCATGCTTGGTGGTGGACACTTTTACAGTTCCCCAATATGCTTTCCTCTTTAATTGTACGATGACTTGACAGGCTGTGAACCCTGTGATGACGCCTACCTAAAGCCCATTGAGACGGTGGTATTAGCTTTCTTGTCGTGCCCTTAATGGTTTATTCTCTTGTTGCTCCGGCTTCTGCCAAGTCATTGAGTACCTTCATTGTGGCTTTCTAGGCTATTTTTTTTTATTATATTTACACGAAAATATTTGTGTTTTACTTATATTGTCTATTGATGCTGCCTTGTTGGTTGGAGATTAGATCATGGCGGGGATTTCTTTATTTACACTTCCCACTTTAATGGGATGACAGTAGGGTAAGTGTGAGGTTTGGTGCACCCTAGAACCGGTTTAAACCCCCCGTTCCGAGGCGGTAGCCCTATTGTCAACCCGTTTGTGTTTGTGATGTCGTTTGCATTTATTATTACTTTTGCCTTCTTGTTTGTCTTTTTGCGTGTTTGTTTCTGTGTTTTGCGGTTGACTGTCCTCCTTGAATGCTACTTTCCCTGTCCGATCTTTTTATATTTATTTAAGTTACACAACCTCGCTTATATCCTGTCTCCTGCGCTCAAATTGACAAGATAGCGTAAATAAAAGTATATACCATCAAAGGGACCCCTCTAACAATAAAGACCATATCCAGAGAAGTTATGCTTCACTGTACTTGTTGGTTGTTTTAGTACGTGTGTTTGATTGATTGTGGTCTTTTACTGTCCTATTCGACTTTAATAACTACGTTAAGTGCATCCTATAACCTGGATTTGTTGGGATTTCAATATGGTAAGAGGGAGTTTTCGTGCATCCTAGAAGTGTTTTGTTACGATTGTTACGATGACAGTAGGTTATATGTAATAGCAAGTACAGTGCGGACCTACGATGCCATTGCGTTCGGACGCTTTGGTTTCTATAGGACCCCATATATAATTTTTGGTGCTTCTGAGTAACTGGTTTAAACCTCCATATTAGTTTGAAAGCTTTCCTAGTCAACCAATTTGTTTGAGGAGATAAATATAACTGCACTACAAGTGATTACATATATTTCCAGATGACACGGCAAAGTCATTTAGCAGTGAATGTAAGACACTAAATGTCATGTTATGTACTGATAATTATTTATTGTACAGTTACGGTATCATGGTGACTGTGTTTGCTATTGGCATACAGCGAAATTCGTTGTGTTACTCTACTTACAAAGATAAGTTCAGCATGCATACACATACATACACATACGTGTTTTGTTATTATTTATGAGCTCGTTTCATCAGGCCTTACATATTGTACGCCTAACTGTTTTTTTGTAGGTTACTATTGGGAAATCATGACAATTTCAGAACATCAGATTGATAAAAATATATATATATTGTTATAAACATTATGTGCTGCGCCATCTCAAAGATATATTTCCCAATGTTGTAATTGTTGATACAGTATCATAATGAAATACTCTAACAAACCAAGTAAAAACAACGCAGATAAACGGGGAACGATCTGAATTGGTAATTCACGGAACAAAATAACAATATAATACACGCTTACAATGTTGTTTCGAAGTTTATGGTAACGGTAGCTCTGATGGAGTAGGATTTAGCTATCGAAATATTACGAATAGTGAAGTCCTTAACTTGACTATAAGCTCTAGAAAAACGAATAATTTGGGAATCATATACACACAAGTTGTTTCTCTCGGAACGGGATAATTAACGATGTGGAAGTTTACACGCGTCTAATTAAGTACAAGTAGGTATAAACGTTGAACAGGAAAGGTAGCTTAGGCAGGACACATTCAGCCAAATATCATACATTGAAAAAAAATAATATTGCAAAGAAAAAAAGAAGCAAAGTATGCGACACAACAAGCAGTAAACCATGCTCTAGGGTATTGCCATTAAACCATGTTCTAGTGTATTGCCATGTAAACTATGTTTTAGGGTATTGCCATGTAAACTATGTTCTAGGGTATTGCCGTGTAAACCATGTTCTAGGGTAATGCCATGTAAACCGTGTTCTAGTGTATTGCCATTAAACCATATTTTGGGGGTATAGCCATGTAAACCATGTGATAGGGTATTGTCATTAAACCATGTTCTAGGGTATTGCCATTTAAACCATGTTCTAGAGTATTTCCAGGTAAACCATGTTTTAGGGTATTGCCATGTTAACCATGTTCTAGTGTATTGCCATTTAAACCATGTTCTAGGGTATTGCCATGTAAACCATGTTCCAGGATATTGCCATGTAAACCATGTTCTTGGGTATTGTCATTAAACCATGTTCTAGGGTATTTCCATTTAAACCATGTTCTAGTGTATTGCCATGTAAACTATGTTTTAGGGTATTGCCATTTAAACCATGTTCTAGGGTATTGCCGTGTAAACCATGTTCTAGGGTAATGCCATGTAAACCGTGTTCTAGTGTATTGCCATTAAAACATATTTCGGGGTAAAGCCATGTAAACCATGTTATAGGGTATTGTCATTAAACCATGTACTAGGGTATTGCCATTTAAACCATGTTCTAGAGTATTTCCAGGTAAACCATGTTTTAGGGTATTGCCATGTAAACCATGTTCTATTGTATTGCCATGTAAACCATGTTCTAGGCTATTGCCATGTAAACCATGTTCCAGGATATTGCCATGTAAACCATGTTCTAGGGTACTGCCATGTAAACCATGTTTTAGGGTATTGCCATTTAAACCATGTTCTAGAGTATTTCCAGGTAAACCATGTTTTAGGGTATTGCCATGTAAACCATGTTCTATTGTTTTGCCATGTAAACCATGTTCTAGGCTATTGCCATGTTAACCATGTTCCAGGATATTGCCATTTAAACCATGTTCTAAGGTATTGCCATGTAAACCATGTTCTACGGTAATGCCATGTAAACCATGTTCTAGGGTATTGGCATTGAAACCATGTTCTAGGGTATTGCCGTGTTAACCATTTCTAGGGTATTGCCATGAAAACCATGTTCTAGGGTATTGTCATTAAACCATGTTCTACAGTATTGCCATTTAAACCATGTTCTAAGGTATTGCCATGTAAACCATGTTCTACGGTAATGCCATGTAAACCATGTTCTAGGGTATTGCCATTGAAACCATGTTCTAGGGTATTGCCGTGTTAACCATTTCTAGGGTATTGCCATGTAAACCATGTTCTAGGGTATTGCCATTAAAACCATGTTATAGGGTATTGCCGTGTAAACCATGTTCTAGTGTATTGCCACTAAACCATAGTTTGGGGTATTGCCATGTAAACCATGTTAAAGGGTACTGTCAATAAACCATGTTCTAGGATATTGCCATTTAAACCATGTTCTAGTGTATTTCCATGTAAACCATGTTCTAGTGTATTGCCATGTAAACCATGTTCTAGGGTATTGCCATGTAAACCATGTTCCAGGATATTGCCAGGTAAACCATGTTCTAGGGTATTGCCATGTAAACCATGTTCTACGGTATTGCCATGTAAACCATGTTCTAAGGTATTGCCATGTAAACCAAGTTTAAGTGTATTGTCATGTAAACCATATTTAAGGGTATTTCCATGTAAACCATGTTCTAGGGTATTGCCATTAAACCATGTTCTAGGGTATTGTCATTTAATCATGTTCTAGAGTATTGCCATTTAAACCATGTTCTAGGGTGTTGCCATGTAAAACATGTTCTACGGTAATGCCATGTAAACAATGTTCTCGGGTATTGACATTAAAACCATGTACTAGAGTATTGCCGTGTACACCATTTTTAGGGTATTGCCATGTAAACCATGTTCTAGGGTATTGCCATTAAAACCATGTTCTAGGGTATTGTCGTGTAAACCATGTTCTAGTGTATTGCCATTAAACCATATTGTGGGGTATTGCCATGTAAACCATGTTATAGGGTAGTGTCATTAAATCATGTTCTAGGGTATTGCCATTTAAACCATGTTCTAGTGTATTTCCATATAAACCACGATTTAGGGTATTTCATGTAAACCATGTTCTAGTGTATTGCCATGTAAACCATGTTCTGGGGTATTGCCATGTAAACTATGTTCTACGGTATTGCCATGTAAACCATGTTCTCGGGTATTGCCATGTAAACTATGTTCTACGGTATTGCCATTTAAACCATGTTGTACGGTAATGCCATGTAAACTATGTTCTAGAGTATTGCCATTAAAACCATGTTCTAGGGTATCGCCGTGTAAACCATGTTCTAGGGTATTGCCATTAAAAACATGTTCTATGGTATTGCCATTTAAACCATGTTCTAGGGTATTGCCATTAAAACCATGTTCTAGGATATTGCCATGTAAACCATGTTCTAGGTTATTGCCATTAAAACAATGTTATAGGGTATTGTCATGTAAACCATGTTCTAGGGTATTGCCATTTAAACCATGTTGTATGGTATTGCCATTAAAACAATGTTATAGGGTATTGTCATGTAAACCATGTTCTAGGGTATTGCCTTTAAAAACATGTTCTATGGTATTGCCATTTAAACCATGTTCTAGGGTATTGCCATTAAAACCATGTTCTAGGATATTGCCATGTACACCATGTTCTAGGGTATTGCCATTAAAACAATGTTATAGGGTATTGTCATGTAAACCATGTTCTAGGGTATTGCCATGTAAGCCATATTCTAGGATATTGCCAATAAAAACATGTTCTTGTGTATTGCCATTTAAAAGAAAACGTGGCAGAGTAAGCACAACACCCTGACCAAAGGTGATCATGTTTATATGAAAATAAGAACACACAACAGCTATACTGGAATTTATATATTGTTTCAGTGATTTAGGTTAAGCGCTATTGGCATCCATCATATTTTCAGACTGAAGCAGGTGGTATTATGCTTAGTTAGTAGATGACTAGATATCTCCGCCAGGTAATACTCTCTAACAAACAAGGCAGTATGCACGTTTCAATTTCAGACTAGCACATTAAACACTCCTAAAAGATGTCTTACATGTGGACTAGACTTGCATTGTCCTTTAATTTTCCCGCTGTTTCTGCCGATGTCATTGTTAAATTCGTCTTGGGTGACTCGCGTATTTACAACGATCCTTCGACAATACAAATATGGTCCTACTTAGTATTATATAAGATTCCATGTACGTGTTTTCAATTACATAACAAATTTCACTGCTATACAAAATTCGAAATGCCAGAACAGGGACACCTGCCTTTTAAAACGAACACACCAGTTTTACACTGTTTGTTAGGAATCTGACACTTTTCGATGAGTAAACTAATAGTTATCAAAATAAAAAGTTAAATCTAGTTATCACATTCGGTTGTGTGTGCCCGTGTATTTGCGTACATATGTGTGTACATGTTACTAGTCCCGTGCGTTGTTGAGATGGAACGTATTCAGGTTTAATTGCCAACACTTATTTACTATTCCAACAGCAGCGACATTACAATAAAAGGACAGGAACATTCGGCATAATGCCCTTTATTATATACTTTCCATTGGCATAATGGATTTTATGATTAAAATGAAACCTTAGATGTTCATTGTTTATGTTTCACATGTGCAAATACAATATATTTTAACTCAAAGTGACGTCATGCAACTGTTGACGTTGTTTACGCTGTTGTCGTTATTGACGTCATTGTTTTGGCGCATTATATCGTTTTCTGAATACATTTCCAGGTTGTGAGTATATAAAAAATAGAATATTTGTTGGTTTGCCGTGAATATAAGTTTTATTTCCCTTTCAAAGTGAAAAAACTCAGATATGTTACTCGTGCTTAAGCACTCGAATTTAGTAGCAATAAATCTGCGACAAGTGGTGCACAGTTCGTCCCCATAGGGATACCAATAATATGTCTATATATGGGGACTCCATACCTGACGAAATATTATCTAATAGGAAGATGAGTGCTTCACTAACTTCTTTGCAAGTCCACATTGTGTAATTGTCTAAAATGTCGTTAGTAAAACAGAAAATGCAGCATTTAAGGACCACCGTCAGCAATGTAATAACCCACACAACACGCCAGCTCTGTTCGTGACGGTACTACTAAAGAATACGTTTTAAGAGAGAAAGTACATGTAGGAAATGTCTGAACCGTTGATACATTTTGTAAAATATACATCGGACTTTTGGGCACTTCATCATATTCAAACTAATAACATATTTCAAACCAGCCAAACAATAGATCGACATGTTTTAGTTTAATTTCATGTTTCCACACTATTCAATACAACTGTATGATTTAGTTATAGTTGTCATTATTGTGTATGTGTATATGACATTGATTCCTTATTTCTTAATGCATATCTTTAAGTGACTTACCTATCGATATTTTTGCCTAACATAATATGATAACTATATCTAGGTCAATAATCGCATTACGCAAAACATCGCTGCGATTTCGACGTACCAGTGTGGTAAGTTAATACAATTCTGTTAATTCACAAGAGAGCATTTATATTCTATTAACTATATCAACGATCAGGATCACACGCTTTACAATAAATGCCATTGATTTCCTACTCTATTTTCAAATTAGTGTATTATACTCGTTGTCGTTTATGATGATATCAATATCGAAGCTCTCTAACTCTCTCTATATATAGTTCTCTCTCCCTTTCAATACCTCTAACTCGCTTTCCCTGCCTCCTCTCCCACTCTGACTGTCTCTCTATGTCTATCTTTCTTTCCATCTATGTCTGTCTGTCTGTCTTTCTCTCTCACACTCACTGTCTCTGTCTATCTCTCTCTCCCTCTCTCTCTCTCCTTCTCTCTCTCTCTCTCGCTCTCTCTCTTACATTTTCTTCGATACATTTGTATAAGTGTACATAATTAAATAAGTGTTGACTGTCGTCCTTGAATGCTGCTTTCCCTGTCCGATATTTTTATCCTTCTTCTTGTTAACTGACTACAATTAACTTCAATATAACGGAGGAAGTACTGCTTTTGTCGACCGCAGATACGGGGTTGGCGATGATAAAAATGGCCTGGTCCGTCAACAACTGTCACTTCTGTTTGTGTTACCCACGTTTGATTTGGAAATAGCATTATGTATCGTGACAGAAGCAGTTGTCAGCGCCAGCACGTAACGGATGTAATCACTCAAACAATACACTTCAACATAAAGCAGATATTCCTTTGAGCGTCGGTGTCACTAAGAACTATATAAATACACATGGTTCTGGTCATGAACTTAAATACTGATGAAATATGTTAAAGTAGGTACAGACGTCAATCATATTCAACCAAATACACGCATGTAAAACAATAACAATAATAAATAGAAGCAGAGTATGGAACACCAAAACATAAAAGGGCTGACAAGGTGTAGACACCTGGAACGATCAGCGGTAACAATCCACTGGGCGTTAATACCGGAGTTCAAGGTGTCTACCCTATAGCCATCCTAGTTAAATAAATAAAGAAATCCCCGATAGTCTATATCCTTGTATTACCTTAGGCAGCCCTACTATGATAACGATTGCACAACCTCGCTAATAGTGCGTCATTGTCACGAGTTGGCTTATATACACTATTGACCACACGTATTATATATGCATGAACGTACATACGTGTATCCGTTCTACATTGCAACAACACGTTTGCTTAACATCGGGAATGTTTGAATTTGTCTAGGCACTTCTTGATTTTTGCTGAATTCACTTTAAATTATTTGTATGAATGTTATATACATGTATGTTACAAAACATGTGTATACATTAAGGCCATAACGCTGTTTAAGTTGTGGAGTTGAAGATTGTTGTTTTCATAATCATACATCGTGAGTAGCCTATAGGAGTATTAAGCGTGCCAATAAGTTCTAATTTTTACAGTTTATTTTGGATGACAATATGTTAAAGGTGAATTGAGTAACCAACAGCGTCATTTTTGCAACTGAACCTTCCAAGGCGGTATCCGTGTTGCATGCCCTTTCCGTTTTGTGATGTCGCATATTTTTCTGAAATCTGATTATCAGTGGAATATTTTGTAATTTCAAATGCTTGTTTTCGTTGACTGGCGTAGGTGAATGCTCCATCTTTAGAATTGTAAATAGTGTATTGAGTGCATGTTCTTTTTCTGTTTCAATTATTTTTATTTAATTTTAGTTTGCAGTTATCTATGTTTAAAGTTTTAGTTGCCAATATAAAGCGGTAATCCATAGTAAGACTCTCAGCGTTCATTGCAAATAGTTTCTCTGAACGGTCAGGCTTATATATCAAGTGGTCAGCCAAAACGTGATATTAATAGAATAAAATATGTAAACTTTAAGAACGTCAAGGTAACCACACATTAATCAATTGACAATTCCCTGTCTGAATACAGGAATCTGCCGAGCAACCTGGTCGCAGTGTTTACCATATCCCTGAGAAATCTACGGACATAATCAATCATAGTCAACTTAGTTCAAACGAAATGTACTGGTCAGTATTTAAATAGATGCAAGGGTTACAGGTCAGCAAATAGCCTACACAGATTTTCATTGGTTATCTTGTCCGCTTCATTATGACAAGCAATCTGAGAAATGACCACATAAGATGGCATATATCTACCTAAAGATCACTTATTCACTTATACATCAACGTACATTAAAAGAAAGTTGTTCTGCATTCTGAAATTTTGAATTGATTGCTTTCTAAGGCTCCACAGAAGTAACCACTCGAGTACCTAAGCCAAACGAGTGTACACAAAACCTCATACAATAACTCGATCATAGCATCTTATTGGCTGACGACACATGCCAAAACATAACTGGATAAAGATATACATATAATTACATGCGTTCAATACAACAAAGTACTTTTTGACAAGCATTTTACAAGAATGATCTAATCAAATACATTCGCATGCTTACTTATCTTCAATGCTATACAATGTTCACAGGCTTCTTCCTCACATATCTCGATACACATGCTTGTAGTTTTACGATATCAGTGACACGTAAGTTGTTATCCAGGCAAAGTTATCTGTAATTTAATTCTTATCTTTAGGAGTCGAACAAACTTCTGCCTTTAATTTCAACTGTTATTGATTATTTTTTGTTTTAACTCACTTCTCGCATATAAGAAGTAATGTGCGTACTCATTTGAAAGTATATGTTATGTCAAACAACAATAAGATGCCTATATAACTATTGACACGAACTGATTGGGAAACTTATATACGATACGTCTGTATTTATATATTGGATGAAGAAATGATTCTGTGAAATAAATAGTAGCACGTGTCTAATAAAATGTGGTCAAACATAGGTTCAATATCATACTGGCTCATAACGCCTCCATACAAAAAACGGCAATTAAGAAAGTTACGAACCTCATGCATTGTATACCCGAGGGTTATACAATGGCAATGATTGGTCTGTAATGATACATTGGGGTAATGAAGCATTGTCAAATGGCATTCGTAAGTGCTATCTTCTGCTAAAACCGAACAATTAACATCAATTACGCGAAAGAAACCATGGTTATATACGTGTTGAACGTGATCAAATATCCCATAAGACTTGTACTTAAAAGCATTTACTGTTGCCAGCACATTTATACTTAGATATGCAATTCATCGTATACGCATAGCAATTCTACGAATATAATAGCAATGCATAAGTGTTGTGTTTGTTATGAAGTGATAAAAATTGTCTGTTTCCAAATAGAAAGGGAGTTATGGAGAAAACCAATCTATATTGATTCACATTTGTTCGGCGTTTAAGCGGAATTATAATATATGCACCGGTAGTAAATGGTAAATTCAGTGACGGGCGTCTCATGTATGCCTAACCCTTTTATTCATATTTATATTCTGGTAAGTTTGACTGGTTTGGTGCACCCTAAAACCTGGTTTAAACCCCCAGCGGCACTGACTGTTCCAAGGCGGTATCCCTATTGTCAACCCTTTTGTGCTTGCAATGTATAATATGGCATTTTGTTCATATTGATAGTTGTTCATTTTGTCTGAGTGTGTTTGTGGTTGACTGTCGTCCTTGGCAAGCCAAAGTCGTTTCTATTCGGTATTTTCCGATATCGGCAATACAATTCTCTTAACCGAAATAGAATTCCCGTTAAAGTTAAAGGAAATGCATTTTCCGATATTGGAAATTAACAATACCGATATCGGAAATGCAATTATCGATATCGACAATAAAATCTTATTTCCGATATCGCAAATTGCATTTCCGATATCGAAAATGTATATTACGTTAACGGGAATTGTATTTCCGATATCGAAAATAGGATATTATTTTCCGTTAACGGAATTGTTATTTCCAATATCGGAAATTGATCGCAGAAAATAAATGCTCACTGAGACGGAAGCTCTCCTAGCGAATAGTTGGGAGGTAAAGCCATGGCGCAAAGCATGGAAGAGGCCGGCAATATTGCACTTCGTGCGCTAGAAAATGCATCTATGCAGCAAGATGCAGACGACTTCGTGCAAGACGTGCGGAGAAACTTCCGGAGAAGCCCAAGGACAATCTGCATATTAAATTATTATTTTAATTATCCTCTCTCAGATTTTTTAAAATATCTGAAATGAAATGCTGAATCTTTACCGTTGTTGATTCGAATATGATATATCATTGGTTTATTATTATAATTGGCTTTTGGTGTATTGTGATTAGTTGCTTCGTCATGACCTGAGGCGCCGTAGCCCAGTCAGTAGAGTGTTAGACCGAGGCAAATCCGTTAGTTCGTATCCCGGTCGGGTCACAGTTTTGTTATGTGTGTCGTCCTTGAATGCTGCTTTCCCTGTCCGATAGTTTTATCTTTCTTAAACTGAGTTCACATCCGATGATATGCCCGTCTCCAAATCGTCATAGGGTTGCAACTATCTATTACGCCAATATGTATACATCTGACCAATACGTTTATTTGGATTGAATCTTACAACACAAAACTTTCCTATGAAAGTAGAGCTCCTACGTATATCTACTTGTGACAAACGGGGTTCGGAGATTTTACCCGTAAGAAATTGTTGTAAAACTGAGCGTCTGCTGAGAGAGAAATCGATAAAATAATTCTATATATAATATCAAGTTGAATGCTCCCCCAAACCACACCCGCTCCGGCCCCCATCCCCACCCCCGCCACCTAGCACACACACACAACATGTACACCCCTGGTTTTAAGCACATACATAGGATCCTGAATCAGGAACGAGGCTGTAGGGAGCCGTTATTAATTTAAAAATAATCGCATTTCCGATATCGGAAATGCAATTTGCGATATCGGTATTTGAGGATCATTTTCGATAACGGCAACTGTATTTCCGTTAACAGGAATTGTATTTCCTTATCGGAGATTGAATTTTCGATATCAGATTTGTGTATTTGATTTCAGTTATCGAAAATAGGCTTTTCCGATATCGAGAGTAGCTTGTTCCGATATCGGCAATTGTAATTCCGATATCGGAAATTGCATTTTTGAATTACAATGCCATATCGGAAATACAATTACCGTTAACGGAAATTGTAATTCCTATATCGGAAATCGATGAATACAAACCACATTGGCTTGCCATGTGAATGCTGCTAATTTTCCTGTTAAATTGTTATATCTAAAAAAAATATTTATATTTACATTATTTGTTTACAGTTATAGTAACAGAAATATCGGGTAAATAATAATAAAAAAACGTACAAGCGAGACATAATATGTCAGCATATTTTCAGACAGAGGAATAGCTATCTTCTGTAGAGACACATGCATGCGTGCGCAGTATAAGTTCTCACTAAACAGTTATTTCCATTGCCAGTCACGGTAGGAACCCTCTCTCTTAAAAAAAAATCTGTGTTATTAGGTTCTTGTTTATTTCTTAACGAGTACAAACAGTTTCTCTTTTTTTGTTGCAGGTGACAAGAAAGGGACTAGTTCATGATTTCATATGTTTGGATACGCCTGAATGTTTCTGAGCCCAAATCTGAGAATCTAATACCGGGTAGTGTTACACTTGGAAATGTAAGTGAAATGGACAAATTCAAGAGGATCTCTTCAAACTATTGATATTAAACAAAGCAAATGTGTCAACCCCGTGTTTTTGCTGGATAATTCGAGTAACAGACTTCAAGTTTCAAAACGAATAGATTTTTAAGAAAATTCAGGAAGTTCTACAGGGGTCCAGAGAGGGGTCCAGAGGGATACTGCTACATATGTAGAGCAAAATTAACTGTGTTGTGAGACGTAAAATACATCCAATATATTATTATATGTTCAACACACAGGGTATACATGACATTACTATTGCAAGGTGTAATTTAAACACTTTTACTCTTATAATTTGAACAAGTGAAAGGTTTTGTTTTCAAATTGAAGTTTGGCCCTTGTTTGAACACTTTGTGAAGTTTTCAATTTTATCCATAGGACAGTTTTCAAATGGTAATATTACATACGGAATTTTTATGCAAGTCTTTTGTTTTTCTAATAGATAGTAACAAAAGTTTTTAAAACCTATTTTCGTAAATCGTATAGTTCATTCAAGGAGGAGGGTGGTAACTTTTATAAGAACTAGAATTGGTACGAGGTGCATTTACTACAAAAAACATATATATATGTCAATAAATATGCCGTTAATGGTACAATGTTTAGTGTATATATGGCTTCTAAAGTTGGTCTCGCGTTATTTATGCTTTGACATAATTCACCACGTTATGTTCAGGGTGAGAAGGTTCTAGGCCCAATTTCCATATTTTATCTCGATGTACATGGAAGATGAGCCTGGCATGTTCATGCCTGTTAGGCGCTATATAACCTTTTCATGTGTTGGTGCGCCTTAAAACCCAATTGAATTCAATTCAGTATGCTGAACACACACTATATACAACCTTACCACATCACCTTATTAAAGACAAGCTAATTTCTCTTATTAAAAAAACATTCGGTAGAGAAAATACTACATAGTTGGCATGTAATACTATTAAAGCGTTTTTTACTAACGTCAGTTTAGACAATTATACTATGTGGAATTGCTATGAAGTTTGTGAAACACTCATCTTCCTATTAGATAATATTTTCGTCAGGTATGGAACCACCGTTTATAGACACATTGTTGGTATCCCTATGGATACGAACTGTGCACCACTTGTCGCAGATTTGTTTTTATTTTGCTATGAAAGAGATTTCATGTTGAGTCGTTCACCAGTTACACAGGCATATGTTATCGAAGCCTTTAATGACACCTCTCGATATCTGGATGACATATCGAACATTGACAGCCCTTTATTTCCAACTATAGTTAATTATATTTATCCTAAAGACTTCTACTTATAAAGCTAATATATCTGATAATAACGCTTCTTTTCTTGATTTAGATCTCTCGATTGGAAATGGTGAAATAATTAGCAAAATCTATGAAAAGAGAGATGATTTTAATTTTGACATTGTTAGTTATCCCCACGTGGATGGGAATGCCCACGTGGATGGGGATGTTCCCCGAGCAACTTCTTATGGGGTGTATATGGCTCAACTTATTTGTTTTTCAAGAGCTTGTACTCGGGTTAAGGATTTTAATATTCGTAATTTTTGTATAACTAAAAAGTTACTCAGTCAGGGTTACCGTTACCATAAACTTCGTAAAACCTTTGCACAATTTTATTATCGTAACCCTGATCTGCGACAAGGACTATCACAACTTGACTTCTACGGTGATGTGATTTATAAACTTCGTAAGATTCTTGGTCATGATCACTTTCATACTATCTTTGCTACACTCGTTAAAAAGTTTATCACAAGAGGTTATGACTCTATCATTTTGCAACGTACTGCATGCTTGGTGATGGACTCTTTTACAGTTAGCAACTATGCTTTCCTCTTTAATTGTACGATGACCGGACAGACTGTGAACCCTATGATGACGCCTACCTAAAGCTCATTGGGACAGTGGCGTTTGATTTTTGTCTATGATCTTTCTTGTCGTGCCCTTAATGGTTTTTTCTCTTAATGCTCTGGCTTCTTCCGAGTCACTGAGTACCTTCATTGTGGCTTTCTAGGCTATTGTTGTTTTGTATTATATTTACACGAGCATATTTGCGTTTTACTTATATTGCCTATTGATGCTGCCTTGTTGGTTAGAGATTAGATCATGGCGGGGATTTCTTTATTGATACTGTCCTGTTTTAATGGGATGACAGTAGGGTAAGTGTGAGGGTGCACCCTAGAACCGGTTTAAACCCCAAGTGGCCTACTTTGCCACTGACCGTTCCCTATTGTCAACCATCTTGTGTTTGTGATGTCGTTTGCATTTAATATTCCTTTTGCCTTCTTGTGTGTCTGTTTGCGTGTTTGTTTCTGTGTTTTGTGGTTGACTGTCCTCCTTGAATGCTACTTTCCCTGTCCGATCTTTTTATATGTCTTGTCTCTTTTTAAAATATAACAATCGAGATATCAATGCAGCATAGGAAATCAATGAAAAAAATATATTTGTGCCAACTTTTCTTTCAGTCGAAGGTTTCCTTGAAATACCTACTCCTTTAGTTAGACTTGTGGGCGAGAGCTAACATGACGTTTCATACCCAATCCAACCCCTTCTCCAAGAAGTGAAAACGCGGTTGGCTGGGGTATAAAATAAAACCTTCATTTCGGCTTAAAAAGACTGCATATTGTAAAAGTAAAACATTTAGCATTTAATATTAAACAGGCTATCGCATTTGTTCAATAAAACATATTTTTAAACATGTTTTATTGCCAAAATATAAAATTCTGCACATATAAGCTTTCACATCGCTTAATGGAATTGAGGCGCGACCACGTAATGCATGAAGTGATCACCTAGGTTATGCTATTAATGTCGAACAGGAAATGACGTATTCATTGATCTTAATTAACCAAAAGACACACATTGAAACAAACACCAACTACAAGTATACATAAGAGGCAACGAATGTAATATCAAACACACTCGGAGGTTGACAATAGGACTACCGCCTTGAAAAGGTCAGTCGCAGAAAGACCACTGGGGACTAAATCCAGGTCTAGGGTGTATGCGGAGTATGTCAGAAAGATTTGATATAGGATTTAGTTACATCCAAATTCAGATATATACAACAATGCAATATGCCTACCATTATATATACATGTGAGTAACATTTGAATATAACAAGTAAAGCCCGATACTAATAAGTACTTGCAATGTTTTACTAATCAGATCGTTGTATAATGGATGATTTATCTTGACAATAGTTTACACTCGACAATACGAATAGTTAATAATGCTGAGGCTGCTCCCAACTAAATTCCATTTTGTTTATTTCGCTCTTCGGGGTATAGTATTTTGTTAGATACTGAGACCGCTGGACATTGGGGAGGAAAATCTATATGTCCACCGCCATATGAATGCCGTCTTCGGGATGGTTAAAAATATGTACTATTGATTTTATTAACATTGAGTTCTGCTCAATCCGGGGCTAGAGGGCCTGAGCGGTAGCTAGGATATTTCACTACCATTCGTGAACAGTCTCAATCAAACCGAGACTATAATATTTTGTATGTGTCGTGTTCGGCCGTTTTCAAAGATCCATTATCATACTCGTTTGAAGTGTGTGCTTTTGAAAATGATGGCAATTTGTATAAAGCAACTGAAATAGATTTCCAAGATATTGCTATTTTCTATTACGTACCGTATAATGTATATCCTAATAAGCTAATGGACTCCAAGATATTATTTAAAAAAAACATTCAACAGGTATAAACAGTTGTTGTTTATCTCTATCTATTTTAATTTCCTGTATCATACTAGTTTTCTGTGGAGATATGTGTATCAATTTTGATCCAATACCATGTAGCCTAGAGCCACTTTAGCTGCTCTATGGTTAAGGTTCGAGTTTAACATTTTACAAGGAGCAAAGTGTTTAGTAATATTGGAAAGGCTACACCCTGGCCTTTCTCGTAGTGTCCGGGTTTAGCTCTGATTTGGCAGGCGACGAGCGGCAATCGAGGTCAAATGTCATGAACCTTTTTTCACGTTATTTTGTTAGGTAAAAATGAAAAACTACCATGACAGCTTTGTAAGTGTTCAAATAAAATAAGTAAGATTTTATAGTGGTGTATGATACGTTAAACATAAATTTAATATATTTTTATTATTGCCAGTTTGGATTGCTGACTATTGTTAATACCGCACATAACGTTAACGTTAGTAACGTTATTAAAGTGGTTCCGAAGAAATATAAAAAGATCGGACAGTGAAAGTAGCATTCAAGGAAGGCAGTCAACCACAAAACACAGAAACATACACGCCAACAGACAATCAAGAAGGCAAAAGTAATATTAAATGCAAACGACATCACAAACACAAAATGGTTGACAACAGGGCTACCGCCTTGGAAGTCACTTTTTTAAAGTGTGAACAATATTATCATAACGACCAAAATATCGTTGAAACATACGTTTAATGCATGCAGTTGGAATAAATAAACGTTCAAGATTATAATACAACCCGTTTACAGTCCTGATTTTAAAAGTTACGATATATCCGGATGCTTCAGCTGAAGGCTCCTATTTTACGATTTTGTTAAATGAAAATTCAAAATTGAACAAGGTATTGTATAGAGTCAGTTGATATGGAATGCCAATTGATAAGGAATGCCAAGTGTTAAGGAAAATGAAATGTTGATACCTTCAGTAAATATCGGATATGTTATATGCGTGCCGCTTTTGCGGTCCCTGGTTCAAGCTTCACATGTGAAACAAGTTTCGTTGGAATGTTGTTAAGCAGCACACGTCCCCAGCCTCGTACGTCGCATAAGGAACTAAACCGTACTGTCCCGCCTATCGGAGTATATCCCTCCTGAACACGTTAAAGAACGATAAGAATGTTACTATCCATTAATAATAATTCCTGGATTCCTATAAATTATAACCCTGTCTCTGGAGCGGCTCTATATAACCAATACTGCGTTGATGAACCGTTAAGCAATGCATTTGCGAAACGCGTACTATATGTTAATAGTATTATAATTAGGTTCGCAGTAATGATTGTTGTTTTTGATTTGTTTTGATTTTATATTTAATGACATATTTTCATTTTATCACAATTTTAATAAAATCTATAATTACCTGTGAACAGCACAACATGTATGACAATTGCTTTTACACTTTTTTTGGAACCGTAAACTATGGGGAAAATGTCATGCGTATGTAAATATATGCATAAATGAATGAAAGAATGAACGAACGAATGAACGAACGAACGAAGGAACGTATGTTCGAACGAACGAACGAACGAACGTACGGTCAAACGGTCAAACAAGAATAAAAAACAATAAATAAATGAATGAATGAATGAATGAATAAATGAATGAATGAATGAATGAATAAATGAATGAATGAATAATATAAATAAATAAATAAATAAATAAATGAGTGAGTGAGTGAGTGAGTGAGTGAGTGAGTGAGTGAGTGAGTGAGTGAGTGAGTGAGTGAGTGAGTGAGTGAGTGAGTGAGTGAGTGAGTGAGTGAGTGAGTGAGTGAGTGAGTGAGTGAGTGAGTGAGTGAGTGAGTGAGTGAGTGAGTGAGTGAGTGAGTGAGTGAGTGAGTGAGTGAGTGAGTGAGTGAGTGAGTGAGTGAGTGAGTGAGTGAGTGAGTGAGTGAGTGAGTGAGTGAGTGAGTGAGTGAGTGAGTGAGTGAGTGAGTGAGTGAGTGAGTGAGTGAGTGAGTGAGTGAGTGAGTGAGTGAGTGAGTGAGTGAGTGAGTGAGTGAGTGAGTGAGTGAGTGAGTGAGTGAAGAAACGAACAGCGAAGTAATGAACAAACGTACGAACTAGCGAACAAACGCTCAAACAAAAACAAGCAAATGAATAAATGAATAAATCATCCAATGAATGAATGACCGAACGAACAAACAGCGAACGAACGAATGAACAGCGAACGAACGAACACACAGCAAACGAATGAATGAACAGCGAAAGAATGAATGAACAGCAAACGAATGAATAAACAGCGGTCGAATGAATGAACAGCGAGCGAACGAACGAAACGCGACCGAACGAACTAATGCACAGCAAACGCACGAACGAACGAACGAATAAACAGAACACATTTCAAACGTGTATGTTTCTATAAACCACCCGTAGCTCCCGGGCTTAGATGAAATATATATGACCTAAGTTTCATGATTTAACACGCTATAAATAAAAGCTGTGTGGTCCAAGCCGCAATCTGTTCAGCAGTTCTTGATATAAACTATTTTTAGTAACCTTGGATGACGCCCATGTGAAGTTTTGTCAAAGTCGGCAAAACTGTTTCTGAGAAAAAGCCGTATAAAGTAAAAAAACTAAACTACCTCGCCTTGCAAGATAAATGTCGGAGAGATAGAAAATGAGTGGACGGACAGACGGACGCCCAAAAAAGTTTGATTAATTTATAGTTGTTCATGTCTGAGGCTTACTGTAAGCATTTGGCTCATACTAATGTGTAATAATACGTGCAAGTTGATTTATAAATAAATGTAAAACAGAGACATGACCGTCGAACTGAATTTACTCCTGTAACATTCATAATTAGGACGGACTAGATACGGGTACCACGATAAAGGCAAGTAGTTAGGAGCAAGGTGTTAAATGGTAAGACGAATACAATAAACTCTAAACAATATTTAAAAAACATGGGGACTCTGTGAACCTTCTACTACATTATGATATAAAACGCAATCAATTTTACGTAAAAATGTCAGAATTAGACTTGAAAAGAAGGGTACCCTTAAAGAGCTTATTATTTTAAAATTTCTATGGTATCAAGGCATGCACATATTGTGTATCCTGTATTTGTTAGTAACTGGTATAAGATTCAACGAGTGACCATTTCTAGAAACAATAATGTACAACAAACTCATCAGACTAAAAAATAATGAATTGTATAACCTTCTAAGGTAATTGAAACCGTATTTATGGAGTCTATGGGTGATACATCTTTAAGATCATCAGGAAAATTGTCAACATGTTTTCATTATTTTGAAATATCTTTTTATTTATGATAAATATACTTATTTCTTTTCAATTATTTGATTGTATGTACCTAACATTATCACATCTATAAATAATTATCATATTTTAGCAGAGATGAATACGGTTTTATAGATTTGACACTACCGTGATACCACAGAACCCTTGATATAATAGGATGTCTCTATGATACCTTCAAAATGTTGAACTCGACTCAAAATTCGTCTCTTGGTCAACATATTCCGTATATACGACGAATGGGCGGACGAGACGGCGGATTGGCGGACGGACGGACGTACGGAAAAATAGTTATCATATTACCGCACATATGAACGTTTGGCTCATGTTAGCTTTTTACCGAAAGTAGTTTCATACACAAATGGAATGATAATAATGCTTTTTAAAACGTACATGTAATTTTTTATTTAATTATATTGTGAAACAGGTCATGACTTTCGACCTCAATTTACCCCGATTACATCCAAAATTAGGGCTGAACACCGCGACAAAGGCGGGAGAATACCCTTTCGAGTGATAACTATCTCTTTGCTGCTCGCAAAATGTTGAACTCGACTCACAATTCATTGAGTGGCTACTAGACGTTATTCAGGACAGACGGCGGATGGGCGGACGGACGGCTAATGGGCGGACGGACGGACGACGGACGAAGACATATCACCGTATATCAGCTCATCTCTGAACCTTTTACTTATGCTAAGTTATGATCGAAATATGCTTCGTGCATAAACAAAATAATGGCTGTCAAAGATGTACATTTAATTATTCAATTAAATATTCTGAAGGAGCGCTTGACGTTTGACCTCAATTTACCCCTGTCATTACAAAGTCCGGGCCAAACAAAAGTCGATTTGCCTCCAGACTATCTTTTTTGCTCTGTAACGTCATGTTTGTTGCGACTTTGGTAACTTAGTTATACTGTATATCAACGCCATATGACTGTTTTAAAATTAAATTCTGACGAAGGTTGTCCAGCCGAAACGTTTAAAAGACTGTGTTGTTAATTTGTTTAAACATCAGTACTGTGTTCATTAAGAGCAATATTTGGCAGACAAATCCGTCGATAATAATGTCTATTTTCACAACCTTTGCATACTATCTACAAATCTAATTCACAGACTGCCTCCATTTTCGTTCCGATATTAAAAAACAACTCGTATTGACCACGTTTGATTTGACAAAGTAAAATACTGAATAACGTGACAATCTGGAAAGAAAATCATTGAAAAGTAAAGCAAATTCGGTTGAGAGCCATGGCATATAACCGACTGTTCCATATCCTGGCAATATGGTTGGTGTAAATACTGAACACCTGCTAATAAACTTTATCTATATACTAGTATGATTTAACTGGCACACTGAGATTTAATTGTTACAATAGGATTTAAATTTTACAATACGGATTAAGTCGTACAATGAGATTTAATAAGTACAATATGATTTAATTGCTAAAATGCGATTCAATTGGTACAATATTATTTATTTGGTACAATACGATTAATGTTGTACATTGATAGTCACTCAATATTGTTCCAGATCGCGTTCACTCCAACGAGTAAACAGACGATCATAAATAAAGAAATTCATGAACGACATACAGTTATCCCATATTTCACAATAACATTGACATATAAAGCAATTTAGAAAGGAACTATAATATGACACGAAATCTTATGTTGAATGCCTTATAGGCGGATGTGTCTCATGCTGGTTTTCCCTGTTGTAACCATCATGTGTTCGTATTTTGTCATCTGCCGATACTTTATTAAGATGAAATCGGTACTTTGGGGATGAGGCGATATTGCATATCTGTCAGATAATGTATTGTCTATCTCAAGGTAATGAAATATACGGCGTCACCACTCTACAGTATATTCTGAAGCATGCAAACGCACGGAAATGTTGAATCTCCTATATTTCAAGTTATTATCGTGTATATTGCAATCGTGCACATGCTCGTTCTTGTGAAATGGCCGATGTTTCATAATACTGTCTTCACGACGGCATTAACATTGTGTTCGTGTTTAAGGCCTATTGGTCTGCCATTTTTACAAACAATCAAACATGTATAATTGATTAGATATGAGCATTGTCAACCATAGAGTACATGCACAATTACAACACTATTCATGTGAAAGTATCAGAATGAATACATATACGGCAGAAATGGTACTATTTATATCCAAACAAGTTTACTGTCCTGTTTTAATGGGATGGCAGTAGGGTAAGTGTGAGGCTTGGTGCACCCTAGAACCGGTTTAAACCCCCAGTGACCTTTGTTGCCATTGACTGTTCCAAGGAGGTAGCCCTATTGTCAACTCTTTTGTGTTTGTGATGTCGTTTGTTTTTTTATTACTTTTGCCTTCTCGTTTGTCTGTTTGCGTGTTTGTTTTTGTGTTTTGTGATTGACTGTCGTTCTTGAATGCTGCTTTCCCTGTCCGATATTTGTATATATCTATTTACAGCAAACGAGAGTCATCATTTCTTACAAAAATGTAATATCCCTATTACATGCATTTTATCAGTGATTGTTTCTATTTCAGCATATACTCCTTCTGAATTAAACCTTTTCTATATATACATAAAACTTATGACAATAGGCCACACGAGGCGGACCACTAGACCACACGTATAAACCGTTGTATACCACAAGCGTTGTGTACCACTAGACAACACGTATAAACCGTTGTATAGGCAAGTTTGCTTCCATGAGGTATATCCTCTGAAATCAAAGCCATATCAACATTGAAGCTGTCCATCAAATGCCTACAATGGTCGCCCGAGTGGTGATTTATAACATGTTTCTTTCAAGATGGGCGACTTTTCCATGTTTCCAATTGAAGACCCAAACTATGGTTGCTCATGGTCATACATTATCAAACATATGGCTGATAATGGTTGTTGGTGATGTGTGAGTGTCTATCATGACCATTATTTGACATGGTTTTGTCTGTAGATAATGACCCAATCTATGGATGACCATTATGGTTTAAGTATGGTCAGTTGACAATGGTTTAATCACACGACCATGGTTAAACCATGATCATGAGCCGCCTGTGATAAAACACAGACCCGCAGTCAAGTAACAGCCAGCGGATTTTGTTGTTAGGTCATTCAGATTTCGTTTTAATTATAGTTCAGAACTAGATCTAGAACTGTCGTCCGGAAGTGTACATGAGAAGGGCCGACAGATATACCCCTTTTGGGAACATAAAAGTGCACATGTGAATGCCGACTGATAGCTTTGTTCATTTTCACATTATGGTAAACCATGACCATGCAAATATTGACACAAATAATTATGTCTTGAAGCCTTATAAACCGGATACGGTTTTATGATCTTTGTATATTTCTTTTTATATACTGCCGTGCAAATTGACAGACAAACGGACGTGCGGAGAAACTTACAATAGGACATAATTAATCCAGCATATCACCCCACTCCCACACACACACAAACATCTGTTGACGGTAATATAACAGATGATGGCATTCTATATACGTTAAAGTATATGGTGTTCCATATCAATAATCCGCGTTTTCCTAGAAATATGTTTCATTATGGAAGCTGAACACTTTGTTACATGCATGCTGATTTATGTGCTAAATGTTTCTTGCATACATGGTATACATGTATCACCGTATGGAAATATGCCAACCCAAATAGCATACGTGGGAACGACTCAGAATCCTAATATATTCCCATAAACAATGTTTATGAAAGAATGTCACGTAATCCGAATAAGCAAAAGTAGTCGAGAAGAACTTCAACCATAGTATTACATCTCAAAGCACGATTATCTAATTTAATATTCGTCTCTCGATAGCAAGAACTTGGCATTGCGCCGAACTTTTACATGCATCTCTTGGGATTACATTTCAGATGAAATTTGTTTATAGTGAAGCGTCATTAAAATAAAATGCGTTAAATGTGACAGCATGAAGTGTATTTGTGTAATTGGTGCAATTAAATATTAATACAGATTTCTGACTAAATAATGTGGAACATCTGTTTTAAGGGCATAAGATGAGCATGTGCACTTTTCCCTGATCTACTTTTAAAATATAAATGTAAATGAGAACTCCTCTGTAACAAACGATTTGACAACATTATCTATATTGTAATTTACCTTGGTCAAAAGTTCATACAGTCTTGACTTGATTAACCTTGTTAAAAAGTATGTCAAAAGAGGTTAAGACCCCATCATCTTGCAACGCTCTTGTTTAGTGATTGAATCATTTGCCGTTCGCCACTATGCTTTCCTCTTCTATTATGCCAAGACAGGACAGATTGTGGACCCTATGATGACGAAATCCTCAAAGGGCGGTAGCGTTGGATGTTTGATTTCAGTTGTGTTTTAATGTACCATAACTGGTTTGATCTCTTGTTTCTCTGGCTTCTGTCAAGTCAATGAGTACTTGCTTCGTGGTTTTCTAGGCATTTGTGCTTTTATATGCATATATAATATAATATTTTCATTAGGTATGGAACGGCCGTTTATAGACAAATTAATGGTATCCCTATGGGTACGAACTTTGCACCCCTTGTCAAAGACTTGTTTTTATATTGCTATAAACGAGATTTCATGATGATTATTTCACCAGATACCCAGGCAAATGTTATTGAAGCCTTTAATGACACCTCACGATATCTAGATGACGTAATGAAAATTGACAATCCTGTATTGCCTACTATGGTTAATAATATATATCCTAAGGAACTTCAACTTAACAAAGCTAACATTGCTGATACTAAAGCTTCCTTTCTAGATTGATTTTTATTTTGATATTGTTAACTATCCCCATTTAAATGGAGATCTTCCCCGAGCAACTTCTTATGGGGTCTATGTATATCAACTGATTCCTTTTTCTAGAGCTTGTAGTCGTGTTGAGAACTTTAATATTCGTAAACCAGTATTAATCTTTGTATAACTAAAAAGCTACTCCATCAGGGTTACCGTTACCATAAACTTCGTACAACCTTTGCAAAATGGTATTATCGTAACCCTGATCTTCTTTCCAAATATATAAGCAATTTAAGGACTCTTCTGCGACAAGGACTATCACAACCTGACTTCTATGGTGATGTGATTTACAAACTTCGTACGATGCGTGGTCATGATCACGTTCATACTATCTTTGTTAAACTTGTTAAAAGGTTTATCAAAAGGGGTTATGACCCTATCATTTTGCAACGTACTGCATGCTTGGTGTTAGACCCTTTTACAGATCCCCACTACGATTTCCTTTTTAATTGCATGATGACCGGACAGGCAGTGGACCATATGATTAGGATTTTGTTTTTGTATTTATATATACACAAGCATCTAGGTGTTTTACTTATATTGCCTTGAAACGCTGCCTTGTTGGTTAGAGGGTATTTTTTGGCGGGGATTTCTTTATTTACACCGTCTCGTTTAATTGGGATGACAATAGGGTAAGTGTGAGGTTTGGTGCACCCTAGAACCTGGTTTAAAGCCCTAGTGGCCAAAAAAGTTGCCTTTTTGGCCACTGACCGTTCCAAGGCGGAAACCCTATTGTCAACCCTTTTGTGATTCTGATGTCGTTTGCATTTGTTATTACTTTTGTCTTCTCCTTTGTCTGTTTGCATGTTTGTTTTCGTGTTTTGTGGTTGACTGTCATCATTGAATGTTACTTACCCTGTCCGACTTGTATATCTTTCTTAACATAGATGCTTTACGAAACTCCATTTTGCTTGATATTTTACGAATATGGTGGGCATGTGTAACGTGTCGTCATAATGTTTTCTTTAGCCTAGTATAAACATTGTGATTGACTCTCCTCTTTGAATGCTACTTTCCCTGTCCGATATTTTTATATTTCTTTGGCCTAGGATCATCATTTCTTTTCTCAGCCCTGCATTACCATGTTCTTTTTCAAAGAAGTTTGACCAGCATTACATCATTATTTTCTTTAGCTCATCATTTACATTTCTTAAGCACCGGAATTTCGCTAGAGCATCATCATCGCTTTCTGCAGCCCAACATCATCTTCTTAAAGTCATTATACTGTTGTCTTCTTTAGCGCCTGTATCTTCAGTTTCGTAGTTATCCCAGTATCATCGTATTTTGCTATACACCAGTATAGCCATTTTCTCCTTTACCACAGTATCGTATTTTTTGTTTTCAACCCAGCATCTTTGTTTTCCGTTTTGCTCAGCAAAATAATTGTTGTCCAACGCCTTTTGATTCTTTACCACATCATCTTAATCTTATCATTTACCCCAGCATCCTCACTCGTTTTCTTTTTGCATACTTATCAGGTTCTTCTTTACCCCAGTATCGCCCTTTTCTTATTTAAGCCTTCATCGTTATCTTATTTCTAACTGCAGCATCGTCACTTGTTTTAGCTCAGCATTATCATTTTATTCCTTACCCCAGAATTGTAATTTTCTTTACCCCAGCATCTTTATCCCATCATTTTCAGATTCTTTACTCTGATCCTTCGTTTTTGTTCTTGTTTAAAATGAGAAACTGAAACATACCAGACAGGAAGATAAACACGCGAACATTGTTTAATTGAACACATGCGTTCCAAATTGGGATCAAAAACACATCGAGAAGTCAGGAGTTCTAAGATGTCACTCAGATTAGCAATGTGACGTAGACACATTCATCAGTGAATATTGCTAAACAAATTGCATTTATATCCAAACGTTCATATGTTTAAAGCAACAAACCCTATACTTTAGCAGATACTAACTCATGAAAATGAATAAGACGAGGTAGGTAGTTAACGATCATATACGAGGTCGGAATATAGCCAGAAATCGATGCGTGTAATAACTCTTAAGTGGTTTTGTGTTTTTGTGGAGATGCAATATTTCGTATTTAATGTGTTCGGCCGTTTCCAAAGGACCACTATCATACTATTTTAGAATCGCGGTTGAGTGCTCGCGTTAAATCACATTGACAATCCGATTTGGGTGTATTAAAAACATATGTCCCACTTGTCCATCGGATACTACTTAAGGCCGAGGTCCCGTCATATAATCAGTGACACGAACTAGTACACAAGTAATGTTTTACATTAGAGACTTCCTTGGTTAATATAATAGACGGACACGCAACCTTCACATACAGAACATGTTAAACTTGTACATGAAGCTTCGATAAATATATGGTCGAATATATTTCATAACAAAAGTTTGCTCGAGCGGGATCTGAACAAGGGAACTTACGCTTTTATTGCTTTGCAGTATTTAAGATTGATCAATATACCACAGATATACGCTGTAACATTTCTATCACTAAATAAACATTACACAAAACTAAGCACAAATACGCGCACATGTATTAACCTTTAAATAAAATCCTTAAATACAATTGTTTTGAATAGTAAGTCTTGCACTTGTGTACTTATCATTCTCCCAAGCCACGTTAAGATCGATATTATAGCGACGGTATAAATAATATAATTATACGAATTGAATCGCATTCTTACAACTGTATGCTTACGCGCTTCGTGGAATTAGCCCTTTACTATCGACGTTTAAAGAAACAAGAACGTCGCAAAAAATCGCGAATCAATTCTTAAAAATTTCAGACACATTGCAATTCACTTGTCCTTCTAATGGATGCAAACACGGTTTATGCCACTTTAGTGGAGTCTTAAACATATTAAAGCCAGACATCCATGCAGACACTATAATCGACAATACATATAAATATAGCTTCTGATGATGCTAGTGTAATTGTGAAACGATATTATATGACTTACACGCGTAATGATTGAATAAAATAAACGAAACTATTCTGTGATCATAATTGTATTGGAGATCAATAGCAAAGATGAGATTGTTTATAAGAACAATGCTTAAAGCCTCACAGTTCATACATAAATACAATGCCCGTTTTTGTGGCTTTATTTGTAATTTCATTTTCCTCATCTAATTCGAATATTTTAACAAGGATTGCTTAATAAAATGTGCATATATTATTAAGCCAGTCGAGGTTGTATTTATAGTAAACCCCAACGTACTTTAAATCAGTAAGTCAAACTGTAAGTACACGCTGTACTACAAATTGTACTAACTGTGGCATATGATTACAACTTGTTGACCTACTATAACTTGAGCATAAAGCACAATGGTAATACTGAAAGCATCATTAATATCTTCGTAAGATAATGTATAAGTCCTTAATGTTGTGGAAACTCTTATTTGTTCTTAATTAATAGGTAAACTTAAAGGAATGGGCATATGTCAATGTTGAACACAGTATCAATGCATTAGATGTTTCCACTACAACCCACCGAAGTAAAAGAAATAAAACGCATTCATTTAAAGTAAATAAAAATGTAGCATTCAAAATCCACAGTCAACCAACTATAGCATATAAACTAACAACAATTACAAGGTTACATAGTCACTGTAGGGATCCGTACACCGGATCTTGGTCAAGACCCCGTTCACTAGTACGGAGTTTTGGTCAGCCATGTTGTAGAAAACGTACGGAAACAACAGCAAATGTAGGTTAACCACTTTTTTCTCCTATTTTTGTTTATTTTATATTAATAATCAGTATTGCTATATGTTGCGGAAACATTTCCCCGTTCAAATATTACCGTACATTGTTGACATATTACTTTAAATGCTACAATTCGGATCAAAGAAAACAATTGCCGGTGCTGAAATTCGCCCAAAGTACCCTTCAACAATAAATATCTCATTAATTTTCAAGTTAATGAAAATTTTGAATTGGCAGATTTATTTGTTTTTCCAATGTAAGTGCATGTTCAAATGTTGAACTTCATTCATCCGAAATTGACTGAGATATGAATCAAAACAAAATTAATGTTTGTGTACGGGGTTTTGGGCACTTGTGTACGGAGTACTGCACATATTTTCTTTTTACTGTACGGAGTTTTGCTTTAAATATATTGTATGAAACTATGGTTTTAATGGTACTTGCATTACATGTAATACATAAAACATTCATTGAATGTTTGTAAACAGTCAATGTAGTGTCATTAGAACTGAATCAACATAGATTTCCTTGAACAGATATAATCATTCGAGCTATATAGATAATTAATATTAACCCATGCCGTTATCTATATCAAGTGTTGTCAATGTAGTTTAAGAACCAACTTTACATTTCCTATTAACATGCTTAGGAAAGTTTGACATAGTTTAGATGTCCGTATGGGGCATAGAATTAATTTTAACCTGACAGACAAACTGTTTGAAAAAATACGGTAAGGATTTTTAACGCCTGTGGGACGTATAATAATACTTTATTTAAACAATATTTTATTCAAGTACTGAATGGGATTGGACAACAGGCAATGCCTATGTAAGACCTCTCCCATATCAAGGTACATATAAACAATAAATTCATATCAAACATAACATAAAATGTGGAATTGTAGTACAGTTTGCATATATTGGTTTGACAATTAACTTAGAATCTTTGAAACATGTGTACCGTGATTGTTTAGTATTAACACTTTGTACTGTCAGAAAGAATTTAAGTGAGAAAAAAAAAAGAATCAACAGAAAGAAAATCATACTGGAAACCAATACGAAATATATATAAAAATGTACCGATTATTACAAAATATAATGGTTTTAGTATGAGTTTCTGTAACCAATAGTTAATTTTGGAATTTAAGATAACTGAGAAAACAGACAAACAAAAAAATAAAAATTACAATCAAAAAAGGAAGAAAGATGATAATATATAAAAAAAACTTCTAGCATTGTGACAAAACATATCTGAAAATACAATAGTATATACATACATATACATACATCTATAATTCTACGAAAATCCCCTGGTACACTTGATGTATTTGTGGACGATAAGTACAATTTCTGAGTTCGTAGTATCGTCTAGATTGGAACTGCCATTCAGTATCAAGTCAATGTTGATATGCGTGTCATTTCTGAATTGGTTATACAGTGGACAGTTGAAAAAGAAATGAGTATTGTCCTCACATGGATTGCCACATTTCGGACATACTGCTGAATCTGTCAAGAAGTGGTCAAATAAATGCGTATTTAGATTACTTGAGTTATTTCTTAATTGACAATGGATGATGTTATCATTCCTATTTCCTATATTATAGTGATATGGACTGTCAGTCCTATGTTCAATAGCCTTAAGTTTATGCTTAAATTGTTCAACAGATGGTGCATTTTTATCGTCTAAATGTAAAGCATTCCACAATTTAATTGTACTCGGCAGAAAGCTGTTATAATATGATGTTGTACGACAAAGAGGGAGACGTAAGTTTAATCCTGAAGTTCGAAGGTTATAATTATTGTTTACAGGTAAGTATGGATGGATTACGTTATACATGTAATCTGGACTTATGCCATAAATTATTTTGTAAATAGTTACAAGTTTATGATCTTTTCTTCTTTTTGTTAATGTTTCTATGTTTAATTCAGTATATAAGTATGATCTAGAGGAATTGCATCTGAGGCCTGTTATTATTCGTGCTGCTTCAACTTGGACGCTCTCTAATAGATCAGATTCTCCCTGTGTACAGTTATCCCATACTGAATCTCCATATTCAAGTAAAAGTATTATAAAGGCGATATATATTTTCAATAGAGAATGTCTGTCAAGTTTGTACTTAAGCATTCTTAGAATGTTAAATCGTGCACATGCTTTTTCGTATATATTTTCTATATGATGCGACCAAGTTGCATTGGAATGAATTGTTAATCCAAGGTGGCAATGTGACGCTACGACTTGTACTATATCATTATCAAAGTAGACTGGTGGGTGGTAATAGTTTCTTCTAGTGCAAACAAGGCTTTTGTTTTTTTGAGGATTAAATGTAACAGCCCATTTTTTTGACCATTCAGATATTTTGCAAAGATCATTTGTAAGAGAGTTGGCACATTCTACTGGGTTTTTATCAACGACAACAAAAAGAGAAGTGTCATCAGCAAATAACCGTACATCATTCAATAAGTCATCTGTGATGTCATTTATATAAAGCAGAAATAGAAACGGACTTAAAACAGAGCCTTGCGGAACACCTGCATCTATATATATGAAGAAAATCCATCTAGGACTACTTTTTGCTGCCTATCAGAGAGATAGCTACGTATCCAGTTACATAATGAATCATTGATACCATATTTAGCTAATTTAAAAAGCAACCCAGCATGCCATACTTTGTCAAACGCAAAATATAAATCGTACATCTTTCCCAGCGTCGAGGTTGCTTATTATATTATTATATATTTCTATGAGCTGATTTACTGTAGAGTCTCTAGGTTAAAAGCCTGCCTGGTATTTGCACAGAAGGTTATTCGTTTTGATATAGTTGAACAAGTGTTTAAATACGATTTTTTCCATCAATTTGCAAATAATACTGGTAATGGATATAGGCCTATAATTGCCCGGCATGTCAGGTTCTCCCTTGCCCTTAAAAATAGGAGTTACATTCGCCTGTTTCCATTGGTATGGTACTTTTCTAGTGGACAATGACAGATTAAAAAGTCGCATCAATGGAGCAGCGATGCTATTTAAAACTAATTTTAACACCTTCTGGCTAATCATATCTGGGCCTGGAGGTTTCGATAATTTCAAGATTTTCAATTGATCAATTACTTCCGTTTCATTTATAATAAAGTCATTCATTTTATAGTCAGTGCGATTATGAAAAGTAGGTAATCCCGGTTCATGTTCAATATGAGATGTTGCAGAAAAGGAAGAATTCAATGCGTTTGCTTTGTCTACTGGATGTATTAAAATACGACCGTTATTTTTTATTGGAAAGTTTGGTTGAGTTACTTTGTTCAATTTAGAGATCGAATTTGCTATACGCCACCATTTACCCGGGGGGATTGATTTATTAGTTAACTGGGATGTAAGTTTTGACTTGTATGATTCCTTAGATTCGCGGATTAAAGCAATTACCTCATTTCTAAGTTGAATAAACATTGACCAATGTATTGGATTGTTGTAAATGAGAATTTTTTTTATATGACGCTAACTGTGGTCACAATGAGCTAAAATTGGACAACTGTATCAATTCTAACAGACAATAATATACGTCTGGACTTAGCTTGTAGTACAGTTATTTGGAATAAGTACGGAGTCTTTCTCAAGAATTACCCCTTTTAAGTTTTAGTTTCTGCATTTTTTCGTCTTAACAATACAAAATGGTATAATACATATAGGACCTAAATTATGTCTACGAATTACTACAAATATAAGTAAATAACATCAGTGCAGAGCAGCGAAAACAATCTTTGCATTGCAAAACCCCGTACAGTACATGGACAAGACTCCGTACACAAATCAGCGTCTTTTTATATGAATTAGTTACGCTGGGCACGTTTTGTTTTGATTCATATCTCGGCCAATTTCGGATGAATGATGCTGAAATTTTGAACATGCACGTATATTGGAAAAAACAAATAAATCTGCCAATTCAAAATTTTCATTAACTTGAAAATTAATGAGATATTTATTGCTGAAGGGTACTTTGGGCGAATTTCAGCAACGGCAATTGTTTTTCTTTGATCCGAATTGTAGCATTTAAAGTAATATGTCAACAATGTACGGTAATATTTGAACAGGGAAATGTTTCCGCAACATATAGCAATACTGATTATTCATATACATGAACAAAAATAAGAGAAAAACGTGGTTAACCTACATTTGCTGTTGTTATCCGCACGTTTTCTACAACATGGCTGACCAAAACTCCGTACTAGTGAACGGGGTCTTGACCAAGATCCGGTGTACGGATCCCTACAGTGATAGTAGTTATATGAAATCACACAAACATAACAGGTCTACAGCCTTAGAACGGTCCGTGGCAAAAAGGGTCACTGGGGGTTTAATTCAGGTACGTGGGTACACCAATCCTCATTCTTATCCTAGTGTCATCTCAATAGTACAGGCCAGTGTAAATAAATAAATACCCGCCAGGCTATATCCTCTAAAATACTAGGAAGCATCATTAGATGTGTTAAGAATAATACAATGATCGTCATGTAACAATGCTTATAAAACAAACAAAAACCTAGAAAAAATGCAGTATGAAAGGAGAAAAGCCACAGAGCAAGTAATCAACGACTATGCAGAAGCTACGTCGAAGTAAACTGGCAATTATACTATTTAAATCATTGGCATTTATACACTAAACACTAAATAATATATAGAGTATGGTCTCAATGAGTTGGTTAATTTAAACATCGAGTGCGAGTAGCCTATCGAGATGTTTAAATTAACCAACGAGATGAAACCATACTCTATTTGTTTGTAGCATGTCTATTTCAGATCCCTGCAATACTCGAACTTCCAATATCTGGTAATTGTAGTACACCATTTATTCTGGCAGGTGCTATTTTCAATTAAACGATTTACAACGTGCCATTACAAAGGGAGTTTCAGTGACCATGCTACAATGTTTTATTCGTTTCAGGGAAGTTTCACCCAATTATAAATTATACATAACCGGAAGCGGGGAATAAAATGGGGCATAATATCTTTGTCTGCACTGAATCACTATGGAATCACTATGGAAATGGCCTCCTTTCTCATGTTTGTCATCAAGAAAGGGACAATTCAGACGTATTGTTACATAATTATTTACTAGACTAAGAAATGTAAAAAGATCGGACAGGGAAAGTAGCATTCAAGGAGGACAGTCAACCACAAAACATATAAACAAACACGCAAACAGACCAACAAGAAGGCAAAAGTAATAATAAATTCAAACGACATCACAAACACACAAAGGGTTGACAATAGGGCTACCGCCTTGGAACGGTCAGTGGCAAAGTAGGCCACTGGGTGTTAATACTTATTCTGCTCTTTCTCAATTTTTAAAGATCTTGCAGTAAGGCTGGTGCGCGCTACCGTCTTACTTGTCAGAATAATGTGACGTTGACGAAACGTTGGTTTAAGTTTCGCAGTTTGTACTGCATGTATATATATAGAAATATATTTAGATAATTTTCGGGAATAAGTTTTGTAAAGTTAGCATTTTATATAAAGTAAGTATTTGAACAATGTGGAATAATTCGGATAATGAAATGAGCATGCTCGAATTATTAATTATGAAGAACCTGTTTTTGCTCTTTGGCAAATTTAAGAAACAGTTTGTAAGTTATTAAGATTGTGATTATAAACTAAGGTAAATTCATTGCAAGTTGTCGTTGTCCGCCCGTATCCATGTCGCTTTAAATCACAATTCGGTTTTTATATAATCTGTCCTTTAACAGGGAACCCTAAGGGGATTATTGCGTCTGTCGCAGGGCAATTTGTCCAGTAGGATTCTTTCAGCACATAGGTTTCTTTTGGTCTTCACAGCAATTTTCATATACCAGAGAGTTCACATAGTAGTATTCTGTGCTCGAAGAAGGTTGAGCTACACGTCAGTACTGCGGAGTTTGTAGTTTGTGGGTATAGATACACGTACTTACGAACTTGATTGACAGAGTGACAGGTCAGAACTTGTATAGATCAAAGTTTGATGCTGATAGCTGAACCATGCTCGGTTGATACCAGTAGTTCGAAGCGGTTGAACATACGTTCGAACCTGATAGTTAAATAGTTGTAGGTCTGAACTAATACCGTTTCGCGCCAAATAGTTTCTTTACAAATGTATCAACGGATGTTGATATGAGCTCATGTTTTGAGCTCATTATAAACTATTGTGTTTGAATCATTGTTTTGGAAGATTGTAAGTTTGGTATAATCATTGGGCAGGCTGCGCGAGGAAAACTGATATCTATGTATATATAATGTTGAAGATGGTATGCGTTAAACACCACAGTTTTGAAACATTGTGTTCGTTTTTCAAACTAGTTTAAGGCTAGACTGGATAATCAGCACAATACCTTGTCACCTTATGAAAGGACCCGTTTTTAAAATACAAGAGTTCATACGAATTAATGAGTACTTTCATTTAGTACAAAGATTAATTTAGAACAACTACTCCTGACACTGTTGGGGGCATATATTCGAAGTCTCGGGGCATATTCGAATACTTAAGACATACACTGTTGGGGCATATGTTCGAAGCTGTCTGGTATATTCAAATACGTTAGGCATATACTAGAGCCTATTAGGGCACATATTCGAAGCTGTTGGGCATATTCGAATACGTTAGGCATATAATAGAGCATGTGGGGGCATAATTTCGAATATGTTGGGCATATTTGAATACATTAGACACATACTAGAGCCTATTGGGGCATATATTAGAAGATGCTAGACACTTTCGAATACCATTGACATATATTAGAGCCTATTGGGTATATTAGAAGCTGTTGGGAACATTCGAATGAGTTGGACATATATTATAGCATTTTGGGGCATATAATCGAGCATTTTGGGAAATGTATTCAAACCTGCTGGGCATATTGTACCCTGAATCTAGTACAATGTAATAAGCTTAATCCATAGTTATAAGGAACCATTTGATATTATTTCTATTTGTGTGTAAGATATAAGTATTGCCTTCATGTATGTGTTTATGTAATTATATTCGGCAATGCTTCGTGGCATTTGCCATTTACGCTTATATATATTTTGGAATAAATATATGATATATCTATGAGATATGCTTTTAGTTCTCCTTTTGGCATCCATTCAGAAGGCTGTACCCCTTCCCCATATATACAATCAAATAGTGTTGCCACGCAATATATGGTCGGCACAATCAACCTCCACCGACTGAGCCAACCGTGTAATAACTGCTATTACTACTGACATTACTACTGATATTACTACGTTTTATAATAACAGAGTCTACTTACAGTTTGTCGTACTGAATTAACAACAAGTTGATGACTTGTTTTAAGTTTAAATACGTAGACGTTCACTGCAACAAAAACGAAAATTAGCTTCACAGTATAAAAACCTTCTATTATCCAGAACAAGTTTCGTATGAGATGCAATCTTTGTTAAAGTATCCGAATTCGCCATTAGCTGGTTAACATGAAATTCCAAATAAAGACACGCCCACATCAAAGGGGCATTGAATTTAGGTATTCACTCTGCAGCGTTCAGCTTGTTTCTTAGACAATCACACCTTTGATATTGCTCGTTCAATACAATTAGACCTGTACACCTAACTACGGTGACGATTACGGTATGGTTTACGATAAGGAATACTTACTAAAACAGAGGGGTTTTCTCAACGAATACGCATTGATTGCTCAACAAAGCGTTTGCGCATCACTATATATAAGCCAATGCAATTCATTATTAGGAAAGGTGGGTGGTCTGCCACTACTACAAAAATATTTTAGACGCAGTTTTAGGGTAAGACATATGGGTTAAAAGTGTATTTTTCATGTAGTAAGGCGGATTCAATAATAATACGGACCCGGCACCCCGACCCTCTAAAATCCCACAAGTATAACCTATGCATGCCGGATTACGGGGGCCGCGCTCCATTTTACCTTTAGTCATCATTGGATTTTACATAAAATTATACTGGACAAATACAAAACAGAATGCACAACAAAACGCCATGTAGGAAAACATTTTATTTCGAAGGATCCTCCGCTCCCTCCGCGTTCGCCCCTCCCACAGACAAATACTCAAACCAAAATCTTGGATATGCATCTGATGTGTATCCTCTTTTCAAAACGTTTTATTGATCAATTATTCAGGCAAGCCCTTTTAAAACTCCAGCCGAGTCTGGGTGGTTGCATCGAAGACTGAATTAAGAAAAAAAAAGTCTGAAAGGTCGATGCATTTGACGTATATATATATATATACATATTTATATATATTTATTGACAGAAATATAAATACTAATTAATAAAATATTTAATATAAATGTATTTTTGATTTTGATTTTTTTCATTGGCTTTTTTCTAAACAAACCCCTGTGAGACTACTCAAATCCAGGTTGTTGTACAACTTTGGGATCAGCTCCAACCTTTTCTCTTGCTTAGCATTTAGTCTGATGTCCTAGTCGTTATCGTAGTTAGTTATACAGGGCTATTACGATCGCAGAATAATTTAATTTTTTTATAAATGGAAATATGTTGTCACTAATTCAATCATTACGGCTACAACTCATATACTATCAGTTCAAATTTATTGCGGGATAAACAGTAGCTGTTACACTCCCCAGATATATGTCATATGTATTTTAGATTATAGTGTCTGTATGGAATTCATATGTTTAAGACTCAAATAAATTGATATAAAGCGTTTTTGCATTTATTGGCAGGACAAGTGAATTGCCATGTGTCTGAATTGATTTAAAAATGGAATCGCTTTTTTGGGGTTTAACCGGTAGTAAATGGGAAACTTCATAGACATAAACATTGAAAGAATGTGATTCAATTCATATATCTATATAACTTTACTGTCGCTATAATACCGATAATGTAGTGCCTTGTGGTAAATACCGTCCGTGTATTTTCAGACAGTGGAATAACCATGTTCTAATTGGACACACTGGATTCGTGCGCAGTAGCTCCATCTCTAAAAAATGTAAAGTTTATTCGATATTAGACACTTCTATTTTCAGCAGAAAGTATCAAGTGAATGAAAATAATTATGTAAGTGTATACGTAACCTCATAAAAAACTACATTGTACTATGCCAGTTATCTGAGTCTGAATGGTTAATATGAACGTATATTATTACATGTACATGGTGCAGGTATGTGCGGCTGACTGTTCGGAGGCAGTACACATATGTTCCCCTATTTTGTTTGTGATGTCAAGCACTTTATTGCATACTAGTACAAATGCATGTATCCATGTAAAAGTAGATATAAAAGTCGAACAGGAAACGTAGCATTCAAGGACGTCTGTCAACCACAATCACAAAAAAAATAAATAACAACAATATAAAACGATGAATAAAAGGCAAAATAAGACATCACAAAGAAAGATACAAATATCGGACAGGGAAAGCAGCATTCCAGGACGACAGTCAACCACAAAACACAAAAACAAACACACAAACAGACAAACGAGAAGGCAAAAGTATTAAACAATGCAAACGACATCACAAACACACAATTGTTGACAATAGGGAAACAGCTTTGGAACGGTCTGTGGCAAAAAAGGGCCGCTGGGGGAGGGGGTTTTAAACCAGGTTCTAGGGTGCTCCAAACCTCACTCGTACCCTACTGTCATCCCGATAAACGGGACAGTTTAAATAAAGATATCCCCGCCAGGTTATAATCTCTAACAAACAAGGCATCGACAATAGGCACTATAAATAAAACACATAAATGAGCATGTATATATCATGCATATACAATATATAAAAGCCTAGAAAGCCACACAATAAGTACTCAGTTATACTAACTCAGGAACAAGAATACACCAACATTGTCGACGTTTCTAACTAGATGCCTCGGTGCATTCATATTCATGAGTTAGTATCATCTCAGGTATAGGATATGTAGCTTTAAATAAAAGAAATTTTGAGTATCAATGACCTTTTGTTTAGCATTTATCACTGATGAATATGTACATCATAAGTTAGGAAACACATGTACACAAATTATTTAAATAATATAACAGAAAACAAGCAAGGTTCTACGCAAGCGTAAAATAGCTGCCGAGAGAAAATAGCATTATTTCTGGGTAGGAACTGGGAACAAATTTTAACATAATAAAGACCATGTCACGGGTGTTAAAACAATATTCAAAAAATGAGTTGTCACGGAGACGTAAACATGACCGTTTTGTTTACCAGACCCAATTTGTGCTAACAAACATTTTGAATCAAGGTGGGCGAATCCTTGACATGCCTTACACATTGATTACATATTCACCTTTGTAGACATCAGCACAGAAATACAATTACTCACATGTATGGGATGCGTTTGCGTTAGCGTGCATCACAACAGAGATAAACTGTTCATTGCTACCATGTGCAATTATAAGATTGCGTTATCAAAGTGAAAAAAATCAAAGAAACTATTCATTTCTATCTTACCATGTGCAATTACTTAAATAATATAAGAGTCGCTGCCATTCCGGCAGCGAATAAAAGCAACGTTGCCTACGAAAATGAATTACATCCACATAACTGGTCTGAGCGTCACCTTAGAACTCCTGGCTGAATTCTAGATGTGTTCGCAATTTGGAATGTGTATGTTAAAAAAAAAGAAATGTTCGCAAGTTCATCTTCCTGTCTCGTTTGTTGTAATTTCACATTCCAAACGAGAATCAAAACGACAGATTTGGGCTGAAGAAGAACGGGAGGATGCTGAGCTAAAGCACATGATGATGATGGGGTTAAGAAAAAAATTACGATGCTGGGTTAAATGACGATCCTAGTGTAAATACGAAAATGAACGTGCTGGAGTAAAGAAGAACCTGACGATTATGGGGAAAAGAAAAACAAAACATGATGCTGCACTAAATGAGAATTGGCTGATGCTGCGCTATATTGTGGAAATTTGTTATGTACACCGTCATATTTAATAGGATGACAGCAGGGTAAGACGGAGGCTTGGTGTACGTGTGAGGTTTGGTGCACTCTAGAACCTGGTTTAAAACCCCAACGACCTTTTTTGCCACTGTCCGTTTCAAGACGGTATACCTATTGTCAACCCTTTTGTGCTTGTGATGTCTTATTTGGCCTTTTATTCATCTTTAAATTTTTTATTTTTTTTCTGAGCGTGTTTTTGGTTGACTGTCGTCCTGCTGCCTTTCCTGTTCGTTTCTTATATCTATATTTAGAATCTGGTTTACATACCCAGTGACATGTGTTGCCACTTATAGTTCCACAGTGGAAGCCCTATTGTCAATACTTTTATGTTTGTGATGGCATATCTTGCCTATTATTTATTTTGAAGTTGTTGTTTGGGGTAGGGTTTCTGTCCGTGTTTGTGGTTCCCTGTGTCCTTGCATACTACATTACCTGTTCGTATATCTTCTTCTAAACCGCCAGAGGCATTGTTGGTTCAATTGGCATACAGCAATGTACTAATCAATCAATGAGAAAAACAATAGCTGAGTTGAATTCATTCCTTGTTACTTTCTGTTCATACTAACGAAAGATAAGAATATCGGACAGGGAAAGCAGCATTCAAGGACGACAGTCAACCACAAAACACAAAAACAAACACGCAAACAGACAAACGAGAAGGCAAAAGTAATAAAAAATGCAAATGACATCACAAACACAAAAGGGTACTTGTGTCGTTTTCTTGACAACATTGCCATTGTCACAAGCAGTTAAAAACACATTTTGGACAAAACGTGCCGGCTTAGCATTTTTGAAATCCTCTTAGAGCATTTGATGTGTTAGCCTAAAATTGGAATTACGTTTATCAACATTTATCACCTTACCTAATCACAATACATCCAGGACATGACGACTGTAACAGTTATAAGCAACCACAATTCTTAAAATCTATAACCAAATTCACTTCATCATACGTTTTTTAACCTTTCAAGAACAGACAGTTACGGTGCCAAACATCAGCTGCATGAGTTATAAAATGATCGCACGTAATTCTGTTATCCACGGTAGTCTTACATTTTGGACGGTGTCGTCAGGCAACCGTCCTAATTAGCTAGAATTCTGGCGCACAACGAATTTCTGCTAGAAACCTAAGAGCACCAGTTTATAGCGCGATAAAAGTAGTACCATTTGCAAGGCTGTAAATGTGCAAAATATCCGTATATTGACAACAAAATGATACATATGAAAGCGTTGGTAAAAATTAAGTGATTTTATCTTAAGTTTAAATAGCACGCTGTTTTTGAAGGGATTTGAGTTTATACAAATGAATTCGCAAATGTCTTATAACGTAAACATGCTTTTACATGAGGTTGGGAGTAAAGTGGTTATTAATTGATTGATATCATATATTATAACAGTTAGCATTCATACATGAAATAGATATGTATCAGATGTAATTGGATAATACATAGAATCCGTGCCGTACGTAGATTTGAAGAGTAATTCGATTACCATGGTATTAAATTGAAACCTTTTATCACATTACATCATGGCAACTATCAAATGCCGTTCATTTGCGAGAAAAAGAGAGTATATAACTATGTCTGTATCAAACCATACGCTTATTTTCATCAATTCAATTTATTCCAATATTTCATTTGGCATTACATTAACATGCGTATTGCCTAAACAATGCGGAATACAATACACAATATTTCTCAGAAACTCAGTAAAACGAGGCCTGACAGGTGGTATAATAGTGAAACTCGGTAAAACGAGGCCTTACAGGTGGTATAATACAAAATTCTGTAAAACGAGGCCTGACAGGTGGTTAATAATGAAACTAAGTAAAACGAGGCCTGACATGTTGTATAATAATGAAACTAAGTAAAACAAGGCCTGAAAGGTGGTATACTAATAAACTCGGTATAATGATGCCTGACAGGTGGTATAATAATAATACATAGCAGAAACAGTAATGGTCCAAGCAATGGCTTCTGGATCGTGTACTGTTTGCTATTACACTTTGGTATCTTTCAGTCAAGTATGATTTGAATCAATTAATCATAGAAGTTCCTCTTTTTAATAGAAGGGCGTGGTCAACTAAATCAAATGCTTTTCGTAGATCAAAGAACATAGCACCTATATTTTCTCCTTCATCGATACATTTGAACCATTTGTCTATAATCTTTACTAGTGCAGTTTGACATGAATGGTGTTCTCGAAATCCAGATTGCGAATAGTGAATATGCTTGTATTCGTTCAGGTATGCAAACATGTGCTTCGTTAGATGTCTTTCAAAAAATTTAGAGATCATAGGTATAATAGAAATAGGTCTATAGTTAGTATTCGATTTATCACCAGATTTGCAAATATGAAAAAAAAATGTGCATGTTTTAAACAATTTGGAAATGGGTTATTATGTAAAGATATATTTATCAAATCAGTAATGATTGGCGCTATTAAATCAGCACTAAAGAAATATAAAAGATCGGACAGGGAAAGTAGCATTCAAGGAGGACAGTCAGCAACAAAACGCAGTAACAAACACGCAAACAGACAAACAAGAAGGCAAAAGTAATAATAAATACAAGCGACATCACAAACACAAAAGGATTGACAATAGGGCTACCGCCTTGGAACGGTCAGAATCAAAGTAGGCCACTGGGGGTTTAAACCGGTTCTAGGATGCACCAAACCTCACACTTACCCTACTGTCATCCCATTAAAACAGGACAGTGTAAATAAAGAAATTCCCGCCATGATCTAATCTCTGTAAAACACAAATATACTCGTGTAAATATAATATAAAAAAACAATAGCCTAGAAAGCCACAATGAAGGTAATCAATGACTTGGCAGAAGCCAGAGCAACAAGAGAATAAACCATTAAGAATTGTTGGTCCTAGTCCATCAAGGCCAGTAGATTTAGTTACATCAAGTTTCTTCAAAAGTTGTATAATTTCTGTTTCTTTCACAAACGGTATCCTAAATCTTATATTTTCTGGAACTTTACCATTGATAAAGGCTGATAGTACGAGTAGTTCAAATTTATGTGTATGGTTTGGATTGTCCTTTTTTGAGTCAGAACTTATGTTTATAAAAATGTCATTAAAACAGTTGACCAACTCTTCCGAATCAGTTACTTCTTTTCCACTAACCTCAAGGCATTCTGGCAAGTGTGATGTATTAGACTATCCCGTTATATCACTGACATGTTTCCATAAATATGAAACGTTTTTATCATTATCTATCGCGTTTGTAAAGAAATCACTTTTGGTTTTTCTTATACGATTTTTAGTTTTGTTACGCAAATATTTATATTGAACCAAATCTTTAATGTTATGAAAATAATCTCTTTTATTCTGGGCTGTTAGAATGTCATCACCAAGCCAGTCTGGTTTATTAATACTCTTTACTCTTTTAGTTTTTAGAGGGGCATGTTATTAAGCACTTTAGTAAATGCCGAATTCCAAATTTCAAAGTTAAGGTTCGAATTGTCATTTGAATATGTGAAATTAGACATTGTTATTGAAAGATCATTAAGAAATTCGTTTTCTTGAAAGTTTGTGTACGATCGATATTTTATTTGGTTTCGAACGATAACTTTTTTTGGTGGTGCATCTTGTAAAACAGATAGGATAATGATCGCTTCCTGAAACAGGCGAAACAAAGCATTCTTTAATACACTTAGCATTATTCGTGTACATATGGTCAGTTATAGAAGACTGTTCCGTGACCAGTGTTGGGGTATTTATTAATTCGGTGAGATCATGAATTTGAATTATATTAGACCATTTTCGATTTGCTGTTAATTTGGTTTCAGTACAGCAATTTATATTCACTTCCCCCATGATATAAAACTCAAAATTGTAAAGAGAAGCCTTTTCAATTTGTTCATCAAACATATCCAGCCAGATGGCGTTTGCCCATGGTGGTCTGTATACAGAGCATATTAGTATTGGATTGTTATTTTTCAGTCTTGTCTCAACCCAAATTGATTCTACTTCGTGTGATTCTAAATCATGTCTACGGATATGTCGTTAATGTCGTTAATGATTACCAATGTACATTTCTATTCCACCTCCAGAAGACTTATTAGTGTGAATTATATTTCTGTCATTACGTTCAAAATTGTAGTTATTTATATAGATAGTAAAGTCATTCGTACTTTCATCCAAAAGAGTTTCACAAAGACCAGAACATCAACAGTAATTTGCCTTGTCAACACTATAGTACCTAAATTGTGCATCCACTATTTACCAAACTTAACGAGAGTCTTAACATCAATACAATATCAGTCGAGTTTGAAAACAACCCACCACTATCATGCTGTATGGACCTGGATTTAATGAAAACAATCTCTATTTTGCATTGTCAACATTCTATCCCTTCTTTTTGCATTATAAACTGCAGAAGTAAATGAAATATTCGCAAAAATTAAACGTGTACAGTGAAAGTTAGCTTAACTATTTAATGAAGTTCAAGACCGTAACATGATAGTGTTTTCGTTCCATACGTGCTTAATTGACTTTAATTAGTCAGTTTTAGCAGCAGATAGCATTTACGAAGGTCAATCGACAATGTTTCATTAACTCCAATATATCATTTGAGACTGAAATCTCTTTCATCAGTTTTTGCGCACAATATGACCTATTTATGTGTCGACTTGCCGTAAAACGCCGTTCATTCATTAATCATCTCCACTAGTTATGGTATTGCCATAATATAACTCTCGCGTGTTACACTGTACAATGCCTGATTGGTGCAAATAGCCGAATATGGAGGCGCTTTGAGAAAATATGATATGGAACCTTTGCTTGACCACATTTTATTAGACACATGCTACTATTTCGTTGACTGAAACATATCTATATGCATTATATAATACCTACACGATATAAGTGTAAATAATAATGCATGAGTACTATTGTTGTTTGGCATATCATATATTTCCAAATTGGTACAAACATTACTTATTGAATATACTAGACGTGAGTTATCTTTTCAATCAATAACAGTTGAAATTAATGGCCGACGTTTGATCGATTCCAGTAGATAAGTATTAAATTATCTCTAACTATGTCTGGATAGCAACTTACGTGTCACTCAAGCTGTAAAACACCAGGATGTGAGTATCGAAATATGTGAGGAAGAACCTGTGAACGTTCTAGAATACTGAAGGTAAGAACAAATCGAATATACTTATGGGGATCTGCTAATATCATTGCATGCCTGTCAACAAGTACTTTGTTTTACTGAATGCAGACAAATGTTTGCATAACCTTCTCCGAATATGCTGTAGCAGGTGTCAACCGATAAAAATAAGATACACAATTCGGAATGGGTAATGGAGTATTCACAAACGGCTCTCAACGAAAAAACGTGTTGGAACAAACAACATTACACGGACATGTATTTATATTCAACACAAATTCGCGACACGGCAAAATAATGGTGTTTATTACAGGAGTACCAACCTGGAACGTTCAGTTCAAAATGTGGCTGTGGGTTTAAACCAAGTTTAAGGGTCACTAAATTCACCCTTACACTATTGTCATTATAAATTGAAAAAACTTAGTGTATTTGTATACAAAGCATTTGAAATCCGAAAGGATATTATTTTCCAATAACTAATCATTACAAAAGTTTTAAATTGTGTGTAAGTATAGGGAAATATCATGTTGTAACGTTGTTTTTTTATTTATTTTTAGACATAGAATATATGCAATTATTGTATATACACATCTGCATTATCTATGCATTGTCTTAAAGTTTGGTTTCGCTTTGTATTTCATAATAAACAATACGCAATATATACTCAGTTGCATTGTATATGCAAAAACTTTTGGTTATGTTTGATTGTGCTATGATATATAGATTCACTTAAATTAATATCCTAGACGATATATTGTGCAACGCCACATGTATTTTGTTGTAATCGTCATGATTTATGTATCATTTGTTTGTTTAGTGTTTGAAATATTTATCAGATGATATATATAAATATATATATAAATATATATATATATATATAAAATGAAAACATGTACATTAAAATTAAATACATGTCTTTATATGTTTATAGTCATGTGTATGAAAAATATATAAAACAATATTCATAATACGTATAATAGAAATGTAAAATAAAATAAAATACAAATATTTACAAAGCAATGTCTATGGAATGTGAATTTTAATCTCACGTGGGCTTACTCATATTTTGTATTACATAGTGAAAGACTGTGTGTATAAAGTAAATGATTTAATGATATGAAAATATTTATACCATCTTCTCCATATGTACATTTGTTTATGTTGTTTCATTTAGTATTACCTGTCATTGTATTGTGTTAACTATTTGTATCCTCACAGGCCTTAAGGCCTATTGGAATTTTGAATAAAACATATACATATAATCGGTTTAATTATAGAAATTATCGCCAGGCTTTATCTTCCTATAATCTAGGCAGCATTAGAATGCGATACAAATACACACCAGGATGATCTCTGTATGATTATGCAATCAGAAACCCCCAACTCCACAACTTAAACAGCATTATTGCATAATGTATATACCTATTTTGCAACAATTATTATATGCATACAAAAGGTAGGAAGTTAATTAAGCAAACGTATAGATAACGCCTACTTCAGATACATTGAATATTCAGGATGTTAAGCAAACAACTCGTGTATAGTATAAAACTGATAACATTATGTTAGTTCGTGAGCATAACTTTGTAAGAAACACCTGTCGACAATAGTGTATGCTAGTATACTCCGGACAATGACGCACTATTACTGTGACACTGATAATGTAATATTTAGTCTAATAGTACAGAATGAATGTTATATGGATATAGCCTATCGGTGATTTCTTTCATTCCACTGTCCCCTTTAATTGGGATGCACATATAGTGAACGTGCGGTTACAGCACCTTTGAAACTAAACTGGGATAAAGCTCCAGCGGACCTATACCACTGACCGTTCCAAGTAGCGTGTGTATGTATGTCTTATTAATTCTAAAGCTCAAATGCACATCTGCTCTTTGTCTGATTGCATTGATCTTTTAGTCAAATTATCTGATACAAGTTGATCGGCAGTATTTGCCTAGTGAATACATCCGTGCTGGTGCTGACAACGTCTTCTGTCACACTATAATGCAACTACCAAATCAAACATGGGAAATACAAACAGAAGTGACAACACTTTGTGCTATACTTGACGTCAAATATTTAACATAATAATAGTCTTTAATATGCATTTATTAAACTGCTATCTATTTAACTTTCTCAATACCTATACACAGAAACCAGAGTAAAATGCAACTTCGAATAAATCGTCTTAAACCGTGTGCAACTTATCTTACCTAAAAAGAGTCTGCCCGAACGGGTCTCGCCGTCCGACAGGGGCACACCAAGCAAGACCTTCAGTATATCTAGCTCTGAACTCAATTTAATCTGAACTCCCTCTCTTGAATGAATTGAATTGAATTGAATGTTGTTTAACGGCTCATCAACACAGTATAGGTTATTTAGAGCCGGCCCAGAGAGAGGGGAAGGATACATAGGAATCCGGGAACCTGCCCTACTCTTATTATCGAATAGATTCCTATGGTTCTTTTACGTGCTCGGAGGATAGACCGATACACGGGACCGCCCGGTTTACGTCCCCATCCGACGGACGAGGCTGAGGGAAAGTGTCTTGCCCAAGAACACACCGACGGAACGCAGTGGCACCACGGAGGATTGATTGCGCCACGCCAGCCCTCTCTCTCTTGAATGAAGCTTTCTCGCTTTTATATAGCAGAGGTATGCCTTACTCCATGATACACGTGTCAACCCTGATTGATGGACCCTGACCTACGAATACAGTTACGTGGTCACTTTACCCTGTGCAATCGTACAAATCTCATCATTTTGAGGTAAACAAGATAATTAACCTGGTTCATGGACCGGGGTTATACAACCTTCGTGACAGGACCTAGGTGTCACGAGATCTTTTTTAGAGTGTGACTTCTTTGTTCATCTAAGCCAAAAATAGCTGTGATGCATAACTTGACCAATACAAGTATCAGCCATGTGAAGTAAAATGAACTCTGCAGTGTACCTGGTACGGCCACCGTTTCATAATTAACCCACTTAAAGTACTTGCACTCACAGTGACCTAATGGTCTGTCCTCGCTTACTAGTATAAGACAAATGCGTGTATATGTGTCATACCTGTAGTATGCTGCTGACCAATATATTTCACATGTATCAGACTGGCTATTTTACATGCCTCCTCTTCAAAGTAAAATTATCATTTAAAATTGATAATTTTTTCCCAGATCAACAAAATAGCCATGCATTATATCAATTCAACACGTCAAAGATTAGTTAGCATAACATAGTATACAAATTAAATAATATAAAGTAAAAAGTGTGCATTTCAAGGATTTAGAGTCTATAGCGCTTGTATCAATTATTGTTCATTGTTCATCACTGTTTTTAATTAATCTTATGATATGACATCTGACATCTGGTCGGTATGACATCACGTTGGTATGACATCACTTTATTATGTCATTTGGTTGGTTTGCTGGTGTACCTGTATACATTTAGTACACAAACGCCTCATCAAGTAATATTCAACTTTGATAACTTGAAGTTCTCTCACTGCTTTTAATTCCGTTAAGCACACCTGTTGTGTGTGCTCCACAATATGAAACTACAAGTCCATTACTCTGAATACATTATCTATTTACAAGGTTCAAAATGTCTCAAGTGATTTTTAGCTTAAACTTTCTTCTGCCTTGAGTCGCGTTGGGCGCTCAAGATATGCCTTACTTCATGACACACGTGTCAACCCCGACCTCCGAATACAGTTTCGTGGTCACTTCACCCAGTTCAATTGTACAAATCTCATCATTTTGTGGTAAAAAAGATAATAAACATGACTCCTGGACCGGGGTTATGCTATCTTTGTGACAGGACCTAGGTGTCACGAGATATTTTTAGTGTGTGACTTCTTTGTTCATCTAAGCCAAAAATAGCGGTGATGCATTACTTGACCAATACAAGTGTCAGTCTGTGAAGTACAAATGCACTCTGCAGTGTGCCTGGTTCGGCCACCGATTCATAATTAACCCATTTAACGTGCTTGCACTCACAGTGACCTAATGGTATGTCATCGCTTACTAGTATAAGACAGGTGCGTGTATATGTCATACATTGAAGTGCATTTGAAACCCAATACTGCTGACCAATATATTTCACATTTATCAGATTTGCTATTTTACAACTTTCCTCCATTGTATTGAAGCTAAGAATAGTCAGTTCGCAACAATGTATTTGATTGTGTATTATTTTGTTTGTTTAAGTGCATGCGTGAGAGACGGAGGAAAAGAGAAAATAAAAAATAGTTATTGAGAGAGAGAGAGAAAGAGAGAGAGAGAGAAAGAGAGGGATGATGCATCCGTTCATGTTAGGACATTTGATACATATTTCACCCTCCATGTGGGGACAATCACCCTTGTCCTCACATCAACGGTCCTTTTTTTACACATATAAACTCCGTTTGGCGTTATGCAAAAATAATTTCCTTGTGAGGACAAGTGTCCCGACTTGCGGGTATCGCACTCGCATCACCGTAGTTTAAACGTTTATGCTATTTAATTCATTCGAAACACCTCGGCCAATAAGCAAGCGTCGCAGGGAAACAGATCGAGTACCATGTTCTCAATCATTCAGACGCTGGTTAAAACCGAGAATGAGATGTAAGCGCTTGTATGAAACTGAATAAAAAGTGCGCAAACTAGACGATGCAACATGGGTAAGACATAACTACATTTGATAATGATGCTACTAAAAGCTTCAAAATAAAAGCTAGACATATTGCAGAACCTAAGTGGATGAAAAACTTACAGACATATTATCCACTCGGCCTTAATGACAATATTTATCAAGAAGGAAATATTTCTAAAGATCCTAATATTGACATTTTTTCTATATTTTCTATTTGAAATCGTAAATCTAGGTCTCAAGGTGTTAGGCGTAATGGTAACATCAAACGTAAATCGCGTGTAATTATTGCTGTTGCTGATTTACATACTATTTTTAAACAGTCTGGAAAGCACTCTATGCTTTCACGGCTTACCTCTTTGTCTATGTCTTCACTAAAGTTGATCTACGAGGAAGCCGACAAAATGTTCATTCGTACAGATCCCTTGTATAACACTGCTTCCATAGTTCTAAGCTACACACAACATGTTCTCCGACACCATATTGACAAGGAGTCTGATCACGTCAGGCATTTTCTAAAACTACTATATATTAATAAAGGTATCGATTTCATTGACATGCCTAGTACTTTTCGGGATACTCATGTAGTTGATTCTATCCCAAAATATTTCAAAAATTCCGAAAGTCCTGTAATTTGTTATTAGTATAAAAAGCCTATTAGAAATATTATTTTCAACTACAACAAAATAGTTTCTGACCTTGATATAGTATATAATACCCCTAAGGAATGTGAATGCTATAAAGGTCTATAAAGTATTTAAAGTCATGTGAATCAACACAAACCCTGATGTTATATAGGTCTATCCACTGTTTAATATTCAACTCACTCGTTTCTGTATCTTCAACCTATTTATTTAAACAAATCAGTCCATGTTGAACTATTACAAGACAAAAAAAAAGTAACAATATCCATGTATAATGGTTGAACTATGGTACTAGACAGATCTTACTGTAGCTGACTTGATGAATCATGCTTTTGTTTACATTATTTCTCAGAGCACATTTCTGCACCGGCTCAATGTTTTCCTTGTTTCTTATAGTCATGAGGACACCTCGAACTGACTGCACATTAATTCTCATTTCCCTTGTAGAAATGTCCCGTCGATTTGCAATGCTGAATCCAAATCAGTCACATCCTAAACATTATGAAATAAACAGTATAATTTCAAAATAGCTCCTGCACAACGTAGTCTTGCCTCTACTATCTAGGACAGGGTCATGTCGCCATAATTCAACACGAATTCGAGACCGCGAATCAACATTTACAGTTGAATTTTGCACCTCTCGTCAATATCCAATACTATAGTTCCATCATGATTCATTGAAGCATTGTTATTCGGCATTCCAGAGCTTAAAACAACATTGTGACGGTATCTAAATTCACTGTTTCGTCTGAAAACACGCCGATCGATTGTTTACACATGACTATGTACATATGTACATACAGTAGGATTGAAACGATTGCCTCTTTGAATCTGCGATCTCGGTCTAACGTTACGCATATACTCAGATTCCTTATATAAGGACACTGATGTACTGAATATATGTTGTTGTTTTAAAAGAGATTGATGAAAAAAAATACAGTACATATTTTATTTATTTGAAGTGTTTATATTGTAGTGCCAGGCAATGTACTACTACGACGTATGAACTTTGTACGATGTGCCTTGTAAGACAATACTAGTAAATAAGCCACGCCTCTACATGTATATTCATACCCGAATACATGTGGCATAAATTGGTTTGTACTACAATCAATCTGATAACACTCATAAAAAATAATAAACATACTTTTTTAACTGCTGAGTTTATAGCATTGGGATATATATCTTTGAGATGGCGCAGCAAATATTGTTGATAACACTTTTTTTAATAAATCTGATGTTCTGAAATTGTCATGATTTCCCTATAGTAATCTAAACAAATCAGTCAGACGTATAATATGTAAGGCCTGATGAAACGAGCTCATAAAGGATAACACAATACATATGTTTATGTACGTGTATGTACGCTAAACTTAACTTTATGAGTAGTGTAACACAAAGAATTTCTCTGTATGCCAATAACAAACACAGTCAACCCGATACCGTAACAGTACAATAATTAATTATCAGTACATTACATGATATTTAGTGTTATACACTCACTGCTCATTGACTTTGCCGTGTCACGTGGAAATATATTCGATTTAAATCACTTGTAGTACTGTTGTAGTTATCACCTCAAACAAATTGATTGACTAAGAAAGCTTTAAATCTACTATGGAAGTTTGAACCAGGTTCTAAGAAGCACCAAGCCTTACTATTACATGTACCCTACATTACCAGCTTATAGGATGCACAAAACCTCCCTCTTATCATATTGTCCTCCCATTAAATCTAGGTTCTAGGCTGACTTAACGTGGTATTAAAGTCGAATATGACATGATAATGTCAAAGACCATAGTCAATCAAACACACCGCAGTCAGTAACGGATCTACCTCAAGCACAGACAAGTTGACAATAAGCCTACCGACTAGGAACGGTCACTGGCGAACATACCAATAGGGGTTAAAACAAGGTGCACCAAATCTAATTCTTACAATATTGTCTTCCCAATAAATTTAAATATAGAAGTCGAACATGAAACAGTCAAGGACTACAGTCAACCAAAACGGAACGGTCAGTAACAAAATGGGCCGATGAGGGTTCTGAGATGCTCTCAAAGTCACTCTAATCTTATTGTGGTCCAAAAACAACGGGACATTCTCAACAAAGAAATCTGCACCATGCTATACCCTCTAAAAATTAGGCAGCATTAATAGGCAATATAAGTATAACTCAAAGATGAACGAGTACACATGAATATAAACTACTAACTGGCCTTCATAAGAATACCATTAAATATGTATCAGTATTAAAGTAAAATGCATAATGTCATGCTCGTAAACATGTACACAAGATAGTTGAGGTGCCACGAAAATTGACACAGCGGCAATACATTGCACTGTTTACGTGGACTGTGTCATACAAATATAACCTGATTGAAATTATTTCATTTACACTGTCTCGTTGTATAGGGATGACAATAGGGACAGAGGGAGGTTTAGTGCACCCTAGAACGTGGTTTTAACCAACCACGGCAATTTTTCGTCAAACAACAACATACTATATGTATCCCTTTTGGCGATAATGTTATATTACTGTGATCATGTGGAAGGAGAGAGTTCTTGTGCAATGTATTTTGTGGATATCAGCAAAGAAACATCTGATGGAGCTAATCTGTATTACAATTAAAAAAGCAATAGCTGCGTTAAAGCCTCTTTTTTGTTTTGAGTTATAAGATAAAATCAGGTTTAAAAGCCCAACAAGACACTTACCCTTCACAGAACACAGTCAACCAAAGCAAGCTGCATTAACACTGTCAATATAAAAGAAGGCATTTGACATCACAAACGCAAACGGGTTAACAATATGCCTGCCGTCTGGGGGTTTGGAAACGATAAAAATGGTTCAATATAAATCACACGCTGTTGAACCGTAGGTACGCACTGTACTACAAGCAAAGAGCAATCATACAATGCCAATGACAACACGAAAAAACGAGTGGAGAAGACAGGGTTACCGACTTGCAACGGTCAGTAGGCATTAAGGTCTAATAAAAGAGGATGAGAGTGGACCTTTGGAAAATACCGAACACGATACATACGAAATATTGCAGTCTCGGTTTGATTGAGACTGTTCATGAACGGTGATGAAATATGCTTGCTACTGCTCACGCCCCCGATCCCCAGGTGGAGCAACACTCAGTATTCATAAAGTCAATAGTACAGAGGTTTATCCATCCCGAAGATGGAACGCATATGGCGGTGGATATAGAGACCTTTATACGTATTACTCCCCCCATGTCCAGCGGCGTATGGTCCCAGTATTTAACAAGAGTCTATGCCTCGAAGAGCGAAATAAACTAAAATTTAGCTGGGAGCAGCGGTAATGACGCCTGCGCATCACAAGTAACAACCATCAGACTAAATAGACAGACATAGATATCCTGCGGCAGGTTAAAAAATACCGAGAGCCTGTATCGGCCGGAGTAGTGGAACCACCAAATCAAAATTAAAGTAAGAAAACAAAACCAATTGCAAATTTACCACATATATCTAAATATAAGTATCGGCCTCAGCAATCTCTAATGATCGAAAGAATAACAGTCCTGATTGCAAACGCGAGGAGCCGTGTTATTACCGCCACACTGCACAAGCACCGCCACTGTGCTATATAAAAGAGTATGATAGTGGACCTAGGGTGCACCAAATTTCACTCTTACCCTATTGTCATCCAAGTTGTTTGATGCCTGCAATACGTCAATGATAGCGTCATAACCTCTTCTGATAAACGTAAAAACTAGTTTAATAACTATTTAAGAGAGTCATTTTGACCAAGGACCTTACGAAGTTTATAAATCACATCTCCATCCAACGATAGAAAAAAAGACAGATACAAGATTCGATATTTCGGAAAATGCTATAAAGCGTGACGTATTATTTCCAATTCCCGTGAGATAGGCAATGCATCATCTGAGACAGATATGGAATATCTCCTCATCCCCACAGTACCAATTTAATCTTAATAAAATATCGGCAAACGACAAAATCGTAACACACGATGGTTGTAAAAGGAAAAACCAGCAGACGACAAATCCGCCTAAAAGGCATTCGTAATAAGATTTCGTGTCACATTATAGTTCTTCCTAAATTGTCTTATATGTCAACGGTATTGTGAAATATGAGATAACTTTATGCTTTTAATGAATGTTATTAGTCTGGTTCGTCAATTAGTACGTCAGGCATAAGCCAAACATGGCGGCTTCAAGTACGCAAACATTTACTGAGGTAAAAATAACATAACTCTTTAAATGTCCGGACCATATCGGTTAAACTACGGGTTTAATAAGCTTATATGGTTTTATATCGATACATTTAATCGATAAGTGTCGTATCTGAATATATTAAAATGTAAATTAAGAGAAATATATGTTGAATAGTTGATTAGTTTTCGGACAATACAAACGTAGATAGAAATTCGGACAATGAATAACAATATATTTTTTTCCAGCTGTCGTCCACTGGCATAGACCACAGCTATTGTACAAAGGGAGAAAAGAAGAGGGATTACCGAAGTTCCTTATATGTGGTAGTGATGAGCATGCCTATGGAAAGCTGGTGGTAACACCCTAAAGAAAAGAAAACGAGGGAAGACCTCTGTACAGATGTCATAGAAATCACATGTACTAATGGTAAGGCTTTACTCCTTCCGAAAAAAAGTCATCTGTTTTAATATGAAGAGAGTGTGGGGTGGGGAATTGGGAAGGGTGTGGTTCTGTAATGCTTTTATTGGCGAAATGTATCTTTTATATTTTATCTGTTATTGCGAAAAATTATTTACTGTTATCTGTTATACTGGATGATAAAAGAAAATGTTACCCCGACATATCGTAGAATAGTAAGAAATACAATGAATGATGACAGAACAAAAGCTTTACTGTTAACTGATATTAGTATTTTTAATTTACTGTTATCGTCAAATTTGATTAGCTGTTATCCTGTTATATTACCCCCACCTTGCCCTCCCCACCCCTACAACCAATGAATAAGGGCCAGATCAGTCTTGTTTAGTGTCTATAAAGAAAAAAAAAATCGGCAGATGATAACACAACTAGGCAGCCATGGACGACCGAAAATAGTAGTCAGTATTATAACGCTTTTTTAACATGTAAGCCAGAGTCCCAGCCGAGACGGATGCCGACTATTGTCAAAGATGTGCAGCTGTTTTAAATGAAACATTTCCTGACAAAAACCGAACAGGTAACCTTAAACTAGGATGGCTCTAAAGATTTTGAATCTCTAGCCAGAATTTTCAAATATGTGAAAACTTACCAAATATACATTTAAATATTATTTAAACATGAAGAAAAAAAAAAGGACTTTTCAGCTCGACTTTTCAAAGAATAGGAGAGCTTATGTAATCAAATTTGCGGCGTCGGCCGTGCAGGTTTTTTTCTTCATAAACAGGGGCCGATATTCAGACTAAAACAGACTAAATTTTAACCCATCCTTAGAAAATGTCCATATTGTTTTTGTTTTGTTTTGCTTACCATTATTTCCCTCTCAAATTTCTCAACATTGTTATGTTTGGGATACATTTATGGAAGCAGTTTATCTAAAATATACTTCTTTTTCATATTTTCAAACCCAAATCTTCAATTTCTGCCTAATGCATTGTTCCTCCTATATCTCGAAATAGCAATATTTTTTCCCCTTTAACTCAAAAAGTGTGCAATTATTCCCCTATTGAAGGGCCTAGGCCTGTTCCCCTATTTCTGAAAAAAGCCCTGACATATCATATGACATTCCAGGCAAATCGTATGACTTATCTAACTATTTTACACTTTTGCTGTGTAATTCGGTATTAATTTGCATACATGTAGTTATACCACCAGTGCCCTGTGGATTACAGAAAATATAGAATGATATTATGTTTCACATCCATTATGTAAGCTATGTGATAAATCATCGTTCAGAACATTTTGAAGAAAAAAATGCTTTTTGCTTTAACAGATTTAGTGTCGGCCCCTTAAAAATAGAATCGGTCAGCCACCGGAAACACATCTATTTTGTTTTGCCTAATGATTATATTTCTGTGTTGGGTTAACGTGCAGCTGCTTAGATATGTCCTAAAAACAGTCTTTCCCTGGTGAAGCCCTCAGTTACCATGTATCTAAAACAATCTGCCTGACATATAATAATATATTCAGTTGCACCCAGTTTTGGTCAGTTGTAAACAAAATAAATGAAAATAAATGAAAAAAAGATATATATGAAAAAAAAGAAGAAAAACAACTGTGAAAAAGCCTATGGAACCTGCTCTAAGATAGATCATGATCGGAGAATAGACTCTGATACACAAGACCGCCCAGTTTACATCCCTTCAGACTGATACACTTAGGGAAAGTGTCCTGCCAAAGAACCGATGAAACTCAGTTGCACCTGTGAGGCTTGAAACCGGATCCTCAAGTTTCAAGTCCACAGCGCTATCCACTGAGCTTTTTCAGCCCACCTAGCTGCGAGAATTGTATATCCACATGTAAAGAGGTGCACACATAATAACCTTCTCTTGGCACGGTACATAATAACATAACAATTTGCATCAATTCATGTGGGCTTATGAACAGACCATATAGGCTGGACCACGCAGGTGGCCAGTGGTGGTCTTCCTGCTGGAGGAAGACGATGGAGCCGGAGACGAGCCAGTTGTTCGAGTTGGTGACCATTAACGCATAGTTAATTTCATGCATATTCATCACAGATATATTTAGAACGTGTGAATAAATCTGTACTTTTAATCAGCATATATCCATTATTATAAGCCCTGAGAACCCGGATACAATTTTGATAAATAGCTTTGTAGCGTAATGTTGCAATTATGTGGCGGTAGTGATGGGCACTCGGTTGAACTTTGTAATTGAGCATCCGTTATAATCGGTTGCATGTAATCGATCAATCATCGGTTATATTCCGTTAGTCAATACAAAGTATATCGTTTGTATGTTAATCGGAGTATTAGGCCTTGAACTAGAATAATTTCTGATTTAGTATGTGTTGTATGCTGTCTTGTTTTTAATGACATTGCCATTTTTAATGTTATGCTATAAATGTGTTTATTTGTGTATATGCTCATTTTCAAAAGTATGAATCAATAATGTCCTAACTGTTATCTCCTGGATATTAAAGCATGTTGATTTCTATTTTAAACGTAATTAAAATGCATTTTTAAATTTTACCGATGATCGACTATAGACTTTCAGAATCGATCATCATAATCGGATGCATAACTAACTGGTGATCAGTTACACTCGATTAATCGGTATATCACTATTTGTTGGATTATATTAGTTTCTTTCAGTTACTTAACATTTTGTCTAGTTTCTGAACACTCAGTTTTATCTGTTGGGATTAATCTCTGTAGTGTAAGGAAGTATGCTTTTATTTTAGATGAGATGTACATACAAAACAATACATACAAACATTTGCCAAAATCATTCATATAATTTTAGTGTAACTCATTTCATGTGTTCATTGCAATTACGAATAAATGAAATGAGATGTTACGTCCCGTTGAGACATCATATTAGGTTATATTTGGACAGCAACCTCAGAGGAAACGATATAAAAAAAAAAATTAAACATGTTACATATTGTGATGAAGCAGGAGAATCAAAACCCAGATGAAAGGTGATGCCAAGTATTGGTCGACATGAATCAGTCACTATAGATGTCATGATTTTCAAGAAGTTTACACATCCATAAACTCTTCCAACTACATTTGCCATAATATCTTTCGCGACAGTTACACTATTTAATGTTTATTTTTTGAAAAAAAATCAGGGTATATTAAAATCGCCTCCGTTTGTCCGTCCGTCCGTATTTTCCTTTGCTGGTCTGGCACATATGCTTGCACAATTTTTCATCAGAAGGTTTTGTATTATTTGTCTTTTTCCAGATTCTGTTACAGTTGCAGACAGAGCTGGACTAGCACCTGACATTTAATGACAGACCTTAACTCAGATAATTGTTTGAAATGGGGTCTGATCTCTTTTTCCAACTTTAAATCACAGTGCCCTTCCTCAATGACTAGATATATTTTTTTCTGTCTCAAAGTTTCAGATGAGAATACCTCATTGATTTCTTTGTTGTTTAATATGTCTTCTGGATGGCTAAATATAAAAGATATTTCACCTTTTTTCAATTTCTTTAAGTCATTTTTTTCGGTAAGGCACATGGCGATGTCTCCTAATTTGTTTTACTGTTGCTGTATGACAGCATTCAATGGGACAATTACTATTACTAAACATCCAGTGTATGTGAAAGACAATAGATAAGAGACTTTCCAAATCCAGTCGGTAATGAGCAGATACAGTCCTTATCACCTAGTAATCAGTGGAAGGCTTGAACGTGTGGTTCCTTAAGGCTTACAATGTTCAGATTCAATGTCTTGTTGTATTTGATGATTCCCTCGGTCAGTATTTCAACCTCAATAAAGAATCTGTTCAATATAAGCAACATACGAAAAGAAGACAAAAATATCGGACAGGGAAAGCAGCATTCAAGGACGACAGTCAACCACAAAGCACAAAAACTAACACGCAAACAGACAAACGAGAAGGCAAAAGTAATAAAAAATGCAAACGACATCACAAACACAAAAGGGTTAACAATACGGCTACCGCCTTGGAACGGTCAGTGGCAACAAAGGCCACTGGGGGTTTAAACCGGTTCTAAGGTGCACCGAACCTCACACTTACCCTACTGTCAAACCATTAAAACAGGACAGTGTAAATAAAGAAATCCCCGCCATGATCTAATCTCTAACCAACAAGGCAGCATCAATAGGCAATATAAGTAAAACACAAATATGCTCGTGTAAATATAATACAAAAAAAACAATAGCCTAGAAAGCCACAATGAAGGTTCTCAATGACTTGGCAGAAGCCATAGCAACACGAGAATAAACCATTAAGGGCACGACAGAAAAGAACATAGACAAACATCAAACGCCATCGTCCCAATGGGCTTTAGGTAGGCCTCATCATAGGGTCCACAGCCTGTCCTGTTATCGTACAATGAAAGAGGAAAGCATAGTGGCGAACTGTAAAAGGGTCCACCACCAAGCATGCAGTACGTTGCAAAATAATAGGGTCATAACTATAACTATCAACAAACAGGACCTCTCCTGTTATTCCCCATTGTCTCCATGGTAAAACAATTTGAAAGTGACAGATAAAGATAACAAAAATACTGATATTTGGTGCAAAGTAAACTTTTTTTCCTCAGGACTAGGCAAAATTGTCCCCACAATATTGAAAGTTTTAATGCGCAAGTTTTGACTACCTAGTTTAGCTACAAATAAACTGAATCATTATTAAATCTCATTACAATAAAGATGAAGATATCGGACAGGAAACGCAGCGATCAATGTCGACAGTCAACCACAAAACACAAAAACAAACACGCAAACAGACAAACGAGAAGGCAAAAGTAATAAAACATACAAACGACATCACAAACATAAAAGGGTTGACAATAGGGCTACTGCCTTTGAACGGTCAGTGGCAACACAGGCCACAAAGGGTTTAAACCGGTTCTAGGGTGCAACAAAAATGAGATATAGGGTCCTTTAGAAACCACAGCGTCCGAACGCAATGGCATCGTAGGTCCGCACTGTACTGCAAATAAACCTCACACTGACCCTACTCTCATCCCATTAAAACAGGACAGTGTAAATAAAGAAATCCCTGCCATGATCTAATCTCTAACCAACAAGGCAGCATCAACAGGCAATATATGTAAAACACAAATATGCTCGTGTACATATAATACAAAAAGAACAATAGCCTAGAAAGCCACAATGAAGATACTCAATGACTTGGCAGAAGCCAGAGCAACAAGAGAATAAAACATTAAGGGCACGACAAGAAAGATCATAGACAAACATCAAACACCACCGTCCCAGTGGGCTTTAGGTAAGCGTCATCATAGGGTCCACAACCTGTCTGGTCATCGTACAATTAAAGAGGAAAGCATATTGGCGAACTGTAAATAGGGTCCACCACCAAGCTTGCAGTACGTTGCAAAATGATAGGGTCATAACCTATTTTGATAAACTGTTCATGTGATCATGACCAAGAATCTTACGAAGTTTATAATCCTTAAACTACTTTTATATTTGGAAAGAAGATCAGGGTTACGATTATAACATTTTGCAAAGGTTTTACGAAGTTTATGGTAACGTTAATCCTGATTGAGCAGCTTTTCAGTGTTACAACAATTACGAAAATTAAAATCCTCAACTAGTGTACAAGCACTTGAAAAACGAATAAATTTAGACACATACACCCCATAAGGGAACATCCCTATCCAAGTGGGAATAATTAACAATGTCAAAAATATGATCATCTCTCTTGTAATAGAATTTGCTAATTATATCACCATTTTCAATCGAGAGATCTAAATCAAGAAAAGAACAATTATTATCAGATATATTAGCTTTGTTAAGCTGAAGTTCTTTAGGATAAATATTATTACCCATAGTTGGAAAGAAATGGTTGTCTATGTTCAATATGTCATCCAGATACCGAGAGGTGTCATTCAAGGCTTCAATAACATCTGCCTGGGTATCTGGTGAAAGACTCAACATGAAATCTCTTTCATAGCAATATAAAAACAAATCTGCGACAAGTGGTGCACAGTTCGTACCCATAGGGATACCAACAATGTGTCTCTAAACGGTGGTTCCATACCTGACGGAAATATTATCTAATAGGAAGATGAGTGCTTCACAGACTTCATAGCAAGGAAGAAAGACAAAAATATCGGACAGGGAAAGCAGCATTCAAGGACGATAGTCAACCACAAAACACAAAAACAAACACGCAAACAGACAAACTAGAAGGCAAAAGTAATAAAAAATGCAAACGACATCACAAACACAAAAGAGTTGACAATATGGCTACCACTTAGTATAATTGTCTAAACTGCCGTTAGTAAAATACGCTTTAATATTATTACATGCCAAAAATGTAGTATTTTCTCTAGCGAATGTTTTTTGAATAAGAGAAAAATTAGCTTGTCTTTAATAAGGTGATGTGTTAAGGTTGTATATAGTGTAGAGAAGTCATAAGTGCTTATTGATAAAACTTGACCTTATTGAATATTTTATCAAGAACTACACCACCTTTTGCTGTTGTATTTTGTCTTTTTCATTGTATATTTAATTAAATAAATTGCTCATTGTTTGTAGTACAGTGCGGAACTACGATGCCACTGTGTTTGGACGCTGTGGTTTCTATAGGACCCTATATATCATATTTAAAATTGACTTTTCAGTCGATTTTAACGCAAAACGCGACATAATTGATCTTCGAACAAATCAATTTTGAAAATGTTTCGTCATCTATCTATTTTGAACAAGTACGAACTGCATCGGAGCGGATTTAATATATTAATATTTCTTTAAGCAGTAACTCACTTTTTGAAACGGGTACACATTAGTATAGATTGTATCTTCTTTGAAGAAAAAACGTATAACATTTACTGTTTAGTGTACTTCGTTTAGAAAATAAGGTATGCGTCGATTTATTTGTTTAATGAGTGTATTCTTTACAACGTTAAAGGGACACATTGCAATCTTGAATATTGTAAAGCAGCGTCACGATTTAGTTTTCCAGTATCATTTTGTCTTTAATCCTGTTCGCATAAAATTAATTAATATAATTAATATAATTAAATGAAATGTTGACTTTTTACTTGTTCGTCTACGGGTCGCCGTGAGTTTTTCAAAAATCAAGATTGCCGTGTGTCCAATTAAGAGACTAAATTGTTTACCTTGCTAGGTCTAACAGCTGTCAAATGTTGGCGAACTCAAAACAGCTTGCAAAGCTACGACGATGATTTGCACGATATATGAGTCAGTATAATGAAATGAATATTAAATCGACTCCGTCTCGGACGACATTATCTTCTCAGGTTAACATTATTCTTTACTGCCATCGTCGCAGGAATTTGATATTATGCGGATGACGTCGTATACCTCTATTGAATTGTAATTTTATCTTGCGAAATCCGTTCACATTAAGATATCATGTTAAACGCCAATTTCTAGCAAAACAAAATTGCAATACTGACCTTCCGACGTTGTATTCCAACATTAAATTTAAGTTTATAAAAAAAAATGATAAAGTCGCTATATGACGCCGTTTTTTTATAAAAGGGTAGACATACATATTTGGTTGTGATGACTTACTAGTTATTGTGTTCTATCATCGTGATCATAGGTTGTTAGTTCAATACAACTTCTCCATCGGATTTATAGTGTGGAATTTAAAACTTGATCAATAACATCGAACTAGTTGGAACAAAACTAACCAGCTAGAAATATTCATTTAAAGTAATGCCTGTGACAAATCTATAAATCTTGCCAATTGTGCTTGTTTTACCCAATATATATAATTTGCCTGAACACTGCATAGTGCCACATCGATGTACTAATTCAATCATTCAGCAACCATTTCTATATTATCGTCCGAAGCGAACAGTATTGTGTTCATGAAATAAAACAATACGTAATATATCACTTCTGATAATCGAGTTTCCCATATCATCACTTTCATCGTTAGAGGTTTTCTGCAGTTGGTTCCATATAATGAAATTAGGAGTCGTCGTTTTATTGTTTGTCGATTCATTATTTAACATTTTTCTTCGTTTTATGTGACAATAAACGTACATTTATTTGCATGTATTATGTATATTCTAGCCATTTCTAATACATGCTGAAAAGGTGATTCCTTGGGATCAACAAACACAAACACAAACAAGAGAGAAAAGTAACAGACACTGTTTTAATGTGTATGTTCATGAGAGGTAATATAAGGTGTAACACCTCTGAACCCCACTAGCACCGGCTTGATATGTATTCTACTTTAAAGTAACACATATTGCGCTACAACTAAATAGAGTTTCGTGGACTGTAGTTTGTACACATGTGAGAGACATTAGCTTGTCTTTGATAAGATTATGTGGTAAAGTTGTATATAAATTAGAGAAATCATAAGTGCTTATAGATGACGTTTTATCAAGAACGTCTCCTGAATTTTTTAGGCTCTAAAGGCTCTAAATGAGTTGAAGTTTTTGAGACTCTGTTAATTCTTCTAGATAAATATAATAAAGAAAAATATCTTTTGAAGATAGAATATGATCATTTTAGTTCAACATGTACAAACAGTTATATATAAATATTATTTTTTGCATTTTGAATATACTGGGGGCAAAAATATGCCCTTATCATACATTGTCCTTTACCATTATTAGTAAAAGTGGGTAAAAGTTTACAAATGCCCTATATAAGATTTGGACATCACTGGATATAATTTGTAATGTGTATATAATATCATATAAAAGGTCCATGGTTCCTGGTTACCCTTGATACCTGTCTTGTGTGTTTTGTGAATATCAAATAATTCATTTAAAAAAGAGTCACACACACAAACACAATGACAGATATGAAGTATTATCTGCTTGAAGCGAGGTGTCATTGGATTCCATCCAACTCATTTTTGCCAGGTTTGGACAAGATTTTAAGGTAAACACATTTACAATGTATCAAAACAGGAACATTTTTTCATTGCATTCTTTTTATAAATACTGCATTAACACTGATATATTACGGTCCAGATTCATTAGATTCTCTATAAATAACTAATTTTATTCGAATTCGTTGCATATCTGAAATTCTGCGTTTCGAACACACTCGATAAACCATAAATAAAATCATTAAAAGAATAATGATATAAAATCGATGACCTATTATTGTACATATTCAAAAGCTTAAATTCGAAACATCTCTGAAATGGTCCATCAACTACATATGCCCCTTAATTTATACTTACAGCGGGTGTCGCCATTTTCAGCGTATGCCTGACCCGATAATGTAATGGCAGGGGCAGGTATTCCAGACTATATATGTTTATGTTAGTTTTTTACTCAGTTAACCCTTAACCCGCTACATATAATCAATGGACTGTTCTTTTTTGGAATTAAGACATTCTATTTAAGTGACAAAAGGGGGTTTGGGGAAATGTTTGGGTCCTGGACATTGTAAACGCTGATCAGCCAGCGAGTTTACAATGGACACAAAGGCTATTATAGTCGTGCTTAGCGGGTTAAGGGTTAATTGAAGGCAAACTGGAAGAATAGTGGGAGGCTATGATTTAGATACAAATGATACCATATTGTTTTTCAGTGTTCTGTAACATGCGCTTTAACAAATTGGGATTAAAGAAAGTATGAAAGGATACATTTGGAAATCGCCAAACACGATAATACACAAAATATTATGGTCTCGGTTTGATTGTGAATGGTTGTGAAAAGTACTTGCCTCCATTTACGCTCTATGCTCCTGGATTGAGCTAAACTCGGTTGATTGCAGACGTTTGGTCTCTCACTTGGTATAGCATACAGTACACATAGTATACTAGTACCGTACAACATGCATATATATTCGCAGAAACAGTGTGTGCATCGGAGTGAATTATGTAATTAACGCGATTTTAAATCTGAGATCATATGCATGGTACTTTTGGTAACACATTTCATAAACAACTGAATAAATCAATCAATTTCGGGAATATCAGACGGAACGGCTAGTTAGAATACCGCAAATATATCCGAATGTGTAAGGTCGCTTCCCCGATACCTCAACACTCCCATTTAAACAACGTTTATTGCTTACCTGCTATCATCAGTCTTACTTAGATTTGTCGCAGAGGTCAAACATTACATCATCATCAAACTGTGTCATTAGAGGTTTTACATTAAAGATCTGTGTCAAGTATGCTAAGCTAAATAGTGTTCAATTCTTCAGATATCCAATGGTCACCAATAGCAGATGCCAAAAGATGCAAACATCATCAGTCATATCAACATAGATATCCTTCCACTACCCGTATGACCATGATATTATTGATTAGACCATGTCACCTGAATAAAGATTCTACATTAACAATTTCAAACGTTGTCAGAGTGAGTTGCCTTTTAATATCAAAAATACTTATTATGCATAGGATGTTAAAGTACACATTTCATTCATAACGGGAAATTTGTCTGCACACTATTGCTCTAAACGCGTACTGTACGTAATATAACAGCAACGTGTTCGGGAATATGTCTTACAACGTTTAAACAAATTTATCCTCATTTCCCAAAGCCCATTCCACACTATAAGTACAGAAGGCTTCATATGTGTTAACAATTCGTATTGATGGGCGTTTAACGTGAATTGCAATTATTGACAACATTAAATGCTTTTAAGTGAAAGTGACTTGGAATATTTGATAATGCTCGACACCGCTATATGATAATACTTTCGTTCCATGCTCGCGTAATTGATGTTATTATTCGGCCTTAGCAGCAAACAGCATTTATGAAGATCAAACGGCATCGTTTTATTGCCCAAATGTATCATTCTAGTCTGATTTAATCATATCCATGGGAAAACAATTCACGGTCTTGCCATGTTATAATCCTCAGACGTACAATGTCTGAATTTCGTAACTATCTTAATGGCATTGAGGGTATGTGTTAAATGACCTTGAATCATTGTTTGTACTCATTTTACTAGGCACACGTGCAACGTTATTTTTAAGAGAATCGGTTGTTACCACTATATAGATAGAGAGAATTATAATAAATTCGTTTTTCAACCGACTCGTGTAAAACGTTATACAGGAATTACTTTGCTGTTTGCCTTACACCGTTATACGTAATCCGGGCTAGAGGGCGTGGGCGGTAGCTAGCATATGTCACTACCGTTCGTTCATGAACATCTCAATCAAACCGAGACTGCCATATTTCGCATGTGTAGTGTTCGGCCGTTTCCAAAGGACCACTCTCATACACTTTTACTTATTGAACATACGAGAAGCGAGTTACTTCTTCAATCAATAAAGGTTGAAAGTAGAGGCAGTCATTTTATCGATTTCAGCAGATGCATTAAATCATATCTTTGTCTGGATAACAACTTACCTGTTACTCAAATTTTAAATCACTGGATAATTCGCATTTGAGGAAGAACTTAGAACACTTAAGATAAAAATAAGAAAAATGTCCTACACAAATGACATTACCCAAACGTCCTGCATCGTAGGTCCACACTGTGTATGTATTTGAATGGATTGACTGATCTCCTGGGTCCGTATTCATAAAGCTTCTAAGCAATATCTTAGCTTAAATCAAATTTTATCATTTTTTTCAAAAACTTTTCTCTGTGGATTTATGACGTTTTCTTCATAGTGTTAATAAGGTTACGGATACATAAAATCCATAGCTAATTATTTATCTTAAAATCCCCACTTGGATGGGGAGGTTCCCTGAGCAACTTCTTATGGGGTTATGTGTCTCAACTTATTCGTTTTTCAAGAACTTGTACACGAGTTGAGGACTTTAATATTCGTAATCTTTGTATAACTAAAAAGCTACTCAATCAGGGTTAATGTTACCTTAAACTTCGTAAAACTTTTACAACTTTTTATTATCGTAACCATGATCTTCTTTCCAAATATGAAAATAATTTAAGGACTCTTCTGCGACAAGGACTATCACAACCTGACTTCTATGGTGATGTGATTTATAACCTCGTAAGATTCTTGGTCATGATCACTTTCATACTACCTTTGTTAAACTTGTTAAAAAGTTTATCAAAAGAGGTTATCACCCTATCATTTTGCAACGTACTGCATGCATGGTGGTGGACCCTTTTAGAGTTCGCCACTATGCTTTCCTCTTTAATTGTATGATGAGCGGACAGGCTGTGGACCCTATGATGACGCCTACCTAAAGCCCATTAGGACGATGGCGTTTGATGTTTGTCTATGTCCTTTCTTGTCGTGCCCTTAATGGTTTATTCTCTTGTTGCTCTGGTTTCTGCCAAGTCATTGAGTAAATTCATTGTGGCTTTCTAGGCTGTTGTTTTCTTTGTATTATATTTACACGAGCATATTTGTGTTTTCCTTATATTGGCTATTGATGCTGCCTTGTTGGTTAGAGATTAGATCATGGCGGGGATTTCTTTATTTACACTGTCCTGTTTTAATGGGATGACAGTAGGGTAACTGTGAGGTTTGGTGCACCCTAGAACCGGTTTAAACGCCCAGTAGCCTACTTTGCCACTGACCGTTCCTAGGCGGTAGCCCTATTGTCAACTCTTTTGTGTTTGTGATGTCGTTTGCATTTATTATTACGTTTGCCTTTTTGTTTGTCTGTTTGCGTGTTTGTTTCTGCGTTTTGTGGTTGACTGTCCTCCTTGAATGCTACTTTCCCTGTCCGATTTTGTTATATTTCTTTATAGTGTTCCTGAGTGGTTAATAAGGAGATTTAAAAATATGTAAAAATCTTAAATGTTTACTAAAGTAATATTTTCCACTTAAGTTGCTTCATGAATACGGGCCCAGGAGTAATCTGTCAACTAGTAGTGTGTGTTATTAGACGTTATTGAACTACAACCTTGGCAGATACGTGTCAGGCGTGTCAACATATTAGACGAATATGCAAAATAAGCCGACAGGGACAATAAAGCATTCACATCAGGCAGTCAACCAAAACACATAATCGAAACAAATAAACAAACACACGCACGAATTATCATCTAAAAGTAGAATACGCGATACTCGGTGTGAAATAGTTAGTTGCAGAAACGATGCTTGTGGGTTTAAACCAGGTGTTGGGTGCACCAAATGTACCTTTAGCCTATTGTCACCTAAAATAAATGTGACTGTATGAATCAGGACATTTTCGCAAGGCTTTAAATCATATGCATGACAATGTGGTTAAAGTTCCTGCAGATAAGGCAGGTAGTACTATAATTATTGTATGAGGCCTGCAGAGGTTATGACCCTATTATTACTGCATGCTTAGTGGTGGAACCATTCACAGTTCGCCACTATGCGTTCCTCTTTACTTGTGCGATGACCGGACAGGCTGTGGACACTAAAATAACGTCTACCTAAAACCTAAAAGGACGGTGACGTTTGATATTTGTCTGCAATCTTGTCTTGTCGTGCCCTCAATGGTTTACTCTCTTGCTGCTCTGTCTTCAGCCCAGTCATCGCGTACCTTCTTTGTGGCTTTCTAGGCTATTATTTTTTGTATTTATATATACACGAGCATCTTTATGTTTTACTTATATTGCCTATTAATGCTGCCTTGTTGGTTGGAGTATAGTTCATGGAGTAGATTTCTTTATTTACACTGTCCCGTTTTATTGGGATGAGAGTAGGGTAAGTGTGAGGTTTGGTGCACCCTAGATCCTGGTTTAAACCCCCAGCGGCCTTTTTTGCCACTGACCGTTCCAAAGCGGTAGCCGTATTGTCAACCCCTTTTTTGTTTGTGACGTCATATGCCTTTATGAACTTATTCCTTATTAACAATGTCATTCATGTTTGTGCTTTGCATGTTTTCGGGTTTACTGTGTTCTTTTAGAAACGATGTACATATGTTGTAGTTAGCGGGATACCATTTCACATAGAGCGATACTTTTACGATGTTAAGGCAACGTATGGATTATAATATAAAATTGATACGAGCATGTAAGTTCATACCCAGCAGGCACAGGACGTCGGATCAATGTGGGATATGCGTTGATATAAGGTTATGACGTCGGTAACCTTATTCCAACGATGCATGACAGACATCAAGTTTTGAATCGTACTGACTTGTGAGTGTGGTCATCAATACGCAAAAATAATGCACAATCATGGTGACCTAACTTCAAAGTCAATACAACGTTGGTTTGAGTTCATTAACTTGAAAAAAACGTTTTAGTCACCCTTTCTGTTGTTTTTTGTCTCTTTCATTGTATTATCAAGTCCTTGTTTGCAGTACAGTGCGGACCTACGATGCCATTGCGTTCGGACGCTGTGGTTTCTATAGGACCCTATATCTCATTTTTGTTAATCCGACGTCAGTACTACGTTGGTTTATGACGTTTCACCAACAGTGTACTGAAGTCAAATAACGTTAATTGGACGATAGATACAACGTTGGATTTTTACATCAGTTAAATTGGGCGTCAACTATTGATTTGTATACTGCATCGGACTGTAAACTTATGTTTGATGTTAAAATATGTCGACAAAAAAAAATTCATTTTTATTATTAATCCTATTTCTTTAAAACTTAAGCTTATGATGTTGACGTTAAATTACGTTCATTTGACGTCAGATAAAAGGTTGGGGATTGACGTCGGTTAGACGTCAACCTTTGACGTCAAGACCACGCTTGGGATTTGCTATATCGGGAAATGACGTCATAATCTTTCATTTTGAATATGAAATCAATGACACTACAATGCCAGGTTATAACCTTGTGCCAACGTTGTACTGACGTTAAATGCCTGCTGGGCGGCGTCATATGACTTTGGATTGTCTTATAAATGTCATTTAAATTAACAATATCAACAAGAATTTCCAAGATATCGCCAAAATACGAACTAGTATCCATTTTCATATTTCTTTCTGTACTGCAATCATAATACATGTGTACAACGACCTAATCCCATCGCTGATATGACGTCGATGCAACGTCGGGTTACAACTCATCACAAACTCATTAAAAGGACGTAATTATAATTGTATTAAACACATCTTAGACATTGTTTTCCTGGTTGATGACTTTATTTTTTATTGTTGTATGTGTGCTTTTAATTATATTATCCCATATGTATAAATATTTCGACTAATAGGTAAATAAACGCTCACAAAAAATTGAAAGTTAAACAAATTATATGCAAGTTAACTATCGCTTTCATGGTAACCATCATTAACATTGATCTTTGTGTAGTAGAACATGTTTGCTACCTTGTACACTCTGCAGCTTGTCGGACAACTGAAACATGGATAAAACTGTCGAACCTTAGAATGTGGACAATATAACTAAAACATAAAGTGAGAGAGAAAAGCACAAGTATAATAAAATGCAACATCCAACATGCAACATCCGATGGGTGGGTTTTGGGTACAATGTCGGAAAATGACGTCTAAAAACGTTCATACTAACTGTTAATCTAACGTCAATAAAACGTTGATTTTTTACAACGGTACAGCGACAAAAAATGATGTCTATAACACATTTTGATGGTTATCCAACATCAATACAACGTTAGGTTAATGACGTCCGTCTGTGAATTGTATGCCAGAACACCGGAGAATATTTACGGTGTACTGATGAAAAATGCTTGCTGGTTAAGTACAAATACAAGTTGCCATTAGTGTATGTTAAACAAACTCTGGACAATGACGCATTATAAATATGATCTTAAAGTTACAGAGTCTCTATTTGAACTGGTAATAACTCATGAATATGAATGAGACACGTGTGAAGTAGTTTCAAATAGACGAACACCCCAAATGTCGGTATATAAGCAGAAATCGATGAGTGAAATATCACATTTTTATATAGCCTCGTACAGGTAACATCGATAAATTTACGGCTTCAGAATATATGTGATAAAACAGTAATTGCCCGGAACGGGATTTGAACCACAGACACTGCGCTTTTATTTTTTTCGTTTAACTACTAGACCACGGCCATTTTTTGGTATGTTGTAGCATTTTTAACACTAAATAGGCATTACGTAACTCATCACACACAAACTCATCAAGCGCTAAATAACAAGTCGAGATATGGTTGTTTTGAGGCGGAATATTAGTTTCATATTGATAACATATAATATTACACCAGGCAATGTTAATTTACACGTGCGACAAGATGGATTATTTTAAGAAGCGTTATAGCTCAGTGGATAGAGCACCTGACTTGAAATCAGAAAGTCGTGTGTTCGAGTCCCGAAAGAAGCAACTTTTTTTTTCTTCTGTAAATCATAATGTTACCTGGGTACAGGTACGATGTGCACTGGTCGATGACAATACAATAAATGATGTCCTGCGTTATATTTGCTCGCTTGAATACCCGATTTCGACATGAGCTGGTGAACATAAAGTTACAAAAAAAGACACGCCTACAAAGAAGAAATCGAAATATATAGAGACTCTGTAGCTTTAAGTATATCACTGCTGCCTAGTTTGTTAGAGGATATAGCACACAGGGATTTTGTTTTATTTACACTGGCCCGTTTCATTTAAATGACCATGGGTAAAAACGAGGCTCGTTCGAAGGATTCACTCAATTGTCAATACTGTCATGTTCCACATATTGCGATTAACAAACTAAACTTGGTTGTCAGTACCTTTTTCGCAACGGTGAATCCAAATTTGCGGTCGAATAAAAGAGCACTTTCCGTCTTTGTGTTGAAGGTAAATGTTGTGTTTGTTTCTGCTTTAATATATGAAAATTATAAAAGGCAATGTAGACAGAAAAATGAGAGAGAGAGAAAGAGATAGAGAAATAAAGGAATGCATGAGAGATGGCTTAGAAATCGACATCATCCTAAAGGCAAACGTGTATAATACAATATGTTGATAATACAAATTAACTCGATCCAATTGGGATATAAATCAAACGCACTACCTTAACTGACGTTCATTTGAGTAAAATATCAATAGCAGTCATTGTAAATAATCTCATTCGAATCATTGATATAGCTAATATAATAGAAATGCTCTCTTGCGAATTGACACACGTTGATAGCTCTCCACATTGGTTCGAAGACATCTCAGCAATGTTTCTCGTAAAGTTTTATTGACCCAGATCTAGTCACACATGTGCAATGATGATACGTAGGTGCCTCAAAGACATGCATTATGAAATACGGAAGCCATGTCGAACAAACATACACAATACTGGCAACAATAACTAGATCATAAAATGCACCTCAAGTTCACATAAAGCGCACACTTGTTGTTGCAATGTACAAAGAAAGACGAAAACAGATTAAAACATGTTCTTGGTTTAAAAATGTTGCAGTTTCCAAAGGTTAATAACATTTCAACTATACATTTTACAAACTGTATCAACGGATATAATAATTCCTTTATACTTGTTCTCTTAAAACGTATTCTTGAGTACTACCGTTACAGAGCTGGCGTGTTGTGTGGGTATTGTCACAGAGCTGGCGTGTTGTGCGGGACAGAGCTGGCGTGTTGTGTGGGTATTGTCAGAGAGCTGGCGTGTTGTGAGGGTATTGTCACAGAGCTGGCGTGTTGTGTGGGTATTGTCACAGAGCTGGCGTGTTGTGAGGGTATTGGCACAGAGCTTGCGTGTTGTGAGGGTATTGTCACAGAGCTGGCGTGTTGTGAGGGTATTGTCACAGAGCTGGCATGTTGTGCGGGTATTGTCAACAATGTGTAATCAAGCTGGAGTGTTGTGTGGGTATTGTCACAGAGCTGGAGTGGTGTGTGGGTATTGTCACAGAGCTGGCGTGTTGTGTGGGTATTGTCACAGAGCTGGCGTGTTGTGTGGGTATTGTCACAGAGCTGGCGTGTTGTGTGGGTATTGTCACAGAGCTGGAGTGTTGTGCGGGTATTGTCACAGAGCTGGCGTGTTGTGTGGGTATTGTCACAGAGCTGGCGTGTTGTGTGGGTATTGTCACAGAGCTGGGGTGTTGTGTGGGTATTGTCACAGAGCTGGCGTGTTGTGCGGGTATTGTCACAGAGCTGGCGTGTTGTGTGGGTATTGTCACAGAGCTGGCGTGTTGTGTGGGTATTGTCACAGAGCTGGCGTGTTGTGTGGGTATTTTCACAGAGCTGGCGTGTTGTGCGGGTATTGTCACAGAGCTGGCGTGTTGTGTGGGTATTGTCACGTGTTGTGTGGGTATTGTCACGTGTTCTGTGGGTATTGTCACAGAGCTGGAGTGTTGTGCGGGTATTGTCACAGAGCAGGCGTGTTGTGCGGGTATTGTCACAGAGCTGGCGTGTTGTGAGGGTATTGTCACAGAGCTGGCGTGTTGTGAGGGTATTGTCACAGAGCTGGCGTGTTGTGCGGGTATTGTCAACAATGTTTAATCAATGAGAATCATCTCTGGAATAGAACGGTAGCACCAGATTACAAGTTCCGCATTCGATTTGGCCATTTTCTATTTCCGATATATTAGTTTTGCTAAGGAATGCTCAGTGTGTCTATCCACAATATTTGTACTGGAATGCTAGTTACTTGCTTCAAATTTCCGAACAAATACGTTTACATATATGTCATCATGCCCTTGTCGTTTTATTTTAATTCATCTGCTGTTGGAATAGACATAACACGCACTTACGCGTGCACGCACGCACAGACACACACAACCGACTTTGATAATAAGGTTTAGCTTTTCATTTTGATAACTATTAGTTTACTCATCGAAAATCAAGGTGTCTAAACTGATAGAACGTAAATTAGATAATAAATGTCAGATTCCTAGCAAACAGTGTAAAACACGTGTCCGTTTTAAAAACAGTTGTGCCTGTTTAGGCATTTCGAATGTTGCATAGCGGTGAAATAATATTATTTAATAGAAAACATGTTTATGATATTAATACTATATTATGTATGAAAATATAAGTATTGTCGACTGATCATTATAAATAATCGTCTCCCAAGACGAATTTAACAATGACATCGGCATAACCAGCAGGGGAACTGGATGGAAAATGTAAGTCTGGTCCACATTTATGACTTCATTTAGGAGTTTGATGTGTTATTCTGAAATTGGAACTTACGTTTACTAACGAACCGGTTCCGTTCTCATCTAATCATCTAGTAAGCTAATCACAATACCACCTGCTTCAGTTTCAAGATGTGAATGATGCCAAGAGCGCTTAACCTAAAGCACTGAAACAAAATACAAAACCTACTGAAAAGGCAATCCCTTCGAGGCAACAAACTCAAATGTCAGATACATTTATACGGCTATACTGATCAAACAACTAGGTATGGGATTATTTATTTAAGATACTCTGCTGCCAAGCTGCCAAATATGTATACGCCAAATTCCAATTAGAGAATGTTCATCCTTCAACCATTTGTATGAGTTCATGATTGTTTATGCTCATATTTTTGTGTCAATGACATTCTCCACAGTTGTTGCCGTGTAAGTATTGATTTGCTTCGGCTTATTTGTTTATATTTGCAACTGATTTTCTAGGCATTTTCTATATATTCATATAAACATGATCGTCATTCAGTTATACTTATGTTGCCTATTCATTTTGCCTAGGGTGTTAGAGGTTATAGCCAGGCCGTAATTTTCTGTTTACACTGCCAATTTTATTGGATGACAATATTGTTAGCGCGAGGTTACCCTAGAACATGGTTTAACTAAACTCCACCGCCAGCGTCCTCATTGTCATTGGCCGTATTAGATCTCACTACACACTTAGCTCCCTTGCATGTGACTGTAGGTGACTGTAGGAAGATTCTTACACCATAAAAAGTAGGGGTGTGTTCATCGGTTTGAGATATTTTAATAATTGCTCATGGATATTTTCTTTTATTGTTGCAGGTGAGAAAAAAATAGTGTGAGATTGGATGAACAGCGATTAGACGACACTGACAGCAAAATGTGACACATTTGTGGGTGCTCAAAATGCGTATGAATTTAGGTGCAAACTGTTTAGTGAAAGCCGAACAGAATACATTGACTGCCACCACTCACATTAAAAAAAAAAAAAAGTGGGCTATGTACCAGATTTTGTTGATTTTTATGAGCAGCAGTAACTGCATTTTCCCAAAAAAATACTTTTAGACAGTAAATGCTTGATTCAGAATGGAAAATTGGACTTTAATGCCTATGGCCAATACAGTAAAATCGAAGTGTGTTGTGAGACCTAGGCGGTACGTCTATATTCAACCTCTTTATGTGTGTGGTGTCGCATTCTGTCTTTGTTTCTATTTAATTGTTGTTTGTTTTGAATGTAAGTTTTTGGTTGACTGTGAATCATCAATTCCAGATCGTCCCACGTTTATCTGCATCGCATATACTTGTTATAATATTGTAGTATGATACTTTAGCAACAATTAGAGAATTGGAACATATCTCTCCTAGAAAGCATAGCACATATTATTGTTTATTCATTTATTTATATAAATTTGATATCCTGAAATTGCGATGATTTCCCAGTAGAAACCTAGACACAATTCATTGCCTGATAGAACGAGCTTATAAATAATTATAAAATACGTATGTTTATGTACCCTGAACGTTCCTTTAAAAGTAGAGTAAAACATATAATGTCGCTGTATGTCAATAACAAACGCAGTCAGCATGATACGGTAACAATAAAATAAATGATTCCCGTTACAGCACAGGACTCATAGTAAATTCACAGTTTATCAGCATATCGGTATCATTTGGAAGCAATATATATTTTGTATTGAACGTGTTGGACGATTTCCGAAAATCCCATTTCATAATTGTGTATATCAAATTTTGTATTTAGAAGTTAATAAGTTTGCCCACGTTTGTGCGCTAGTTTAACCTAACCCGCCAACTAACGGAAAAATTACAATATAAACCTGATTATCAAAACTCTAATCAGGTGCCCAGGTCATATAAAAATGTATATGTACGGATTAAAAGTATAAGTTTATTCACGTGTTTTCTCAAATACTCATGATTTAATGTGTAAAATGAATTATGAGATGGTAACGCTTAATTCGACGCTCCAGTTTGGAGTTTAGTCTGGTTGATTAAGCCGTTTATACTGTGCCTGTATACAGATTTTGGATTCTCAAAATATGTAAGTTATTTAAACATATATATACCTCGTCGTCAGTAGGTTAGAATGGGTGTACATATGTTGTACAATTTAACTGTTGTTGGCGGGATAGCTACTTTAATGAATATTCATTGATAGAAGTGCAACACTATCTCTACACATATCGGAGGTGCGTATTCCCATGTATTAAGGAGAAAATATGAGTGAAAAGTTCCTGATCAACTGCCACTTTGGGTAATATGTTTTATAATATATATTCGGAAATATTTATATCGATGTTACCTGTACACTGGTTAGATTTTACTCTTCGAGTTACCGAGCTTATATACCGATTTGGGCTGTTTGTCTTCGAGTTACCGAGCTTATATACCGATTTGGGCTGTTTGTCTTCGAGTTACCGAGCTTATATACCGATTTGGGCTGTTTGTCTTCGAGTTACCGAGCCTATATACCGATTTGGGCTGTTTGTCTTCGAGTTACCGAGCCTATATACCGATTTGGGCTGTTTGTCGGACTGACATTGGGATCTCTAATCTCTTTATGAGATGGATATTCTTATTGTTTAGGAATATGTTCGTGGCAGAGGATTGGCAAATCTCGTAAGTTTGAAGATATGAAGTAAGAAATATGGGGTGCTTTGAATAAGGTTCTATTCGTGACTATTACTTTTGTTCTGAATCGAATTGTGTATGTGTACGATATTTCTAAACTGATTTATTGCCGATAATACAGTATTGATTTTTAAAACTTTATTATTCTTTTTGTATCAAGTATTTGCACAGGTGAATATTCTTATGTTTTCATTCCTGTGGATGTTGTACGTACATGTATCTGTATAGTTCATTATTCATTTCATTGGTATTTTTACAGGTAAATCTGACAAAAAAAGTTAATTCATGTAATATTGCTGATTCAATTAATTTTGGGAATGCTACATAGTAAAACACAAGAGGCATGCAAAATGTTAAACTTTTTATTCAAATTTAAAAATAATATATCTATGACAAAATCAGATCAAAGAAATATCACAATTCATTTACAAGTATAGTAAAATCAGCAATTGAACTGAATTGGGTTATACGGCGCACCAACACATGAAAGGTTATATGGCGCCTAACAGGATTGAACATGCCGGGCTCGTCCTCCATTTACATCAAGATACAATATGGAGAATGGGCCTCGTACCTTCTAACCTGCAGAACTGCAGAGTTGCTGCAAATTCTACAGTAAACACTCCATTTACGAAGAATATAGGTATCAACTATGGCTAGATAGATGCACAATAACGAGTTCAAAAAACGTTTTCCATGGATCATTCATTTGTTTTACTATTCTGAATGTTTTACTATACTGAAAGGAAAAGGAAACGCAGGGTGTGTATTTCCGCTATATATTGCATATACTGCACACTTAATTCCATATATATTCCAGGGAAATCCTAAGACGTTTTATAAAAAAAAAATGCAGTTAGTTAGAGAAAGGACACAACTGTGATGTTGTAGACGTTTTAATCACAGTACACGTTGTAACAAGAAATTCATAAATGCTGAAGTTCCTATTTGAAACATTGAGCCAGTTCAGTACTGTATTTAATGTTAAGTGATTGCAACATTTAAAGCCTAAGTTCGCTCACCTGGTTGAGCCAAATGCGCATTCTGACGATAACGAAACATTAAAGGGGTAACCATTGGTGTGTTCAGTGCTGTTTAAACCTTCTTTCTAAAAGGACAGGCCTAATGTCGCCCTGTACCATTCTATTAGCAGTAGCATATTAAACGTACATTATATAGCGGAAATACGCACCCGGCGTTTCTTTTTCCTTTCAGTATATCTTTCAGGATACAAGTAGGTATTACAAATGTTCTGACTGATTGCGTACTAATGTCATCGTCCTTACCAGGGGCTAACATGTCTGGTCTGGAAGGTGCAACTCAAGCGCATCTAACGTTTTCAAAATGGCGAATCTTGCATGACGTAATTTTGTGAATAAATGTTGCATTCAAGTCAATTTAAGACAACCGAACAAAATATGCTATGAACGCTTTTGTATAAATAATGTCATCGGCATCTTAGCGAAGTCTCAAGACACATGTTAGAGACATCGATTTTTTTTAAATTGCTTAGAAAGTTCAACAAAGAGTTTCACTTGCACCTGCTTTTATTTATTTTTACTTATTTAACCGTTGTTGTTAATTGAAACGAACTAACTAGTACGAGAACCGGTCCATGTGTTCGCACATTAGTGTAGTAAACCACACACGTTTGATCTCTTGCAAATTATTTCATTGAACAATCAAAATGCTCGATAAAATTAAACTAATACATGTTATATGAAATTGGGACTCGCTCAAGAACCTATATATAATAGTTCACATATATATTTCGGATATATATTGAAATATCATTTTCATGTTTGAAAACGCCACAGAAGAGCTACATATTACACGTGTTTAACCATAGCCGAAATCTTTTATAAATACCACATAACTTTTATTTACAACGTTAGTTTTAATCGTTATTGTAATTGCATATACAATGAAAAAAAATAAAAAAACTCAGATGTCCTTAAACATATTTTCAACAATTTACAAGTTACACATTGTGAGATTATCGTTAAACTATTCATTGGATTGTGAGATGATTCCTTCATTGATTACACACTTGCAATAGATTGCACGTAATGAAACACACATAGCAATACAACATCAAAACATTACCACACACACGATTAAGTATATCAATAAATATAATTATAAATGCATAAATGTTAAATGTGTTTAAATACACAAATCCATGGGTAGTACTTTTGTAATAACCATAGCATGTTTTTTCAGAGGTAATCCATCAGAGATATACCATAGCGTATGAATCCATAACATGGTGTTTCCATAACATCATGAACATGAATGCAAACAATAATTATCAAACAACTGTAGATACCAACATGGATTCAGGATACATACATCATATTGCTGATATAGTTCATTGCATACTGTTAACATTTCTTAATATATCAATAAATAATTTGCGTTGAGCCTCGTATGTGGTGCTGTATTGACGTACCAGTTCAAGAATGGTGAGTGGTTCGTAATACAGACAATAACTGTATAACTATTGCTCGTGGACGACTTCTAAAAATAGTACGACATCTAAGCCATCACACTACAAAACAACTTTAAAAAAAAATGTGCATAGTGTTCTAAAATGAAAGGTTTTTAAGATGAAATATTGACATTAAGTCTAAAGTCTAAAGTCTCTACTCTCTCTTGGTAAGAACGATTTCTGTAAATAGCCATACATTTTGTCAGAATATGTGTCAACAACTCATTGCATATTCTATATGAAGAGAGGAAAACATATATATATATACATATTTTGTTTATCTTGAACACGTTGACAACCCAATCAGTGTTCTAAAAAGAAACTTAAACACTTTGTCATAATAAATTAATTTTCTTCAACAGCTTTAAGTATTAATTCATAAACAAATAAACCGAAATAAACTTTACTAAAAGCAGAATTTTAACATCATACACCAGGTCCAGTTACAAAGAAATATACATGTATAGCGGGTATTATACTCTATATGACCCGTGGGCTCATTGAACTACCATATATATATATACTGAAAGGAAAAAGAAACGCATAATCAAAAAAATGCCTATAATACATTATTATACAGACCTAATTCCACGCAATATTGCAGATATATCTCAACGTGTGTTGTACAAAAAGGGGCTACATCTAATTACAGCAAGGACAACTCTGCCGTGTAGTATACCTTTTAATCAAAGTATACTTTGTTATACGAAATTCATGAATGTTGAAGTTTCGCTTAAAATGTCGAGCCATTTCAGTATTGTGTTTAATGTTAAGAGACTGCAACGTTTAAAGCCTACGTTTGCTCACCTGCTTAACCAAATATGCATTCTGTCGATAATGAAACTTTGAAGTGGTAACCATGTGTGTGTTTGGAGCTGTTTAAAACTTCTTTCCGAAAGGACCGGCCCTGTACCATTCGATTAGCATAAGCATATTAAACAATCAATATATAGCGGAAATACACAATATGCGTTTCTTTTTCCTTTCAGTATATATGCACGTAATGAAAACAATTTATTAAAAATGATTAAAAATAACGAGAACAATTTACACACATATTCATGAACACTTGTCACGTATTGTTTTAACAATTTACCCCCTGTTAGACTCACAAAAAGCTAATTATAGACGGCTATCGAAGCGTATTTTCTTCTTTTACAGCAACAACAAGTCCGAAATGAACGGCCCCCAAACTTGTTCTTATTTTGAAACCCATGACTGTTCCCAAATATGAACGCTTACTCAAACCTAGTTCCTTCTCTAACACCTGCGACACGTCCCAAAGGAACGCCAACCCAAAGTGCAATTGGGCTTAATGTGTTTAGATAGATATCTAACGGTTAGCAGAAAATCAACCGTTATCATGCAACTGTGAACGACGAGCTTAATATTTACCCAACTGTGTGGCTGGTACCTATGTATACTCACCGAGGTATATGGATAATTTAAAACTGTACACTATTATTTAAATATCGAGGACATATTGTTGTTGGAATTCCATGAATTGCATCATTCTTTTACCCTAGGTTTTAATAAACTATTTCTATTTTTAAAACCTCGGGGTTTATTAATCAACACTAGCATCTAAACCAGCAGTCAACATCAATTAGTTGCATGGACTATGTTACTGAATTTGTTAACTGGGATTTGTGGGTCATAATTTGTATCTCCAAAGTCGAAAAGTTAATCATGCATGTATTCTCCCAAAATCCTAAATATTCGGTATCACATATTCATTGTTTAAAAGATATTTGTTTGTGACTTTACTGTATACATATACTGCTGTAGAAAAGTGCACCAAGTATACTATCAGTTAATATGTTAATGCACAGTGTTTAACCAACCACACTGTATATGTGCGACAGCTACGTCGTATCATCTCGTAAGCAGGCTGTATAAGTAGAACTCTAGAACACGTCATAACTGTCAGTGACCAAACCTGCAATTTAAGATAAATAAAAGTAATAATGTATAACATGATTGCTCCTTTCATACGTGTTTTATGTTCACGGGAAATAGTAACGTGAAACATTGATACGGGAAACAATCCATTAAATGACAAAGGCAGACGCTCGATGAGAATAACAAAACAGTCAATATGAATAAATGGATGTCATTAGCAATATAAGCTGGTTTACAATTTAACTAGTATAATACTTGGATTTAGTTGCCACAAATCTTAGTAAATGAATCTCAAAAAAATGCGTTAAAGTGTGTTAACGGCTTACGCGCGTTACCTTCAAAGAGTTAAATTATGCATTAATGATTCAGAAAGTAATATCTAAATGATAACATCAAACGCAACATTGCTTGTTTGTGTGGGACAAATCATAGAAAGAACAAAGTGGGAGAACAGCGACGACAATTCGTAATGATCTGCTATTTTATATCCCATACTACAACTGTGTATTCTAAAATGTCCTTTGTGACATAAACATATAAATAGTCTACGACTTGCATAGTATACAACACACTTACATAATTCGCAATGACAACTAAGCAAATCACTGGCATCAATGACGACACAAGCTTGTACATCTTACTTACATAATTCGCAATGGTACATGGGTTATGACAACTAAGCTCATCACTGGCATCAATGAAGACACAAGCTTGTACATCTTACTTACATAATTCGCAATGGTACATGGGTTATGACAACTAAGCTCATCACTGGCATCAATGAAGACACAATCTTGGAGGCAATGTTGTTCGAGTTAGTACCGCTTGACCTTGAATCTGTGACAATATATTTCAAACCAGTTCAACTTAGTGTGTTGTCTGTAAAACTACAATTATATTTGACACTAACAAGTTATACAGAACTACGTCATAGTCAAGACAGAGTGTTAAATGATTCTTAGAATGAATGACAATCTTGAAAATGTTATAATATTAATTTGGTGGTGCTGCACGTTATATTGTTTTGTTTTTAAATCAGCGTATACATGATGTATTTTAGAGCATTACGCTGAACAGAAGAACAATCTAACCCTGTTTCAACGTTAATCAATTAAAAGTAAAAGTCAAACAGGAAATGTAGCATCCAAGGATCATAGTCAACCAAAAGCACGCATAGAAACGCGCAGCAATTACAAAGATGAATAAAAGGCTAGGTATGATATCACAAACACAGAAGGATTGACAATAAGGCTACCGCCTTGGAAGTCTCGTCATTTGAAATGTGTATGGTACATTTCATGTCATGGCATGGTCAATATGCATATTTATTGTTTCATTTGCATGTCAAGTCATTTCATGGTTCATGTACACATGCGCATGATTCGTGTTGGTTGATGTACGTATAACTACTGATACTGATAAGAGAGACATGTATTGGTTCCTGTACATATAAGGTCATTTTAACTCATCGACAAGATGCATGTACAGTCTATCATCTCATGACACATGAACTCCCTCTTGTCGACATGTTTATGTACGCCCTATCATCGACATAGTACATGTACACCATATCAGTGGCTTGATACATGTACATCCTATCTGTGTATGTACACCCTATCATCGACATAGAACATGTACACCATATCAGCGACATGTTCATGTAAACCCTATCACTGATATTGCACCTGTACACTCTATCATCTCATAACACATGTACTCCCTCTGATCGACATGTTTATGTACGCCCTATCATCGACATAGCATATGTGTACCATATCAGCGTCATGATACATGTAAACCCTATCACTGACATGTGTATGTACACCTGTCATCGACATGGTACATGTACATCCATCAGTGACAAGATACATGTATCATAGACATGGACTATTTACAAACAATCGTCGACATGGTTTATCTAAACGCTATCATCGACATGGCACATCTGCAAACTATCATCACCTTCGTAAATGCACACCATATCTTCTACTTGGTACATGTACAACCTGTCATAGACATGTTTTGTGCACACCCTATCATTGCCGTTTATACCCTATCCGCGACATGGTACATGTACACCCTCTCACTGACACGGTACATGTACACCTTATCATCGAAATGGTACATCTACACCCTAACATCGACATTTTGTATGTACACCCAGTCGTCGACATGATACATGCAGACCCTACCTCGTGATCCTGTAGTGTACGGCCTCTCTGCTGCTCCAGTGGCCTGGTAATCCTGCTTAGGCACTGCAGTTAACGGTTTGTTTTGCTTTTCTGAAGGTAAGTATCACAGCTATGTTTATATTACACACGTGCTCTATTGTGTCTTACAGGGACAAGGAATCGTTCTGAATGTTACACAGTAAGCAAGTGACCTACTTTGGGATATGCGGTGACAGTAAATTTGTAATTTGGGGATAGCGCATTCGCAACATCGCGTACACTTCTTCGAAGCATAACTTGAATGTATATCGAAGGTCACCATATTGGTTACCTCATACTAGTAAGACTTGCTTCAGATTCCCGACAAAACGAATGTGCGTACAAAATCAAAGTTATCTTCAAAGTTTTGCAATGTCATTTAGCCGATTGCTACGTCTATAGTGTATTTACATGAAAGCAGTGATAACACTTTCATCTGTATTGTAAATAACAACCAAAGCGTGTGAATTGACGGACATATTGTTTACATAGCTACAGTGCACTATTTTCGGCGGCGTTGAACTCCGGCTAACACAATGTCAAGATGTTGAAAATACCGAAACGTCGGTAAACACACAAGGCTTGACCCCGAAGAATAACGGGATTGGCCGAGTTTTCACGAGTCGGTGATAGCGAAGCTTCTCAATCCCTTATAGAATTTATTGACACCATGTATACCATATTATGTCATTAATTTACTGTGTACTTTGTAGTATTCAGAATAATTATGTGTAACGATTATATCTTACCGACTACGTTTCAAGTCAAAGGTATATATTAAAGTAACGTTTGGCATTTTAAAACAAAAGGCGTGTACGGGAATCTTAAATGAAATTACGTCAAAACAACATCTGGTTTGACATGTACAGGAAATATGCCGTGTATGATTTAGGCCGGCACTCACGTGATATAATTCATCCAATAAAATACTAGAAACATGTAAGAGGCAAGATAGACACTTATATTGTCGAAAATGAAAGACAAAGTAAAGGCAGTGCATGATTTTAAGAAGCATTCACATGCGTAAAACATGGTTAAGTTGGACTCGAGAATTTTTGAATCAGTTCGTGGAGTCGTAAGGTAAACAAATGTGGGTGTTATTGTTGTTGGAAAACAATTCTTACTATAGCACCATTTATTATCATTAGTTGTGGTGTTGCAATGATATCAATACAAACATTTTGAAGACAAATTAGGTTGTTATGCTTACTGACCTTTTGGATCAATGTTGAGAATGTTCAAGTTCTGTTTTTCTTTACTCCATACTGAAATATATATAATATAAAACTTAATTATTAAACCAGGTGAATTTGTAAACTGTGTAGTGATGCAAATCATTAATCAGGATCACATGAAATAAGTGTATGTGTTCATTGTGTTATACACAATTTATATAGCATCTTTCAATATTTGTGTGAGTCATATTTGACATGTTCGCATAATGTTGCATATGCATACAACTGACGTTATCAAAAGAACGGTGTTTTTTTACCCAATTAGGTCAACTTATTAGAAGATTCCCTGTCATATGAACAGTCAATTAATATATTAACCAAAGCAACTGACTTACTGATTGTAAGGAGATACAACCTCATTTATAACAAGGAAGATACTAGTTTCCCTGCTTATAATAATTAAATCCATAAAAACATGAACGTGTATTTTTTTTTTTAAATTGTCTTCTTAAAGAATGGCCTAATTTGTGTGGATGCGGATTTGTGTAATTTGTTAAGTTGGATTCTGGAATTGTTGAAACCGTTCATGGAGACTAAATAGGTAAAGAAATGTGGGACAGGCTGTGGATCCTATGATGACGTCTACCTGAAGCCCAAAAGACGGTGACGTTTGATGATTGTCTGCAATATTGTCTTGTCGTGCCCTCAATGGTTCGTTCTCCTGTTGCTCTGGCTTCTGCAAAGTCATGGAGTACCTTCTTTGTGGCTTTCTAGGCTATCGTTTTTGCATTTATATATACACGATCATCTTTGTGTTTTGCCAATATTGCCTATTAATGCTGCCTAATGTTGGTTAGAAAAAAGTCATGGCGGGGATTACTTCATTTACACTGTCTCGTTTTATTGGGATGACAGTAGGGTAAGTGTGATCTTTGTTGCACCCTAAACCTGGTTTAAACTGCCAGCGGCCTTTTTTGCCACTGACCGTTCCAAGGCGATAGCCCAGCTGTCAGCCTTTTTTTGTGTTTGTGACGTCATATACCTCTATTCTTTGTTAACACTGCCATTTATGTTGTCCTTTTGCGTGTTTTTGGGGTTTACTGTGTTCTGTGAAAGCTGCATTCCCGTTCATCGTTTATACGTATTTGTACATCGATTTCGTTTAAATGGGATACCGGACAAACGCAATTGTAGTTTGTTCCTCAAGACACTTTACAGCAAATAATCTCCAGAGAAGTCATGCAGACTATACAGATATAATCAGACGCAAATGACATACACCATCAATCATTTAAATTAACACAAACAAGCGCAACGACACTTTAAGGCTATATGAACTTCTCTTCGTTGATAAGCTAAGAGCAAGGTAATATGTCGGCATTATTATATATTAACATTGCGTTTACAATGTTTCAAAACGTTCCATAAAGACAACTACCGTGAATATACTATACCGTTCAAATCAATATAACCAACTATAAGATTCAACAGTAATGTTGTAACACCACAAATGCCGCATCGGAACTTTAAAAATTGAATTTTATAGAGTAAGCCAAACGAAATATAAAAAGATCAGACAGGGAAAGTAGCATTCAAGGAGGACAGTCAACCACAAAACACAGAAACAAACACGCAAACAGACAAACAAGAAGGCAAAAGTAATAATAAATACAAACGACATCACAAACACTAAAGCGTTGACAATAGGGCTACCGCCTTAGAACGGTCAGTGGTAAAGAAGGCCACGAATATAATCGCCGCTGCCTCCAGGATTACTCGCAGGCTGATCAGGGTTTACAATATCCGGCTGCTGATCTTTCCCCAAAACACCCCTTTGCCACATAAAAGGAATGGTATTGATTCAAAGAATGAACAGTCCATATATGTAGCGGGTTAAGGGTTAAACACTTTTATGCTAAGAACATCGTAATTTGTTCCCGGAAGTTTGAAATGACAACTCTATAAATCAGGATACAGAGCTGGGCTATACCTGGGAATTATATAAAACACAAAATACTCACAATCACAATCACCCTTGTGTCCTTTTGGTCCCTGCATTCCAGGAGGTCCTACTGGACCCGGCAGGCCCTTCATGCCGAAACCTGGGTTACAGAAGCATATGCTCATCAACAACGTAATGAATAAATAAATCATATGTGATGTGTTTATGTTTCTAAGAGTGAGCTATGTATTTAATGATGCGCACTCCTGTAACCAAGAAACAGACAGTACACATCTTCCCACCAACATTCCGAAACCGTACACATCTTCTAAATTACAATCAAAAAACATACTCTGCTGCAGCGACAATACAATCTAGAGAATTTCTGTACTATTCGACAAATAAAGTACATTCGTTAGCTGAAAAGTTTATGTTGAAACAGATATCACCTTTTCAATAAATGTAGTTTTATTTTACTAAAAAAAAATGCATTTAATATTGACTAATTTCTGCACACACTGTTAAATTCCGTTTTTTTCTCTGCTGTTTGATCGGAGTAGTTGTTATTTGTATAAAGTGTAGCATATACACTGCTATCCGTGCTAACACATTACGATCTTGTAAAGTATACACCTGACATGGGCTTTCTGTTTGCACGTCTTGTTTCAGTATTGTTTATTGAATTGAGAACGATATGATCCTATCATCTTGCAACGCTCTGCATGTGTAGTAGTTGACTCATTAACCGTTCACCAATATGCCTTCCTCTTGAAGTATACGATGCCTTCACTGTGCCCTCCTCTTAAATGATAGGACAGAGTAAAGACGCTATGATGATGTTTACTAATCCGAGCCTCTCTGACCTTACCAGCCCTTTTTACGATTTTTGATATTTCATCTGGCTGTGTACGGTCAGAGGAACTCCTATAGTAAAAACACGGGGATTTCCTCTCCCGTGAGGGAGAGGAGCTACCCTCTTGTTTTTAAATCAATATATCTATGTAAGTATTCATTGGATTGGCATTTCAAGCATATAAACCGATTATCAATATATTTATTTACATATCTGAACCGAAATATTTAACCTTAATAAACTTGTAACGGTCAACCGTTTCAGACGAAGTTAAACAATATTAAATTTCCATCGTTTAGGTCAAATGTCACGTGATCGTGACCGGTGCGCCGATAAATATTTCCCGCAAAATTCAAACAATTTCAAAATTGTGACCAACTTTTCCTTTTGGCACTAATAATTCCCTTAACAACATCCAATTGTTTATCTTTAAAGTTTAGACCCTAATTATGCTGCGAGAAGAATTCGTTCCATTCCAAAAATCCCTCGATGCTGTCAAGTTGATAGCGGACTTATTTGATGAGGGGACTATGAATGCCTTCACCTCTCGCGAGAATATCACAGGAATTTAATTAATATGCAAAATGACAATATGGCGGATATAGTAAATAAAAGTGTACTTCAAAACATAAATGTTTTATTGTGTCACTACTATCGATAAAGGTGCAGTTTTATCATTGCAACTTGGTATAATAAACATTAATTGAACGATCTGTTGAGCTAAATTTATCCTAAAATTCGACCCGACACCGCAAATATCGTTGAAAGTGCATGTCTGTGCGTTTTTAGTAATCTCTCGGTTTTCACTATAGCAGTTCCTCTGACCCTATAAAGCCGCCATTTTTTTAAAAAAAAAAGGCTTTTAGGGTCAGAAAAGGCTCGGATTAGATGTTTACCTAATCCTGAGAGGACAGTAACGTGTGATGCTTGTCTCCAATCGTGTATTGTCATGCCCTTACTGTTTTATTCTATTGTTGCTCTGTTTTTTCCGAGTCATTGTGTACTTACTCTGTGGCTTTCTATGATAGTGATGTACATGGATAACAATATTAAATGCATGTTATACGTATTTCGTGTATTTCTGCTGCCTAGTTTGTTAGAGAGTATAGCCTGGCGGAGATTTCTCTATTTACACTGTCCCAGTTTACCTGCATGACTACGTGGTAAACGTAAGGATTGGTTTAAACTCCGAAAAGCCTTTTTGTCACTGATCTCCCGAAGCTGTAACACTATTGTCAACCCTATTTTATGTTCGAGATGTCATATATCTCTCGTTGTATCTATTCATTTTGTGTGTTTATATGTGTCGTTTTGGATGACTGCTGTTCTTGAACGCTTTATTTCCTGTTCAACTTGTATACGGGTATGTACTTGTATTTATAAATCGCTTGGTAAACACGCGTTTAATGGCAATTTACCTGTTATCACATTTTCCATTTGCAGAATCGGTCTGTTAACGTCGCTTGTTCAAATTGTAAAATGGGAATCGGTTTGCATGTTATAAACACTATTTATAAACATTTGGTTTATTTGTTTGTTTGTTTGTATGGTGTTTTACGTCATGTTCAACACATGTAAGGTTATATATGACGGTTGATATTTTGTGGTGGAGGCGGACCGCCCACTTTTCTAGTGTAGAACCAGTACTGTACACCTCCCGCCATTTGTAAGAATCGACACTTCCTCACTTACAATTCGAGTTCCCATTGCGATTCGAACTTGCAGCGGTGAGAAGGTTTACAACGCAACGTCGTTAACCATTCGGCCACGGAGACGCTTGATTTATAAACGTCAACATCCAGTAAAAACAACTCAGAAACTGTATTCATATTATAGACATCACTCGTTTGCTCCTTAAACAAACCTCATATGAACAGTTCTTGAAATTATATTATAACGATAAGATTTGCCTTTTACATCCAGTCAAACAAGAGAGTCAGATAAACTTTGTTCTAAATAAAGAAGCTGAACATTCCAAATGGAAACGAATTCATAAAACGTGTACTTATGCATACCTCTGTCGCCTTTATTGCCTCTCTCGCCTGAAAAGAAATAAGAAATATGAATACACAAGTATAATATGGTAATCTAAGAAGGCAATGTGAACGTATGTAATAGTTTACCAATGTAAATAATTATTACTCTAGATCAAGCAATTTAAATGTTGCTGTCCCTCATTTGCTATGGTGCTGAAAATATCACATTATTTTATAGTGCTATTAAAGCTAAACAACAGAAAGTTGTCATACGTCTATTATTGTTTTGAATGCGTGTCTTTGGTGGCATGCTTTCAGTGAATGTTACGTTTCTTGTTTTATTTTTGTTTTTTGCTTGACATAGTTATCACGTAATAGTAGTATTACTTCGAATTATTTATTACTTGAATAAAAACAATTAGCTAAATTAAATTTAGGTATATAAAGAGAAAACGATGTAAGTGCCTTAACATTAAAGTTAAACGCGCTTGCAATCAGTACTGTAATTCATTCGATCTTTGGAGATCGCTGAGCCCGATACTTATATTTAGTTATCGGCAGTATATTTTCAATTTCTTTTGTTTTCTTACTTAATTGTTGATTCGGTGGTTCCACTACTCCGGCCGATAAAAGGCTCTGGGTATTGTTTAACCACTCATAGGATAGGTTGTCTGCTTTTTGATACGCAGGCTTCATAACCGCTGCTCCCAACTAAATTCCATTATGTTTATTTAGCTTTTTGGGGCATTTAATTTTATTAGATACTGGGGCATACGCCGTACGACATGGGGAAGTAGTGCACTCCATATCCACCGCCATATGCATGCCATCTTCGGGATGGTTAAAATTGTGTACTATTGATTTTATGAATATTGAGTTCTGCTCAACCCGGGGCTAGAAGGCGTGAGCGGTAGCTAGCATATTTAACTACCGCTCATGAACAGTCGCAATCAAACCGAGACTGCAATATTTCGTATGTGTCGTGCTCGGCCGTTTCCAAAGATTCATTATCATACTCGTTTTTATAGCACAGGTTGCTTATGCAGTGTGGCGGAAGTAAAACGACCCCCCGCGCTTGCAATCAATACTGTTATTCATTCGATCTTTGGAGATCGCTGAGCCCGTTACTTGTATTTAGTTATCGGCGGTACATTTTCAATTTTTTTTGTTTTCTTACTTACATAGTCTTTTGGCTGTTACTTGTGATACGCAGGCTTCATAACCGCTGCTCCCATCTAAATTCCATAATGTTTATTTCGCTCTTCGGGGCATTTAATTTTATTAGATACTGGGACCATACGTCGTACGACATGGGGAAGCAAAGAACTCCATGTCCATCGCCGTATGAATGCCATCTTCGGGATGGTTAAAATGATGTACTATTGATTTTATTAATATTGAGTTCTGCTCAACCCGGGGCTAGAGGGCGTGAGCGGTAGCTAGCATATTTCACTACCGCTCATGAACAGTCCCAATCAAACCGAGTAAGCAATATTGTCGTTTTCGTCCGTTTCCAAAGGTCCGTTATCATATTCTTTTTTAATTGTTAATTCGGTAGTTCCACTACACCGGTCGATAAAAGGCTCTGGATATTGTTTAACGACTCATAGGATATGTTGTCTGCTTTTTGATATGCAGGCTTCATAACCGCCGCTCACAACTAGATTCCATTATGTTTATTTAGCTTTTCGGGGCATTTAATTTTATAAGATACTGGGACCATACGCCGCACGACATGGGGAAGTAGTGCACTCCATGTCCAGCGCCATATGCATGCCATTTTCGGGATGGTTAAAATGTTGTACTATTGATTTTATGAATATTGAGTTCTGCTCAACCCGGGGATAGAGGGCGTGAGCGGTAGCTAGCATATTTCTCTACCGCTCATGCACAGTCTCAGTCAAACCGAGACTGCAATATTTCGTATGTGTCGTGCTCGGCCGTTTCCAAAGGTCCATTATCATACTCGTTTTAATGTGGCGAGGCTTAGAAATTAGAAAAAATGACGAGTCTAGTTCTTCAGCGTTTTCTTGGCTAGGTTATCGAATACACCATTAATATATGATATATGGTGTACTAGTTCCGTTTGTTAAAGATAGTGTTACGCTGGACGTGCCACCGACAGAGTTTTGTGTATGATGTTCTTTTACGTCAGTTAACGTTACATATAGTAAACGCCGATGTAATCCTTCTTTGTCTTTTACGTGTCACCGCGGAATAAAGCCAATGTATTAGACAACTCTTTTAGTTAGTTAAAATGAACATTGATGCATGATAGAATACGCTAATAATCACTTTGCCAGAATCTAATAACTTTGGTATCGTAATTGTACTAATGGATATAATGTTACTTGACAAAGTAAATCATGTTCACATTTAGTTTATACATAAAAAACGGGGGAAAACGGACTGGCATCTCTAATTTAATTTGCACTTTTATAATAAATAATTTTCTAGTGAAAAGGTATTAGCTGGCATTATAAATCTGCATTGCGCGTTTCAATTGTTTAATGTTGTCTTCAGTGAGTATCGCCATTGATATTGTTTGTCATTTAATGGATGAAAAAAGGAAAGGATGTGTCTCAGGAGAATAGATTTAATCTAAAGAATAACACATTCTCTGCCCTATACAATACTAACTGATCGTTCAGTCTTAAATGACTGAAGCTGTAAGTGAATGGAAGTGGTAAATACACTTCGTCGACAAAAAACAGTGAATTCAGCCCAACGTTTGGTAGTTTGTTTTGTTTGGTTTTTAATAAGTATCTTAAAACTCAAAACCATTCGGTATTGTTTTAGGCGATGACCTTTAATTATGTCAACAGATACTGTTTATGTTCCGATTAAACCACTGGAAAGTAATACAATTAATGAACTATCGCTTGAACAATCGATTACGTCATGCTTCTTGTGTTAATAAATCATGTATGAGTTCATTGATCGGACAAACTATAACTTAGAACGCATGTTAAGCCATTGATCTTGCCAACTACAATGCAATGATGCTTTAGTTGAATCGCGTTCAAGATCGTATGTCAGTGTAATCTAAAGACTTTTATGTTTCTTTCTAAATATTAAGACGTGGGGCGAGGTAAACAAACTGCCATAAAAAGGTGGATACATTGGCAGATGACTTGAACTTCTAGGGAATTTGATGGCAAACTGAAAAATACGTAGAATACATATGATGTTCATCATGTGGTTAACCAACGGACATTGTTTTCTTGTAAAACTTTAATTTCCATAAAAAAAAATGCCTATTTTTATCACTGCTTTATATTCCATTTTGTTTTGATCATCTCGGTTTCCATAATTACCTTTGATTTGTTAATATTTACATTAATCTCATTTATATCGCTAAATATTTGTTATATTTACCATGCTACTTTGAACTTATTTGTATTACGTGATGCCTGCATATTTACCTGGTCTCAATGTTATCCCCATATACATGTATACTTCTACTTTATATCACGTGATGCGTGTATATTTACCTTGGTATAATTTATGTCCTGTGATGCCTGCATATTTAACCTGGTCTCCTTAATTCCATTGATACCTGTATAATAGCCTTGGTCTAATTAATATCACTTGATTCCTGCATATTTAACTTGCTCTCCTTTAAAACCATATATGTCTTTATATTTACCATGGTCTCATTTATATCACTTGATGACTGATTATTTACCTTGGTCTCCTTTATATCTCTACATACCTGTACAATTACCTTGGTCTTATTTATATCACGTGATTCCTGCATATTTAACTGGGTCTCCTTTATAGCCCTATATGTCTTTATATTTACCTTGGTGTCATTTACATTACGTGCTGACTGATTATTTACCTCGGTCTCCTTTGTATCTCTACATATCTGTAAAATAACCTTGGTCTAATTTATATCACAGGATTCCTGTATATTTACCTTGGTCTTATTGACATCACGTGATAACTTTATGTTAGCCTTGTTCTTCTTTATATCCCGAGAAGTATGTATATTTACTTGGTCTAATTTATGTCACGTGATGCCTGTACATTACCCTTGGTCTAATTTCAATCACGTGATGCCTGCATATTTACCTTGGTCTCCTTTATACCCCGTGAATCCAACGAGCCCTCGCTGTCCCTTTTCTCCCTGTTCACCTTTCTCACCTACAAAATAATTAAACGTGTCACCTTTACGCACATACACAATTTAGAAACCCACCAATTTATTTCTTAATGTTTAGAACATGTGTCTAAACCGAACGTAATGAGTATTAACCGTCTTATATATTTTGCACTTAAACGTCGAATTATTTTATTATTATTGATAAAAAGTATAAAAGTCGAACAGGAAATGCAGCTTTCACAGAACACGGTAAACCTAAAAACACGCAAAAAGCCATACATGAATGGCAATGTTAATAAGGAATAAAGTCATATGACGCCTAGAACACAAAAAAAATGATTGAAATAGGGCTACCGCCTTGGAACGGTCAGTGGCAAACAATGGTCGCTGGGGGTTTAAACCAGGTTCTAGGGTTCACCAGACCTCTCACTTACCCTACTGTCATCCCAACATCTCAACACAAAGATGCTCGTGTATAAATACAAAAAACAATAGCCTAAAAAGCCACAAAGAAGGTACTCAATGACTTGGCAGAGCCAGCGCAACAACAGAATAAACCACTGAGGGCACGACAAGATAAGATTGCAAGATTGCAACATGTCATTACATTCAAATGTCTCCATGTGCATACTGTAATGACACTTATACGCATAACAATAACCAAAATGTATAAATATGCATCACCTTTTTGTGGGGATACACTTTAACATATTTTATGTCACACCTGCATTCGCATGGCAACACACCATCAAAATGAGATGCGTCCATGTGCATGTTGTTGTGAAACTAATATGATAGCAACCGAAATGGATACACGAGGACGTATTTTATCTTCACGTTATCAGAGCGGCCTTTGCATGGCGACATATCACTGAAATGAGATGTGGCCATGTACATGTTGCACTGAGACTAACATGCATGAGTATAACGATCTATGATCATAATGTATGAATACACAATAACCTTTCTTTATGCGTTCTCTTCTTGGGAGGATACTGGTTTTTACCAACATATATGTCATATTGGCATTCACTGGAGTTGTTTCAAGGACATAAAATGTCTCCATGTGCATGTTGCTATTGAAACAATTATGTATGAGATAAACATATGTATGTGTGCAATCGCTATTTATTTGTTTGTGCGGATACGTTTATTACATGTAATATTATACTATCGGTACAGACATGACATCGCTATGGTGTAAATATTACACCAGCATGCACATGGCGACATCACCAAAATGAGAAGCATCCATGTCAATTTTATTGCTGAAAATCAATATGCGTAACGATAAACGCAATACGTTTTTTTCTGTTATAATAACATACGAAACAACACACTGTTATGTAAACAAAGTTCAACAGTTAGTCATGCGTCCTCGTTCTGTTGACAACGTGATAATATTAAAATCACAATACGACGCGGCTCAGCCGGCGGTTACACTATTAACAATGCGAGACTTTTATGAGTGAAGAATACAATAGATAATGGTGATACATAAAGTAAATATTGACAACGTGCATTTTATATCGGTAAATATACAAGGCCGGTTTAAACCCTCAGTGGCCTTTGTTGCCATTACCGTTCCAAGGCGGTAGCCTATTGTCAACCCTTTTGTGTTTGTGATGGCGTTTGCATTTTTTATTACTTTTGCCTTCTCGTTTGTCTGTTTGCGTGTTTGTTTTTGTGTTTTGTGGTTGATTGTCGTCTTTGAATGCTGCTTTCCCTGTCCGATATTTTTATCTTTCTTTAAGGGATAAGAATAAAAGATTAAGGCTGAACATTTGGGCAAAACAACAAAAATCACATGTTCTATTTGTCCAGGAAACACATTACACACTGGACATTATAAACACAATACAAAATGTAATGAACGAATGGGATATGTTTAACTTTTTTGGTACAACGCACGCAGAGGTTGCTAAATAAGATCTACAATATGACCTAATAGATTGTTATACTGACCCTCAAGGTAGATATGTGATCATGAACATACAGATAGGAAGAACGGTATATACATTTGCAAATATGTATGCAAATAATGACCAAAGAGAAAGAAACACATACTTTGGAACACTTAATCGTTTACTACAATTAAAAGCAATGGGGATAACAGTATTAGGCATTGATTTCAATGAAACTTTAAAAAAATTGGATAGCGTTAGAAAAAAACAAAAAAGGTAAAGAAAAGAAACCTGTATTCCAATTATCAAAACTAATTATAGATAATAACTTAATAGACATATGGCGTCATCTACATACAAATACAGGTCAATTCACTTGGAAGAGAACAAATGGTGACGAAGAGAGTAGGATAGATTGTTGGCTCATAGATGAAAATATAAGACCATCAGTAAAAACTAATGGCATAAGACCGGCACAGATAAATATACTGATCACTTGGCTATTTCATTAAAATGGATTAGTTCAAATGATAGAGGCCCGAGTTACTGAAAATTAAATAACTCATTATTAAATGAAGACGAGTACAAACGTATGATAACACAAACGATAAATACAAATGTCTAACACAGTATAGGTATTCTGACATAAGTGATCAACTTATATGGGAGCTTTGTAAAATTTACATTAAAGAACATTCAATATTTTATGCAAAACAAAAGGCAAAACAAAGTAAGCTGCACTTAGAAATACTTGAACGTAGATTACAAAAATTACATGAAATAGAAGATGATAAAAAATAAATGAAGACAAGAAAAAAGAAAAACATACTATAGATCACATACGTTAAAGATCACGTTAAACGATATTGTGATAAAACTAATGAAAACTCTTGGATTAATTTGTTTTGGTCTATAAAAAATTCAGGAGACGTTCTTGATAAAACTTTCAATAAACGTCATGTTTCTTCTATAAGCACTTATGATTTCTCTACACTATATACAACTTTACCAAATCGTCTTATCAAAGACAAGCTAATTTCTCTTATTCAAAAACCATTCGCTAGAGAAAATACTACATTTTTGGCCTGTAATATTATTAAAGCGTTTTTTTATAACGGCAGTTTAGCAACCAGGGCATTAGTAAAAATAGTTCAAGAGGTCCTACCATTACTGATTAGCACTGATCAACACGGTTATATAAACAATATATATATAGGATACAACATTAGACTAATCCAAGATGTAATTGATCACACAGACAGACTTAATATAACTGGTGCCATCTTATTTTTAGATTTTAAAAAAGCCTTCGACACCTGTGAATGGCAATTTATGCATAAAACTTCAAACAAACCGAGACTGCAACATTTTGTATGTGTCGTGTTCGGCCGTTTCCAAAGGTCCATTATCATACACTTTTAGAGAAATTCGGTTTTAAACATAGTTTTAGGCCATGGATAACAACAATTTATAATAACACTAGTTGCTGTATTTTAATAACGGTTCTGAATCTCAACCATTCAGTCAGTCACGCGGAATTAAACAGGGACGCCCGCTATCAGTTCTTTTATTCCTGGTGATAGCGGAAATAATGGCAACAAAAATTAGATAAAAATCATTTGGAATTAAAATAATTATCAGGCATAGTACTAAATACTTGAAAATATCACAGTTTGCCGATGATACAACCATCTTTGTTGCATCTAAAGAAGTCATTTTTGAGGTCATAAATACCATTGAAACATTTGGAAAATATTCGAGCTTGGAGTTAAATAGAAAGAAAACATAGGGTATGTGGATAGGGAAAATGAAACACTGTCAGGAAAAGATTGGTAAATATCATAGCCGATTGGACGTATTAAAGCACTTGGGGTTTTATTTGGTACTGATAAATTAAGGTGTTTTGAAACCAATCTAAAATCCAAAATTGATATATGCAAGAAGTTAATATAAAATTGGACAAAAAAAGAAAAGTAGCTGTCTGTTTTTGGAAAATAACAAATAGTTAGGACATTTATACTACCAAAGTAAACATAGATTATATCATGGCGGAGATTCCTTTATTTACACTGACCTGTTTTAATGGGATGACAGTAGGGTAAGTGTGCGGTTTGGTGAACCCTAGAACCGGTTGAAACCCCCAGTGGCCTACTTTGCCACTGACCGTTCCAAGGCGGTAGCCCTATTGTCAACCCTTTTGTGTTTGTGATGTCGTTTGCATTTATTATTACTGTTGCCTTCTTGTTTGTCTGTTTGCGTGTTTGTTTTTGTGTTTGTGGTAGACTGTCCTCCCTGATTGCTACTTTCCCTGTCCGAAAATGTATTTCTTTATTCATAGCACACTCATACATTATCCCTAAAACATTTATTAAAGAAATCAATACTATGATATATACGTACCTATGGGATGGTTAACGAAAGAAAATCAAAAGGAAAACTCTAATTGGATTAAAAGAAAATGGGTATTAGATAAATCTGTCTTCATATCACTAACAATGAGATGGATAAAAGCTTTTATAAACACAAATGAAGCATCATAGAAACTACTTCCTAAGTATTATTTGGAAAAATACGGCAAAGTCGTTTTAATCTTCCATATGCATATTGATAACATAGATAGTTTAGAAAACATTCATAAATTACCTGATTTTTATATTGATCTCTTAAAATGTTGGATTAAAATTGGGGGTGACCAAAACCCAAAATGCAGTAATTATGCAGATATCAAACAACAGTTATATGGGGAAATAAACATATAAAATTAGGAGGAAAAACATTTTCTTGCATACCAGATACGGGTATCCGCGTTTTACATGCGGGATGGAAGGTATTATCTTTATGGATAAATATAAAAGAGTCACGGGAATCAAAAATGACGTCAATAACGTGAACAGATGATCGAATGACGTCATTGTTTGAAAAAAACAACATGTAAAACGTTACTTATTGGCGACGTCAACGCACAAAATGTCAATGATATGCAAGAAAAATAATCTGTCACGGGTATTCGGTTCAGATAGGGAATTCCAACCCTCCGTAGAGCCTCGATTCCGATATAAACACTTATAACTCACGTTTGAATTCCCTATCCTCACCGGATACCCATGAAAGACTATTTTAAGCTTACACTATTTGGATTGATTCAGATTTAATTTTCATCAATGGCATTATAGATAAAAATGGAAGGATATCACAAAACAACATTTACGTTCAACTAAGTGTAAAAAGGAGATATAGGGTCCTGTAGAAACCACAGGGTCCGAACGCAATGGCATCGTAGGTCCGCACTGTACTGCAAACAAGGACTAGAAACTACAATGAAAGAGACAAAAAAAAAATGGTGGTGAAGACAGGGTTACCGACTTGGAACGGTCAGTAGGCAATAAGGCCTACTGGTTAGCTTGAATCGATTATATATGCGCACAATCCTCGCTATTATCCTGTCTTCAGCGCCCAAATAGACAAGACAGTGTAAACAAAACTACATCCCATCAAAAGGAATTCTCTAACAATAAAGTCCACATCCAGAGAAACTAACTAAAGAAACACATACAAAATAATAAACATCTCAGGATGTATCCAGAATCGTACTGAACAACCATAGTAGTTGGAGCTAAAGAGAAAACCAATCTAGGGCTACGACCAGAAAACCCGAGGGACATTAACTGGATTGTTAAACTGTCACGCATATTAAAAGCTATACCCAAAAGATGGAAAGACATAGTTGAAAGTAATGAGTCAGGCTTCAGAAGTAAAAACTTCCCTTAAACCACACACACAGCATGGAAAAAGTGTTTATTGAACATACTGAATTGAAATATATTGATAAAAATTTAATTGATCAAATATTTATTCAACCAATGATGCAAAATACTTGGAAGCAGGTGTTTAATAAAACTGAAGTAAATGGGGGAAAATATATGCAACTATTCACAAACTTAAAGATAATAGGCTCACACAATTTCGGTTCATACTAATACACATAATCCTACTAACTGGAGAACTTCTTTGTACGTGGAAGATAGTGGATACCCCTATGTGCAAACACTGAGACGCAATAGAGACTTAAACTCATTTTTATAGAGTGTCCAACTCTTCAAGTTTTTTTGGAACAAAATACAACTAATTTTAATCAATGTGGATTTCAGAAAGACATGGCTAAGCTTGAATTCATTGTATTGGGTTACAAGCCAGAATATGAGGAATATATAGATATATCCACGATTATGTTATTAATAGGATTCTGCTTCTATAAATCTTTCTTGAAATGTGAAAATAAACATTACTCATATGATATAATCAACATATTTAAATATTAAATAGACATGTTAAGTGCCTACATAAAACACACAAATAGAAAAATCTGCAATTTTATAGAACAGCTAAACAAGTTCCTTTTTACGTTAATAAATGTCACAATATTCTTTCAACGAGAGTTACCATCGTACCACGTCAGTAATATTAATATTATCATTAACTGTTCCATGATGTCTTACTTTTCGTTTTTTCGTTAAGATATCACAGCAAGGACAGTAAATTACAATTTTGCATGTATTAACATGTAATAACATATTTTCCTTTTAACAGACAATATAGCTTAACATTGATAAATGTAAGCATATTGTCACGTTATCTAGATGTTAAACGTGTATGGAACGATAAACGTTTGAAAATAAAAATAAATAAATAAATGCATAAACTAACCCAATCATTAAACACAAGACGTGCCCGACAAATATAATCCAGTTTTAGAATAACAAAAAAGAAATATAAAAAGATCGGACAGGGAAAGTAGCATTCAAGGAGGACAGTCAACCACAAAACACAGAAACAAACACGCAAACAGACAAACAAGAATGCAAAAGCAATAATAAATGCAAACGACATCACAAACACAAACGGGTTGACAATAGGGCTACCGCCTTGGAACGGTCAGTGGCAAAGTAGGCCACTGGGGGGTTTAAACCGGTTCTAGGGTGCACCAAAACCTCACACTTACCCTACTGTCATCCCATTAAAACAGGACAGTGTAAATAAAATAATCACCGCCATGATCTAATATCTAACCAACAAGGCAGCATCAATAGGCAATATAAGTAAAACACAAATATGCTCGTGTAAATATAATACAAAAAATGATAATAGTCTAGAAAGCCACAATAAAGGTACTCACTGACTTGGCAGAAGCCAGAGCAGTAAGAGAATTAACCATTAAGGGCACGACAAGAAAGATCATAGACAAACATCAAACGCCACCGTCCCAATGGGCTTTAGGTAGGCGTTATCATAGGGTCCACAACACTGTTGCCACATGATTGGATCAACACAATCTTACAATACAAATGTTACCCTTCACATGCTCTTTTTTAAAGACAGCACGTGCATTCACTGCGCTAGCATGGGTTTTCTGACCTAAACAGTTTATTCACAAAATACCCGAAGTGTGACAGAGAACATCTTTGAGGCACATTAAGGACAAATTAGAACATCGGCCTATATCAGCCTAGGGGTAGATATGTAAACGCAACTGATAATCGCCATAATAACTGAAAATAACGGATACACAATCGAACATAGAATAATTGAGTAAATGAATGAATTAATGAAATAATGAATCAATTATAAATGAATGAATGAAAGGGTTAGAATGATAGAACGAATGAATGTATACTTGTTCAATTGATAAAAGTAAATAAAATGTTGGAATATATCCACATATATTGTTACAATGTTGTATTTGATGTACTGAATAAAATATTATCAAAAAAAAAGAAAAAAAAAGACAAGATTGCAGACAAACATCAAACGTCACCGTCCTGGTAGGCTTTAGGTAGACGTCATCATAGGTCCACAGTCTGTACGGTAATCGCTCAAATAAAGAGGAAAGCATAGTGCCTAACTGTAAATGGGTCAACCACCAAGCATGCAGTGCATTGCAAATTGATAGTGTCATAACTTCTTTTGAAAATCCTTTTAACAATAAATACTGAAAAGGGGATCCCATGGAAACAACCTACACAAACAAGAGATAAATGCGGCAGGCTCGGTTTTATCGAGTCTGTTAATGAGGGGTAATGTAATGTGCAACACCTCTTTCACCTCCTAGCACTGGCGATATTCTACTTTAAAGCCACAAAGATTTGGCCTAAAGGACCGGTAAGTAATAACACTCCTGATTTGTAGTCGCGGAGACTTTTTTCCGCCACCACACAGCACTAAACAAACGCTATTGTGAATGTCAATAAATACTGAAAATGGGAACCATTGGAAGCAACAAGCACAAACAAGAGATAAAATCAGAAGACTCGGTTTTATTGAGTCTGTCCATGAGGGGTAATGTAAAGTGCAACACCCCTCACGCTTACTGGAACCGGCTTAAGCGATATTATACTTTAAAGCCACAAAGATTGGGCTTGATCCCATAGGACCAGTAAGGACCAGTAAGGACCAGTAAGGAATAACACTACTGATTTGTAGCGGATGGCTTTTTAGTTTAACAAAGATAGTATGAAAGTGATCATGACCAGGGATCTTACGAAGTTTTCAAATCACGTCACCATAGACCATTATCTGGAAAGAAGATCAGGATTACGATAGTAAAATTGTGCAAAGGTTTTACAAAGTTTATGGTAACGGTAGCCCTGACGGGGTAGCTTTTAAGTTATACAAAGTTTACGAATATTAAAGTCCAGGTCTTGAAACAACGAATAGACCCCATAAGAAGTTGCTTGTGTAACAGCCCCATATAAATGGGGATAATTAACATTATCAAAATTAAAATCCTCTCTTGTCAAAGATTTTGCTAATGATTTCTACATTTTCAAAAGAGAGATGTAAAACGAGAAAAGAAGCGTTAGCATGGTTAGTATCAGAAATACTAGCGTTGTTAAGTTCATTAGGACATATATTATTAACCACAGTGAAAAGGAAAGGGTAGTCAATATTCAGTATATCATCCAGATACCAAGACGTGTCATTAAAGGCTTCAATAACATCTGCCTGACAGACTCAACATGAAATCTCTTTCGTAGAAATATAAAAACAAATCTACGACATAGGGATACCAACAAATTGTCAATTTGTTTAAACAATTAAACCGTGATGCCTGCAGCGTAATATTTGTCTACCTATCTGTAAAGCGTTTGTTGTTTACAGAGACCGCGTCAGTGGCGTAATGATAAAGGGTCCGCTTCCGATACTGGCGTGATGATAAAGGGTCCGCTTCCAATACGGGCGGTCCTGGGTTCACTCGCCGGATGATGCTTGATGCTTAGCATAAAAAGGGTAGTGCTGGGTTTGGCCGGCCAGGTGTTAGTATAATGTGAGCTCTTTGCTACAGATAAACACCGTCTTGGTATGACTAGCCTAGTGTTAAAAGCGACGTTAAAAGCCATACATGTATATATATGTTCTTTACAGTCGATATGTTATGACAAGTGAATAAACACAGTTTAACCGTATATTATGTACATTCATTTTACTCTTAAACATGTTCGTTTACCTTTGATAACTCTGACTAAATCTCCAGTATACAGAGCTATGATTTGCAAACTTTAAAACTTTTTATTTACCACCTAGACTGCAAACATCAATGGAAATGAATGATCCAGTTTTCCTTAAAAACGTGTGTTTCATATACCGCGTTGAAGATTTTGTGCTCATCGACATTTTGGCCCATTTTATTAGGGTTTTCCTTAACTTTCCTCATTATCTTGCATTAGACACTGACGTGAGTTTTGGACCTCTTTTAACAGTCCGTAAGTTTACTAATATTATTTCTTATGGATCTTTGATACGATTCTATTTCGTACCTCTAATAAATACTTATTGGCCCTTATTTCGCTTTTCACAGAATGTTATTACTCTCCATAAAAATAACTATGAGTCTTTTAGCTAAAACTTTAAAAATAAATCTTTCACCTCTTCGGTTACACTCTGCGTCATCAATACAAATTCCACAAAATAACTCTTCATTTCTTAGAACTAAAACATATGTACGCCTTACACCTTTAAGTCTTCATTCAGCAACCTCGTTTCATGTTCCTTCTAATACTATTACTAGGAGTTTTAATAATGTCTCAAAAGTTTCCGTAACTCCTCTAGCATCACCTGTTTTGAGGATATACCATATAAAATCTCCTTTCAGAAATCATTTAGTTCATTCAAGACGCAGGATGTTTCCCTCTATTAATAAGTGCAATGCTAAGAGGTGCAGTTGTTGCAATTATTTGTCGTGCAAGTCCACCATTAAATCAGCTGTTAATGGTAGATTGTTTAATGTATGTCTAGCTTCAAAGGTTGATTGACGTACTACTCACGTCATTTATGTTCTGACTTGAAATGCACCAATTTGCGGTATACAATATGTTGGACAAACAGGTCGATCCTTAAAAGTTCGATTTCGTGAACACAAATATAACGCAAGTAATCCTAAAAAGTTAAAAAAGTACCAACACTTTCGTCAGTCAGGTCATAATTTTAATTACGTAACTGTTCAACCGGTTGAATATTTATTTTTTGATAATGATGCTACTAAAAGCTTCAAAATAAAAGCTAGACATATTGCAGAACTTAAGTGGATGAACAACTTACAGACATCTTACCCACTCGGCCTTAATGACAATATTTAGCAAGAAGGAAATATTTCTAAAGTTTCTAATATTGACATTTTTTCTATATTTTCTATTCGAAAGCGTAAATCTAGGTCTCATGGTCTTAGGCGTAATGGTAACATCAAACGTAAATCGCGTGTAATTATTTCTGTCGCTGATTAACATACTTTTTTTAAACAGTCTGGAAAGCACTCTATGCTTTCACGGCTTACCTCTTTGTCTATTTCTTTAATAAAGTTGATCGACGAGGAAGCCGACACAATTTTCATTCGTACAGATCCCTTGTATAACACTGCTTCCATAGTTCAAAGATACACACAACATGTTCTCCGACCCCATATTGAAAAGGAGTCTGATCACGTCAGGCTTTTTCTAAAACAACTATATATTAATAAAGGTTTTATTGACATGCCTAGTATTTTTCGGGATACTCATGTAGTTGATTCTATCACAAAATATTTCAAAAATTCCGAAAGTCCTGTAATTTGTTATCAGTATAAAAAGCCTATTAGAAATATTATTTTCAATTACAACAAAATAGTTTCTGACCTTGATATAGTACATAATACTCCTAAGGAATGTGAATGCAACACTTCAAGATTTTGCTATGCTCCAGCAGGTCATGTCATCACTGGTAATTTTGATATTGTTGATAAACGAATTCGGCATTTGTCTTCGAAAGGTCCTAAATATAGATTACCTTCAACTATTGATTTTAATGCCTGTCGTGCCCAGATCGCCCACTCCATTGAAGATTTTAGTATAAAATGGTGTCGTAGAGAACATGCGGACCCAAACTCCCTTTCTACTTGGAAAAAGTCAATTCTTAAAATTATAGATACACGTATTAACTTTTATAATGCTAACCCCTCTTTACTACCTCCGAGACCTAGGTTTTCCTTTCGTAATCTAAAATCGGGAATTCAGGAATTTCATAATAAATTTGTTTTGGTCCTGCAGATAAAGCAGCTAATAATGTAATTATTGTTTAATGCCTACATTACGTCAATGTTTTATCTCTGGAACTCGGCAGCACCAATTCGTATACTCCAGTTAATTCTACTGAGGATGATGTTGTTTCCGCACTTATCACTCGGTGCACTACTTTCAAGGCTGGTGTAAACGATAAGCAAAATAAACTGCCTACCATGTACTGGATTCCTAAATTACATAAAAATCCGTGTAAGGCTCGCTTTATTTCTAATTCTAGTGCCTGCACCACAACAAACATCTCCAAACTTATAACTTCTTGTCGTACTGCCGTTAAAGATCACGTTAAACTATATTGTGATAAAACTTATGAAAACTCTGGGATTAATTTATTTTGGTCTATAAAAAAATCAGGAGACGTTCTTGATAAAGTTTTCAAAAAAGGTCAATTTTCATCAATAAGTACTTATGACTTCTCTACACTATATAAAACCTTACCACATCATCTTATTAAAGACAAGCTAATTTCTCTTATTCAAAAAACATTCGCTAGAGAAAATACTACATTTTTGGCATGTAATAATATTAAAGCGTTTTTCACTAACGGCAGTTTAGACAATTATACTATATGGACTTGCTATGAAGTTTGTGAAGCACTCATCTTCCTATTAGATAATAATTTCGTCAGGTATGGTACCACCGTTTATAGACAAATGTTTGGTATCCCTATGGGTACGAACTGTGCACCAATTGTCCCAGATTTGTTTTTATTTTGCTATGAAAGGGATTTCATGTTGAGACTTTCACCAGATACCCAGGCAGATGTTATTGAAGCTTTTAATGACACCTCTCGGTATCTGGATGACATACTGAACATTGACAACCCTTTCTTTCCAACTATGGTTCTTAATATTTATCCTAAAGAACTTCAGCTTAATAAAGCTAATGTATCTGATAATAACGCTTCTTTTCTTGATTTAGATCTCTCGATTGAAAATTGTGAAATAATAAGCAAATTCTATGACAAGAGAGATGATTTTAATTTTGACATTGTTAATTACCCCCACTTGGATGGGGATGTCCCGCGAGCAACTTCTTATTGGGTGTATGTGTCTCAACTTATCCGTTTTTCAAGAGTTTGTACTCGAGTTGAGGACTTTAATATTCGTATTATTTGTATAACTAAAAAGCTACTCAATCAGGGTTACCGTTACCATAAACTTCGTAACACCTTTGCAACATTTTATTATCGTAACCCTGATCTTCTTTCCAAATATAAAAGTAATTTAAGGACTCTTCTGCGTAAAGGACTATCACAAACTGACTTCTATGGTGATGAGATTTATAAACTTCGTAAGATTCATGGTCATGATCACTTTCATACTATCTTTGTTAAACTTGTTAAATAGTTTATCAAAATAGGTTATGACCCTATCATTTTGCAACGTACTGCATGCTTGGTGGTGGACCCTTTTACAGTTTGCCACTTTGCTTTCCTCTTTAATTGTACGATGACCGGACAGGCAGTGGACCCTATGATGACGCCTACCTAAAGGCCATTGGGACGGTGGCGTTTGATGTTTGTCGATGATCTTTCTTGTCGTGCCCTTATTGGTTTATTCTCTTGTTGCTCTGGCTTCTGCCAAGTCATTGAGTACCTTCATTGTGGCTTTCTAGGCTATTGTTTTTTGTGTTATATTTACCCGAGCATATTTTTGTTTTACTTATATTGCCTATTGATGCTGCCTTGTTGGTTAGAGATTAAATCATGGCGGGGATTTCTTTATTTACACTGTCCTGTTTTAATGGGTTGACATTAGGGTAAGTGTGAGGTTTTGTGCACCCTAGAACCGGTTTAAACCCCCAATGGCCTACTTTGCCACTGGCCGTTCCAAAGCGGTAGCCCTATTGTCAACCATTTTGTGTTTGTGATGTCGTTTGCATTTTTTATTACTTTTGCCTTTTCGTTTGTCTGTTTGCGTGTTTGTTTTTGTGTTTTGTGGTTGACTGTCGTCCTTGAATGCTGCTTTCCCTGTCCGATATTTTTATCCTTCTTTAATAGCACGTGACCATCGCCGTAATGTATTACGTCATGTTTATTTGGCAAAGTGTTTACGAGACATTTCATTGGTCGATTGAACACACCATACATGTAATTTAGGAGCCAGTGTGATATTCTGGTAAGCTATAATGAACGAATGATCAAAGCAGTGAAACTGAAATGATGGCTCGTGCAGTTGTTGTTTTGGAATCCAGTGTCGACGCACACCGAACCTCGGGCGAATTAAGAAAAATGCTTAAGAAGGCAGATTAATAAGCAGATGAGTTATTTTTCTTTGAATTAGATTGACAGGATGTGTCAAAAGCCGCGCGATTACTACATGGTAAGTAAATACATAGATGCACAGATGTGTGATAATTGACCGTACTTTAATAAACTAGTACACTTAAAGGTCCTTTCGAGCCAAAAACAAGCACAGTTTACAATAAATATCATGGATATACACCATTTATAAGCCTACTGACTGCGACCAAACTCTATAAACGTCTTCAACCAGACAGGTCGAACTCCAAAACTGGAGCGTCGTATTACTCATAATTCATTTTGCGCATATTCGGTCACGGGTATTATACACCTATATACTTTTAAACGATTTTGTAGTGTACATTTGACGTTATTTGGCGGGTTAGTTTCTTTAATTGACGTACATATACAATTTATTCCATAACCAGGTGGCCCCCGTTGTCCATCGTCTCCCTTTGAACCCTTAAACCCTGGCACCCCTGGGATACCGTCGGTACCTCTTGCACCTGTTTCTCCTGGGGGTCCGTCCTGTCCGTTCCTACCGCGCCTTCCTTCTGGACCAGGTTCACCAATTGGGCCAGCGGGACCTTTAAAAGCATAAAAGGTTATATATCCTAATATTATCGCAACTTGTTTGGTGCATCCTTGCATCTGGTTTAAACCACCAGCGGCTTTTTTGCCACTGACCGTTCCAAAGAGGTAGCCCTATTGTCAACCTTGTTTGTGTTTGTGACGTCATATGCCTTTATTCCTTATTCACACTGCCATTCATGTTTGTCTTTTTCTGTGTTTTTGGGTTTACTGTGTTCTGTGTAAGCTGCATTTCCGTTCGACTTTCATACTTATTTGTATATACAGACAATGATTGTTTTAGTGAAGTAGGATATGGATATGCTGTTCTTCATTTTTTTATGAAGCAAACGGGTAACTTTTACACGTGTTGGCAACAGTTATCTTTAGTGGGCAGTTGTGTCAAGAAAATAGATGTGCAAGCATATTAACGTTATTGCAGAGCACCTATGATTGACTGTTTCGAAAAGCTTGTAATTCAGAAGACTGACCAATATTCTAGCAATCACATTTACCATTTACGCATTTGAATCTAAAAGAGTATGAGAGTGGACCTTTGGAATTGGCCGAACAAGATAAATACGAAATATTGCAGTCTCGGTTTGATCGAGGCTGTTCATGAACGGTAGTGAAATATGCTTGCTACTGTTCACGTCCCCTAGCCCAGGGATGACCTGACCTCAATATTCATAAAATCAAAAGTACAGAATTGTAACCATCCCGATTGCATGCATATGGCGGTGGACTTTTTTTTACTGCCATAATTCCATGTCCAGCGGCGTATGGTCCCAGTATCTAACACAATTCTAACTGTTAGTGTTAGTATAGCGAAGAAGATTGTATTTGTAATTGTAAATGTATCAATCAGTCTTAAAGTCATGTTAAAACACGTTTAAAAATGCAAGTACACAGTTTATACACATACATTTAGTCAATATTCTGTTCCTAAATTTACGATACATGGTGTTACATGAATGACAACCAATTTTGGGGCTAGCTTGCACATACAGATGTTGACTAAAACAATCAGGAAATAGCTTAACATACGTGTGAATCAATATGTAGTCTTTTGTTTGACAATATGTTGCATATAGAGAAGTATATGTCTGCAAAGTGTGTATTGAATACACACATAAGACAGCTTACGAGTAAATCATTCGTTTCCATTAATGTTTGCAATCAAATCGATGTGATTACGGCATTTCCGGAGAATTCAATTGGTATAGATTTACTTGTTGGTTTTCAAATATCAGCATTATGACAGTACGTCGATCGTTAAAGGTTTTACTCACAGAACATCAATGCAACTTTGGAATGTAATCTGTCACGACTACACTCTCCAGACATAACTTATATTTTGTAGCGTCTAGTGATGGGTCATCAGTGCATATTACTCCTCAATTTCCGTCCGACACAATACTATTTTATGAGAATATTGGTCTGGAAAACTATCAGACGGTGTCCAATACTATTGCATGGGAAGATTGGTCTGGACAACTATCAGACTGTGTTAGTGTTTCTTGTTTAATCCAATATTATTTATTCATGTGGAGTTTCTGTATGTGTTTGTTGTTGACTGTCGTCCTTGAATGCTGATTTTCCTGTTCAATTTTTATATCTATATTTAAGGTGTTGAGTAGCCCGTGATTGTGATATAACTTCATTGACTATAATATGTACAATCGAACGAATACAAATAAGTTTAAAGGTGATATGTAAAATGTACAATTGGTCTTAGTACTTAATAATATATATATATTTATTTATTGGAAAACAAAAACTTCTGTGATTGATGTTAATGCATGTCGTGGTGAGATCGCCCAATCCATTTAGGATTTTAGTATTAAATGGTGTCGTAGAGAAGATGCTGACCCTAACTCCCTTTCTACTTGGAAAATACTATTTTTTAACATCATAGATGCATGTCTATGATGTACCCGTGTTAACTTATATACGGCTAACCCCTCCCAACTTCCCCTAGACCAAGTTTATCATTTCGTAAATTAAAATCGGGAATCCAGGAATTTCATAATACATTTGTTTTAGTTCCTGCTGATAAAGCATCTAATAATATAATTATTTTTGACGCCTCCATTACCATGATTACGTCAATATTTTATCTCAGAAACTCGGGAGTACTAATTCTTATATTCCAGTGCATTCTACTGAAGATTATATTGATTCAGTGCAAGATGTTCAAGGCTGGAATAGACGAAAAGCAGAACAGACTTCCAACCTTGTACTGGATTCCCAAAATTACACAAACAATCATATAAAAAAGCCCGTTTTATTTACAATTCTAGTTATTGCACCACTACAAATATGTCCAAACTTTAAACATCTTGTCTAACTGCAGTTAAAGATCACGTTAAACAATATTGTGCTAAAGCTTATTAAATATCTTGGATTAATTTATTTTGGTCTATTAAAATCTCAGGCGACGTTCTTGATACAATTTCCAATAAACGTCAAGCTTCATCTATAAGTACCTGATGACTTTTCTAAATTATTTACAACTTTACCACACAACCTTATCAAAGACAATAATATTACCAATGTATCCTAGAGTTTTCATAAGCTTTAGCACAATATTGTTTAACGTGATATTTAACGGCAGTAAGACAAGATGTTAAAAGTTTGGAGATATTTGTAGTGGTGCAAGAACTAGAATTGTAAATAAAACGGGCATTTTTATGGTTATTGGTAACGTGATTTACAAACTTCTTAAGATCCTTGGTCATGTTCAACTTGTTATGACCCTATCATTTTGCAACGCACTGCATGCTTGGTGGTGTCCCATTTACAGTTCCCCACTATGCTTTCCTCTTTAATTGTGCGATGACCAGACATGCCATATGATGACATATACCTAAAGCCCAAAAGGACGGTGACGTTTGATGTTTGTCTGCAATCTTGTCTTGTCGTGCCCTCAATGTTTTTTTCTCTTGTTGATCTGGCTTCTGCCAAGTCATTTAGTGACTCCTTTGTGACTTTCTAGGCTATTGTTTGTTTGTATTCATATATACACGAGCATCTTTGTGATTTACTTATATTGCCTATTAATGTTGCCTTGTTGTTTAGAGAATAGTTCATGGCGGGTATTTCTTTATTTACATTGTCCCGTTGTATTTGGATGACATTATGGTAAGTGTGAGGTGTGTTGCACCCTAAAACCTGGGTTAAACCCCCAGCGGCCTCTTTTACCACTGACCGTTCAAAGGCGGTAGCCATATTGTCAACCCTTTGTGTTTGTGATGTCTTATTTGGCTTTTTATTCCTCTTTAAAGTTATTCCTTGTTTCTCTGTGTGTTTGTGGTTGACTGTCGTCCTTGAATGCTACTTTTCCTTGGACGATTTTTATATCTATAGTTATTGCTCTCATTCAAAATACCTTTTCTAGTGAAAATGCAACAATTCTGGCCTATAACAATATTAAAGCGTTAACTAATATTTTACTAACAGCAATTTGGACAATTACACTATGTGTACTTGCCATGCAGTTTGTGAATCACTTATTTTTCTATTAGATAATATTTCCGTCAGGTGTGGAACTATCGTTTATAGAGAAATTGTTGGTATCCCTATGGATACGAACTGTGCACCCCTTGTCGCAGATTTGTTTTTAAATTGCTATGAAAGTGAGCTCATGTTGAGTCGTTGACAAGATACCCAGGCAGATGTTATTGAAGCCTGGCACATCTATGTATCTCGATGACATATTGAAGATTGACAGCTCTTTCTTTTCTTCTATGGTAAATAATATATATCCTAAAATACTTCAACTTAACAAAGCTTATATTTCTGTTAGTAATGCTTCTTTTCTCGATTCGCATCTCTATTGAAAAAGGTGAAATAATTAGCAAAATCTATATTATATAATTATCCCTGTTTAGATTGGGATGTTTCGCGAGAATGTTATTGTGGGATGTATGTTTGTCAACTTATTCGTTTTTCTAGAGCTTGTACTCGAGTTGAAGACTTCAATATTCGTAATATTTGTAGGACTAAAATGCTACTCTATCAGGGCTACCGTTACTATAAACTTCGTAAAACCTTTGCACAATTGTATTATCGTAACCCTGATCTTCTTTTCAAATATAAAAGTAGTTTAAGGACTTTTCTGCGTTAAGGACTATCACAACTTGACTTCTATGGTGATGTGATTTATAAACTTCGTAAGATCCTTTGTAATGATCACTTTCATACTGACTTCATTAAAATTGTTAAAAGGTTTATTAAAAGAGGTTACGACCGTATCATTTCGCAACGCACTGCATGCTTCGTGATGGACCCATGTACAGTTCACCGCTATGCTTTCCTCCTCAATTGTACGATGACCGGACAGGCTGTGGGCCCTATGATGACGTCTTCTCTGTTTGTTCTGGCTTCTGCCAAGTCATTGAGTACCTTCTTTGTGGCTTTCTAGCTATTCTTTTTTTGTATTGATATATACACGAGCATCTTTGTATTTTACTTATAATTCTATTAATGCTGCCTTGTTGGTTAGAGAATAGTTCATTGCGGTGATTTCTTTATTTACACTGTCCCGTTTTATTTGGATTAAGTAGGGTAAGTGCGAGGATTGGAGCATCCTACAACCTTGTTTAAAGCCCCAGCGGCCTGTGTCTGCCACTGACCGTTTAAATCTGGTAGCCCTATTTATCGTCCGTTTTGTGTTTGTGACGTTATATGCGTGAATTGCTTATTAACATTGCATCTATGTTGTGTTTTTTTTGCGTGGTTTTCGGCTTAATGTGTTCTGTGAAAGCTGCTTTTCCTGTTCAACATTTATACTTCGTTTTATTTAACAGTAAATATGTAAAAGATTCAGTGGGTGTTTGGGGAGGGGGTGGGGGAGGGGGGGAGGGGGGGGGGTGGAATACAGTAAATAGAGGACATATACATTAAATAGGGGAAATATACAGTTAATAGGGGATATGTATAGCAAGTAGGGAAACGATACAGTAATAAGCAATACTGGGTTTAATACATAATTCCACAACAGTTCAATTCAATTCAAAATAATACTTTGGTCATAAAACAAGCTAAACACAAATGCTAGGTATTCAAATGGGACCATACTGCGGGGAAGAAACTTAAGTTCCCATTGTCCATTAAATAAACTATTACCAGGCATGGTATACAAACTCGCGCAAAAATAAATGCGAAATGCATGCAATTGTAGGTTTCCGAACTAAAGGTCATTAGAACATGACAGACTAAGTTTAAGAGAGCAAACCTACCTCCTAGTCCCTGGGGTCCTTGCATTCCTTTCTCACCTGGTGGCCCGGGATATCCAATGTTTCCTTTATGGCCTAATAAACCTGAAGTACGTAAACCGGGAAATGTATTTTCGTTACATGTTATAACTAGTCTATCACTGATAAATATTATTAACATTCACACATAAGTTACACCCACGAAGCGTACAAGCAAGATAGATATAATGGAATCAAGTGTTTAAAAGAAGTGTGCAGACTTCTGAATAGTTTGACTGTAACATTTAAGTAAGTAAGTATCACGTTAACGAAAGGATAACGCTGGCCCTGTGAATAGCTCGGTATGACTCCGGAGATTACGAATTAGAACCATTTCAGAGCCACTGGGTTTCTTCGAATCGTTCTTAGGCAAAGCGGATAGTAAAGTGTATTTGAGTCTATCCTCCGTGCACACAAAGGAGCAATATAAATCTGTTTGATAGTAAAACAATACAGTGTTCTCGCATTCGTAAATATCCTTAACTTCCCTCTAAGGCGGCTCGCATATGCCTATACCGTTTGCGTTGAGCCGTTAAACAACACTTAATTATAATTCGATCATGTCATTAATATTCAGGGATTGTTTTAACAACAGCTAATGATTTTCCAATGGAATTACACAGACGGGTACATAATTAAACTTTTATAAGGGCCGGTTGTTTCGACAAATTCATATATACCTCACATCTGCAAACTATCAGATATGATCCGAACATTTTTGGTTAAATGTAAAATAATTCTCTAACACAAGCAGTGTTCTGAAGATATCTGATATTTAGAATCCCTTTACATACAACTTTGAACTATGCATTCACGCATAATCCATATATTGTTTAATATACATGTACCTGGTTTATACCCCCAGCGGCCTTCTTTGCCACTGACCGTTCCAAGGCGGTAGCCCTATTGTCAACCCCGACATGAGCTAATCTCTAACCAACAAGAGAGCATCAATAGACAATATAAGTAAAACACAAATATGCTCGTGTAAATATAATACAAAAAACAATAGCCTAGAAAGCCACAATTAAGGTACTCAATGACTGAATGAAGGTCATAGAAAAACAGCAAACGCCACCGTCCCAATGGGCTTTAGGTAGGCGTCATCATAGGGTCCACAGCCTGTCCGGTCATAGTACAATTAAAGAGGAAAGCATAGTGGCGAACTGTAAAAGGGTCCACCACCAAGCATGCAGTACGTTGCAAAATGATAGTGTCATAACCCCTTTTGATAAACTTTTTAACAAGTTTATCAAAGATAGTATGAAAGTGATCATGACGAAGAATCTTACGAAGTTATAAATCACATCACCATAGAAGTCAGGTTGTGATAGTCCTTGTCTCAGAAGAGTCCTTAAATTACTTTTATATTTGGAAAGAAGAGCAGTGTTCTGAAAGGCGAATACAAGTAAATATAACAAACGAACAGGAAAATTGGCATTTAAGGACGACATTCAACCACAAACACACGCAGAATAAAGAACGACTTTAAAGATAAATGAAAGGCAAGATAAGACATCACAAACACAAAAGGGTTGACAATAGGGCTACAGCCTTGGAACGTTCAGAGGCAAAAAAAGCCGCTAGGTGTTTAAACCATGTTCTAGAGTGAGTGTACCAAACATCACTCTTACCCTATGAGGCGCCATACGTGACTATATGTTGTAAGATAATTATATACGTTGTGTGTAAAAATATATGTAATACAAAAATATATATGATACAGACACATATATACGTTACTCCAAAATAGATTCATTGTGTCCAAAAATATATATGACAGAGTCAAATATATACATTACTCCGAAATATATATATTGTGTCCAAAAATATATATCATACAAATATATATGTTACTCCTAGAAATATATCAATGAAATATCGATAAATAAATGGTACGAACTTCTGGGTGACCGAAACCATATGTCTACATATGCCGAAACTAAATAACTATGTGTTTTCAAAAAATGTACGTTATCATAGACTGCGCTGAAAATATGTATATTCTCAGTATAAAAGCCAAATTTGTTGTATTTTTCTTCAGAGGCTCATTGAAAGCAGTCAGATTTTCAGCTCTTCAAATTATAAACAAAATGTCCACCAGGCCTACGGACACCATGGTATTATCTATGTGTAACTAATAACACTCAATATTATAAACTATATTGCATATACAGTACCAGTACCACATGGATCCTAGGATAAAAATAGGTGGTATTTAATGTTGGGGCTATTGTTAGCTGGGTAAATGAGGTCAATGACTCAAAATCAAAAGCAATACAACTTACTACTCCGATGACCATCAGACGACAATGAGGGCTGTTCCACCCCAACCCAACCACCCCTTTTTGTTGCGCAGTATTCAGGAGGAAAAATGTTAGAGAGTATTCAGTACCCACGGCCCAAATTAAAATAATATTCAGGAGATCTACTCGGGTTATCCATGTGAAATAGTATTCAGTACTCAGCTAGAGTATTCAGTACTCGGGGGTGGGGGGGGGGGGGGGTGCGGGAAGGCGTTAAACATCCACGCAATGTCCCTGAACCCACACGTGACGCTACCGTCTCGGATAGCAAGGCCTGAAATTGCGGGTTGCTTAACAGCTGATCAATAGTTAGCTATTTGGTCGTCCATTTTTAGCGGATTTGTTATGTTTTCGCGGTAAAGAAACTACAACATGCGGAGCACATCTCGGACGCTGCGAAATGCTAGTCCAGCCAGCTAAACCGTATCATGCATATTTCTTACATGCAGAAATCGGTCTGGGCAGATTATGCCAATTAAAGCGCCCACTAGCGATTAGCACAATTTATTTACGCGTTTTTTTTCACGCGCATAAGTCGACGTTTGCGTGACGTCATGTTGTAAATAAACGTACGACGTAAATTGTTTATGCATCAGTTTTTAACGTCACTTGCTGATTCTCTAAAGTTAAAAATCAGACATTATTTTTAACTTAACTTAAAAATATGTTATGAAAGTCTCGTTGAATCTCTAAAAATCTCGCCAAAATCGCCCAGAACGTTAGGGCGATTTTAAACGTCCTATTTTCCCCAGGCCAGGCCAGGCCCTGGTTCTGGATCCGTGTAGCATAGCTCAACGACGAAATATTTGTCTGTATCATATATATTTTTGTATTCAGTAAATATATTTTACACGCAACGTATATATTTATCTTACAAAACATAGTCACGTATGGCGCCTCAAATTACCCTATTGTCAAGTTGAGAAACATGGACTACATTAGGAGTAACTCAGGGAAAATCAACATCAAAGTGGGGATACTAAGCAATATCAAAATTAAAATCATCTATATTATTATGGAGCTTACAAAGTGTTACTTAATTTTCAATAGAGAGGTGTTCATCGAGAAAAGTAGCGACATTATCAGACATGTTAGCTTCGTTGACGTGAAGTTCTTTATGACAGATAATATTACCCGTAATAGGGAAAACATGATTGTTAATGTTCAATAAGTCACACAGATAGTGAGAGGTGTCATTAAAGACTTTGTTTAACCACTCATGGGATATGTTGTCTGCTTTCTAATTTCGTCTTTTGGCTGTTACTTGTGATACGCAGGCTTCATAAACGCTGCTCCCAACTAAATTCCATTTTGTCTATTGCGCTCTTCGGGGAAAGGTATTTTGTTAGATACTGGGACCATACGCCGCTGGACATTGGGGAAGCAAATATCTCTATGTCCACCGCCCTATACATGCCATCTTCAGGATGTACTATTGATTTTATGAATATTGAGTTCTGCTCAACCTGGGGCTAGAGGGCGTGAGCGGTAGCTAGCATATTTCACTACCGTCCATGAACAGTCTCAATCAAACCGAGATATGTGTAGTGTTCGGCCGTTTCCAAAGGTCCACTCTCATACTCTTCAATAAGTCACGCATATTGAGTTCGAATACCTATAATGACCAGCAAGTAGCAACACTACTAAAGTCGAGGCGATTACGTGTGCCAATAAATAATGCAAACTCGTAAATTCAGTTGTGTTTTTCTATAAAAAATGTGCTTGATGAAGGAAAATGATCCAACAGAAGCAATGGCACGGTAGCTCCAAACTTACCACAAACAAAGAGGAAAGTAGCTATACTATGATTAGTCCAATACAAACACAAAGCGTGCTGACAACAGGGTTATAGTACATGTTATAATGAGACATCAGCGTATGATCTACCAACCTGGTTCGCCCTTTTTGCCTGGGAAACCTAAAAGCCCTCTGTCACCCTTGCTTCCTGGTTCTCCTTTATCTCCGGGAGTGCCTTAAATAAAAACATGATAACATACCTTGTATATAATTGCTTAACATGTTATGCTTTATAAAAACACATATACACAATTGTGTTATATTGACAGTATACGAGATAGAAATATCAGTAATAACTCAGCAATTACATACTATTAACGACGACAACACAATATACTCAATATACCTGGTATCCCGTCAAAACCAAATGATCCCGGAGATCCCAGGGCTCCCTTCTCCCCTTTATCGCCTTTAGGTCCTTGGGGACCTGGTGGGCCAGGTGGACCTACTTGGACCGGCATCGCTGGTGGACCGGGTGGTGCTCGGTCATCGCAGAGGTCGTATATCGTCATGCAGTACTCGTGTAACGTAGATTCCTGAAAAAGAGTAGAAGATTTATAAAAAGGACACACTACACTCTTTCAGTATTTAAGCTACTTGAAATCGTTAAACATTGGCCTTAGCTAAACCATAACCCCTGGTATTTTTTTTACCACTGACCGTTTCGAGGAGGTAGCCCTATTGTCATCCCATTTATGTTTGAGATTGTATAAACCTTACCATTTATTTATCCATGTATTTATCGTTTGTTTCTATTCTATAACTCTTTTTTTTTTAATTTGAGAGTTTTCAATACGCCTTCATTATTCTACCAAAGATATTGGTGTTAAACAAGCAACAATATGTATTAGTTATGGTTTCCAACGATGCAAGTTAGAAAAAAAACTAAGGGTACGCCGCGATGTTTTGTTTTTAAACATCTTGATTGATGTGTATGACTTTGAGGCACCGTTCTTCTAAATATGTTTGAATAAAATATATGTTAAATGCATTGACATTTCAACTTATGTTAAACAAATATAGACGTCTTAGGTGACTGAATATTAGTGCTAAAAAAACAACAAAAAACTATATATAATTTTTAAAACATAGTATGAAAGGAGACGATGGAGCTTGTGGCAATGTTATCATGGGGGAAACCGTTAAATCCAGTGTTTACTGTGTTAAACAACATATAAAAACAACAACATCACTATTGACAGCAAACATAAAGCCAATCAAGAAAACTCGTCTGGAAGGCACTTTCCAACTCCCAATGGAGTTCTTGATATGTATATTTACAAGGGAAACGTACTTTCGTTAACGCAATGTTCGTTTGTTTGCTTTCCTTTCATTTGTCAAATATTTACACTGAGAAATACAGCCACCATATTTTGTGTTTTGGTTATATTTTTATTATAAATCAATATAATGAAATACTCTCAGCTTTTGTTTGTATTGAGTATAACTAAACTGTTTATCTTTGTTTGCTCTTCACAAATATAAAGTGCAAACTAATATATAGCTATAATTTCGATAATGTCATAGTCATACTACAACGAAAATTCTCGGGTTTTGATTGGTCAACGCGTCATACCCATCTGTACATATTTACGTCTCGCGAAGTAAACAAATGAAGAAGTTGATTTTCTCCTTATCGGTCAACTGAAATAAACACATGATAAAGGATCGAAAACATACTTGATCTAATTGTAAAACATGTAAATAAGTATTAGTAGGTATAAATACAGAAAAGGGCATCCTTCCGAAACAAACAACACACTCAGGAGAGGAAAACAGTGTACTTAAAGTACAAACTTCGAAAGATCCATGGTCGTAATCACGTTCATGCACCCTTTAATAAACAGTTGATGAAAAGGGTAATGTTTTATAATGTTTAGTGATTGACATTTTTACGGAACTCCCAAGTCAGTTTTGATTGTTTTGAATATATAACACAATATATCATGGGCGCTATGATGGCGTCTACCTAAAGAAATATAGAAAGATCGGACAGGGAAAGTAGCATTCAAGGAGGACAGTCAACCACAAAACACAGAAACAAACACGCAAACAGACAAACAAGAAGGCAAAAGTAATTATAAATGCAAACGACATCACAAACACAAAAGGGTTGACAATAGGGATACGGCCTTGGAACGATCACTGGCAAAGTAGGCCACTGCGGATTAAATCTTCAAAGTCAATGACTGGTGTTATGGCTTTCAAGGCTATATACATATGAACATGATCTTCATTTTGTTAGACTAATATTGCCTATTCTTGCTGCTTAATTTGTTACAGGATACAGCCTGGTAGATATATACTGAGAGAAAAATAGCAAGTTTTTATTGCACCCCGGAAATAATACACATTTGAAATTAAGAAAGTACTGCCATAGACACAATATTTTATTAAACACACATCAATAACAGTCGAACATCTTAATGACGTAACGAATAAAGGAACGTAGGGGTCAAGCCCGTAAAGTCCCAATATGTCAGTAAATATTTAACCAAAAAAAACTTGCTAAACCTTTTTCCCTCAGTATGTAAATACACGAGAATATAATATCCGGTCCCGCAGCACTGCCAAACGATACGTTGTTTTTAACCTTCCTAGTATTTTAGACAGTGTATTTGTTTTGTACTTGTTATATTCGTGTCTGTGTCCCTGGTGATGACGTACATATAGATATAAAAATCGAATCAGCATTCAAGGACGACAGTCAACAACAAACACATACAGAAAGAACGAACAAATGTAAAGATGAATAAAAGCCAAGTGACATCACAAACACAAAAGGGTTGACAATAGGGCACCGTCCTTTTGGGCTTTAGGTATATGTCATCATAGGGTCCATACATGTCATCGAACAAGTAAGCCGAAAGCGCTTGAGTTTTTACAAGCTGTAGCACTGTGGAAATGTTTTCCCCCCATCTATTAATTTATTCTAACATTTTCGTATCCCTTCGGGACTCCAGGATATTTGAAAGGTGTTTTGTAGATGTATGCATTTTCTCATTCTTATATATATATATATACATATATAGATTCTCACTGTATTTCACAGTGTATATTCTCGTTAATTTGGGACGACATCAGGTTAAAAATGAGGTTTAGGGCACCCTGTTACCCACTAGCAGCCTATTTTGCCACTCGTATACCTTGTTTATTTTCTTTTCTTTTTTTCATTGTATGAACTTGTTGCTTGGTTTAGTGCGTGTATTTGTTAACTGTTTTATTCAAATGCTACGGTTTTTGTTCAACATATTGCTATTAATAATCAAAACCATGCAGATTAACGGAATAAACATGCCGTTAGTTATCTAACACTAAAACTGAACGAATGCACATTATGTTAATTCTGTTCATCTTTATAACACACATATATGAATAGCCAGTAATATGTATTAACAATTTTAGCACAGGGCACTATCTCACTGTAATGGCGTTAAATTAGTTTTATGCCGGGACATTACACTTCTGGTAATTGTTAAACATCGATGATTTCCCAATAGTAAAATTAAATGGACACAATTCATACGTTTACTGTACAATATCAAATAATGGATATTCATAATACGGACATGAATGATCTTCAGTTGGAAGACGATCCAAAACGACGGTATGAGCTTGGCTTTCCTTCAGTTAATATGGACGAGTTCTTATTCCGATTACAATAACAACATTGCTATACTTGTATACACAATCTGCAAACTTGAACTGGAAGTATACCATTCACAGATTGCACCCACAGCTAAAAAAAGCATCTTAAAATTACAAATATTATGTATAAAAGAGTATGAGAGTGGACATTTGGAAACGGCCGAACACGACACATACGAAACATTACAATCTCGGTATGATTGAGACTGTTCATGTAGTGAAATATGCTGGCCACCGCAAACGCCCTTTATCCCCGGGTTGAGCAGAACTCAATATTCATAAAATCAGAAAGCAAATAGAGAGACGTAACATACATATAGCGTGTGCAGAAGGAGTACAATTTGTAACGGGAATACCGACGTCGTGCACTTTATTGTTCAGAAATACTTAGAACAGGTAAAGTGTGACCGGGTATACCCACATCTATTAATAAGTAAACATTGTTCGAGAGAAACAACGCTTAATATTTCGTTCCGATATACATACGCATCGTACCATTTTCTGGACAATCCTAACGACTAAAATCATTGTCCGGAGAATGAATCAAATGGAGCTATTGTCCGGTAATAAAAGCGCTTTAGACATGCTTACTATTCAAAATATTTGCAAACTAAGGAGGAGCAAAACTAACTGAAACTGACCATCGACATTTGTATTACAATACCTATTAAAGGTCGAGCCAAAATCAATTACACATACTGAAAAGCGAGATATTTTGGAATCAGTAAATATAACCAGTCAAATAAAACAGCAGACTCGGTTGTTTCGAATTTGTTAATAAGAGGTTAGGTAACGACCAACACCTCTAAATCTCCCTAGCACGAACTGAAACGGTATCTTCTTCAAAGCCTCATGTAACATTAATACCCAAGGACCATTAAAAATAGTACATTTGATATGAAGGACAGAGAGAGTACTGCCTCCATACTGCCATAAACAAACGCTAGTGCGAATGTGAATACATGCCGAAAAGGAATATCATTTGGAAGCAAGATACACAACAATGAGAAAAGAATAGAAGATTTGGTTTTATTTATTCTGTTAATAAGAGGCAATGTAAAGCCCTCTAGCGGTATTCCTCTTTCAAAGACACTTTACCTTAGCCTCGTCCGTCAGATGGGGACGTAAAACGTGCGGTCCCGTGTATCGGTCTATCCTCCGAGCACGTTAAAGAACCATAGGAATCTATTCGATAATAAGAGTAGGGCAGGTTCCCGGATTCCTATGTATCCTTCCCCTCTCTCTGGGGCGGCTCTAAATAAGTGTATTGATGTACTGTTTTTGATGAGCCGTTAAACAACATTCAATTCAATTCAATTGTCATAGGGTTAAATAGAACTATTTTAAAAAAATGCATGTCACGGTTTCTCCCTGAAAGTCTCACGGGGTCTCGTAGACAACATTTTTAATGTAACGGTTACTCAACGACGATTTTTCTCGTTTCAGAGTCTAACTAGCATATGCAAACATTATTCTCTGTGGTTTTCATCATGTACATAAGCGGTTAGACACTATATCGAAAGTCACATGAAAATGCAATAATATAGACAGCTGCATAAATTACGGGATTAATCATAAAACTATTCCATTTAAAATACACGGAAACGATAAAAAGTGTGATTCATACCAACTTTATGAGTCTACGTGCGTACACTTAGCTGCCCCTACTGTTTAGTAGGCTAACAACTTAAAACTCTGAACACAACCATCATTATGAGGTGTCGTATTGCCTTTATAAACACCATTTGTTGATATCGCCTATTCCAATAGGTGATATAGATATCGCCTATTCCAATAGGTGATATCAAATATGATGTTATTAGTAAAAGCAAATACGGCTTTCCATATATCAGTTCATAAGGCTTGTATAGGCTAGTGTCAAAGACTATTGTGACGCTATTAAATCTTCATATATCCGTCATACCCATCATATTTTATTTTTTAATATTCCATATGTATGCTAGTGCAGTGTAACCAAACATACTACAAGTTTGTGTTCACTGGAGTACTCGTTAAAGGGAAAAAATTGGAAATCGCCGAACACGATAAATACAAAAACAATATTGCAGTCTCGGTTTGATTGAGATTGTTCATGAACTGTAGTGAACACTGCTTGCAACTGTTTTATGCCCTCTAGTATTAAATTAGCCTTTCGATTTATTAATCCAGTATCATTTTGACTTTTAACCTATATACCTGCATATTTCTAAATACAATGTTTATTGTTCAAATTTTCTTCGTTATTCTACCATGAGTTTGAATATGTTAGTGATGAAATATAATCAACTGTTAGTAATACATTATGCAAAAAACAATTTGCCTTATACTACTCTTGTAATTAACATTAGTGTTTAAACCAATGCATTTTTTATGTAAAAAAGTCAAGCTTGTCTAAACTCGATTGTCGTGTGTCAACATATATTTTGATACGCAACACATGTAAACATATATAATGATACGCAACGCATGTCAACATATATAATGATACGCAACGCATGTAAACATATATAATTATATATAACGCATGTCAACATATATACTGATACGTAACGCATGTCAACATATACAATGATACGTAACGCAGGTCAACATATATAATGATAGGCAACGCATGTAAACATATATAATGATACGTAACGCATGTCAGCATATATAATGATACATAACGCAAGTCAACCTATATAATGATACTCAACGATTGTAAACAAGTATAATGATACTTAAAGCATGTCAACACATGTAAACATATATAATGATACGCAACGCATGTCAACATATATAATGATACGCAACGCATGTAAACATATATAATTATATATAACGCATGTCAACATATATACTGATACGTAACGCATGTCAACATATACAATGATACGTAACGCAGGTCAACATATATAATGATAGGCAACGCATGTAAACATATATAATGATACGTAACGCATGTCAGCATATATAATGATACATAACGCAAGTCAACCTATATAATGATACTCAACGATTGTAAACAAGTATAATGATACTTAAAGCATGTCAACACATATAATGATACGTAACGCATGCCAACATATATAATGATACACAATGATCAATAACATATGTCAACATACACAATGATACACAACGCATGTCAATATATATAGGTATACGTAACACATGTCAACACATATAATGATACATAACACATGTCAACATATACAATGATACACAACGCATGTCAACATATATAATGATACGTAACGCAAGTAAACATATATAATGATACGAAACGCATGTAAACATATACAATGATACTTAACGCATGTAAACATATATAATGATACGTAACGCAAGTAAACATATATAATGATACATAATGCAAGTCAAAATATATAATGATACATAACGCATGTAAACATATATAATGATACGTAACGCATGGCAACATGTATAATGATACGCAACGCATGTAAACATATATAATGATACACAACGCATGTCAATATATACGTATACGTAAAACATATCAATATATATAATAATACATAACACATGTCAACATATATAACGATACATAACACATGTCAACATATATAATGATACATAACACATGTCAACATACATCATGATACACAACGCATGTCAACAAATATAATATACGTAACGCGAGTAAACATATATAATGATACGAAACGCATGTAAACATATATAATGATACATAACACATGTCAACATATATAATGTTACGAAACGCATTTAAACACATACAATGATACTTAACGAATGTAAACATATATAATGATACGTAACGCATATACACATATAAAATGATACTTAACGAATGTAAACATATATAATGATAGTTAACACAAGTCAACATATATAATGATACGTAACGCATGTAAACATATATAATGATAAGTAACGCATGTAAACATATATAATGATACTTAACACAAGTCAACATATATAATGATACGTAACGCAAGTAAACATATATAATGATACGTAACGCATGTCAACTTATATAATGATACATAACGCTGTCAACATATATAATGATACATAACACAAGTCAACATATATAATGATACGTAACGCATGTCAACATATATATTGACACGTAACGCACGTCAACATATATGGTGATACGTAACGCATGTCAACATATATATTGTTACGCAACGCATGTCAACGTTTATAATGATACGTAACGCATGTCAACATATACAATGATACGTAACGCATGTTAATGTATACACTGATACATAACGTATGTGAACATATATAATGATACATAAAGCATGTCAACATATATATTGATACGCAACGCATGTAAACATATATAATGACACATAACGCATGTCAACATATATAATGATACGTAACGCATGTCAACATATATAATGAAACATAAAATATTTCAACATATATAAAGATACGCAACGCATGTAAACATATACAATGATACAAAAAACAAGTCAACATATACAATGATACACAACGCATGTAACCATACACAATGATCAATAACACATGTCAACATACACAATGATACATAACGCATGTAAACATATATAATGATACACAAGGCATGTAAACATACACAATGATCAATAACACATGTCAACATACACAATGATACATAACGCATGTACATATATATAATGATACACAACGCATGTCAACATACACAATGATCAATAACACATGTCAACATACATAATGATCAATAACACATGGCAACGTACACAATGATACACAACGCATGTAAACATACAAAATGATCAATAACACATGTCAACATACACAATGATACATAACGCATGTAAACATATATAATGATACGTAACGCATGTCAACATATATAATGACACATAACGACTGTCAACATATACAATGATACATAACGCATGTCAACATATACAAGTATACGCAACGCATGGAAACCTATATAATGATACGCAACGCATGTACACATATATAATGATACATAACGCATGTCAGCATATATAATGATACACATCGCTGGAAACATATATAATGATCCGTAACGCATGTCAATATATACAATGATACATAACGCATGTCAATTTATATAATGATACTCAACGCATGCAAACATACACAATGAAAAAAAACACGTGTCAACATACACAATGATACATAACACAAGTCAACATATATAATGATACATAACGCATTTCAACATATATGATGATGATGCGCAAGGCATGTTAACATTTATAATGATACGTAAGGAATATCAACATATATAATGATACGTAACGCATGTAAACATATATAATGATACATAACGCATGTCAACATACACAATGATACGTAACGCATGTCAACATATACGATGATACATAACATATGTCAACATATATAATGATACGCAACGCATGTAAACATATATACTAATACATAACGCATGTCATCATATATAATGATACGCAACGCATGTAAACATATATAATGATACATAACGACTGTCAACATATACAATGATACATAACGCATATCAACATATACAAGTATACGCAACGCATGGAAACATATATAATGATACGCAACGCATGTACATATATATAATGATACATAACGCATGTCAGCATATATAATGATACACAATGTATGTAAACATATATAATGATCCGTAACGCATGTCAATATTTACATTGATACGCAACGCGAGGAAACATATATAATGATACGCAACGCATGTAAACATATATAATGAAACATAACGCATGTCAGCATATATAATGATACACAACGCATGTAAACATATATAATGATACATAACGCATGTCAGCATATATAATGTTACACAACGCATGTAAACATTTATAATGATCCGGAACGCATGTCAATATATATAATGATACGCAACGCATGGAAACATATATAATGATACGCAACGCATGTAAACATATATAATGATACATAACGCATGTCAGCATTTATAATGATACACAACGTATGTAAACATATATAATGATCTGTAACGCATGTCAATATATACAATGATACGCAACGCATGTCAACATATATAATGATACGCAACGCATGTCAACATATACAACGATACGTAACTCATATCAACATATACAATGATACGTAACGCATGTTAACGTATACACTGATACATAACGTATATGAACATATATAATGATACATAAAGCATGTCAACATGTATATTGATACGCATCGCATGTAAACATATATAATGATACATAACGCATGTCAACATATATAATGACACGCAATGCATGTTTATATATACAATGACACATAACGCATGTCAACATATATAACGATACATAACGCATGTCAACATATATAATGATACACAATGCATGTCTATATATACAATGATACATAACGCATGTCAACATATATAACGATACATAACGCATGTCAACATATATAACGATACATAACGCATGTCAACATATATAACGATACATAACGCATGTCAACATAAAGAATGATACGTAACCATGGTAACGCATGTAGCGCATATCAACATATACAATGCTTTTCGTCTAGCGTTCAGCTTTACATTTATTCAATTTGCGAACAATGATGTTTTCTTTACAGTTGTTTATATACGGATGCTGTTGCTGTTGCTGCTTAATTATAATTGGATCTCTATCACTTCTTTCAAGGTTTATTTTATTTCATTCTCTCGAGCATTTTGCCTTATATTTCAGTTTGTGTAACGATCAAGTTGACTTAAGACCGGTCAAAAGTTCCTATGTCTGTATCGGATGCAGTGTGTGGAACAGGACATAGAGTCCTCCAGTGTTGGTATTGTATGTAAAGTTCCACTTTTTACCTGTTAACAAGATAAGCCTACGCCACGGATGAGCTTTTCAAAACATGGTGCATTTCGACACTTTTTCGTGTGGAGTTTGGGAAAATATCCCTGGCGTTGTTTAATACATTCATATTTAATACATCGACAGTGCCTTATCAGTGGTGTACATATTCAAGACCTGGAAAGAAGTTACATACTTTTCATAATGCCTTATTTTAAGGCTATTCTATTTGATCATTGGTTTAGTTTAGGGCTATTCCTTTTGATCGATGATATTTTATTTATCCTGCAACGGGATGATGCTTTATTTATCCTGCACCAGGTTTTTCCAGCGGTTCATTGAAGTTTAGTTAGCTGTTCCTTTCCGCTTGTCCCTATTCAATACTTAGCATTTTAAACCAGTTCTGTGCGTGGTCGCTGAATTATAAAACCACTTCTATCTATGCTGTGTTCTATTCAAAATAAACTTCTCTGCAGGATTCAACACTGCAATGTGTGTGTGTGTAGCTCTGGGGTTTATAGTCAATAGTCATAGTCATCTACACAACAGGGCGTCCAAAAGGTATAATATGCACAATAGAACCTGGGCAGGTTGCAAATGGTATTTTAATAACACTTCATCCAATTCAACAACCTCATCTTAGGTTGTCATACAAGAAGATGATAATTGAGGTAAATGTAATTCCAACAGTCAGCATCAAATTAGTTACAAGGAGTTTACAAAGCGTTTGGCTAACCTTTTAAATGTGGGCTAATTTCAGGGTTTGAAATTAACTTTTTTTAGCAAATAGTCCATAGGACAAGTAACTTGCACACTTTACTTGTCCCCAGTCAAATTTACTTGTCCCCGCACTTCATGTAAAAGTGATACAAAAAACAGGATCAATCATAAAAGTGACATTACATTTTCTCAGTTGCATTCCATCAATAAAACAAGATGGTTTTTATTTGTCATTTACAATGTATTCGCCAATGTTTTGACATTTTTTCAGCCACAAGTTTTAAAGATGTAAAATTCATTTCTTGTTAAAATATTTAGTTGTCCGTAGGACAGGTCACCTGGGACAATTAACTTGTCCCCAGTTGAATCTACATGGCACAGGACAAGCGGACAACTGTTAATGTCGAACCCTGAATTTACTCGAAAAGGATACATGGTCTTCGTCTATTGTTGTCGGAGTGTTTGGATGGACTAGCTTTCAGATAGTTATAGATCGTTATGCAAATACTTGTTTTTTCTAGTGTGGCTGATAAAACAGTAGAGCAACAACATCAATTGAAAGTTACTATATATAACTTGCAAACAGGCATGTACCGATTGATTGACTAACTGTTCATCACTTAAGCCTCCGATGATGATGATTGATACAAAAGTCTAAAACCGATAGGTTAAAGGTAAAAATGCAGTTAAAGACCTGTTCACAATGGACATAAACTTGATTATCAAGGAGGCAAAAGTTAATACAATTGGGAAAATGAATGTGCATATTATACACAAACAAATGTATATCAGTTTGCTGGCTGACATGAAATAACAGTGGCACACGAAACAGGAGGAAAGGATAAATCCTTAATCGGAAATCATTCAATCTTCAGGGTCTGAAACTGAGTAACATGTACATGTTACACTTTATATTATTTATATTCCTGATGCTAATTTATGACATCTTCGAAACGTTTAACAGTCAATTTGTGTTTGGCGCCACACATTAAAGGTTACAATCTTCCGCCAACCTTTCCATACTGGATATTTTTCTGACATTTATCTATTTTGTCAATGTCTGATGCATCAACTCGTGTGGTCCTGGGGAACTGATTTAAGGAAATACCCATTAAAGATTCTTAGAAAGCATGTTAAGCTTCTGATCGAGTTTTTAGGGTACATTTACATAATGTGGTCGTTATTTGGTCTCAAATACTTCCTAGGCTTTCATGGCGTTAGCCTAACCACCCTTTTGCAATGGAAAGGGCCAGAAATCGGCTAAACAATTATGCTGCTAAGGCGATAATATATATTAGGGGCCATTATCTGCTATACCAATACATTCAGGCAGATGATGCCTGTCTGGAACAGGATGGTGTTCATTTATCAAATGTGGGGAACAACTTGTTTCTTAACCAGTTTCCGGCTGGATTTGAATGTTTCATTAAAAGTGGGCAGTGATAAGGAAATATATACTTTTTGGCACCGTTTCTGTTTTGGGCGTGGCATTCGGATATTTTGCTTTTGATACGCCCTCTTCTCTGCTGCCAAAAAATGTTTCCTATGTTTTTGGCGGTGGATGGGAGCCTGGACACTCTTTGATGTGAGTGTCCGGGCGCCCATCCATATGGCGGGCAGCGAAGGTGTGAAAGGAAAGACATATAAGTTTCAGTTTAACTTTATTCAGCTCCTGTATACCCAGAGACTGAATTGTAATCTAAACATAAATTATATACACATTTGCTGTCCGTAGGAATTGCTAAAAAACATTTGATTTGATTGAATTCGGTGCACTTGTAATTATGCTTGAATATCAACCGTGCTTTCAACACTTGCTTAAATGCTTATCAGAAAAGTTGCTTTCATAATGAACATTTAATTTGGTGCACATGTATTTATGTCCTTAATATTGTAATATTCAATATGCTTTATTGCTTAATGCTTTCTACTGTAAGGGCTTGCCATAATGGTATTGTGTGCTTACCGGCAGCCCAATTGTTAAGTCTCATGATTGGGGCTTGTTTATCAATCCATGCCACGCCCAATATTTGCCAAATATATTAAAGTTTAAAACATATTTTATGTGTTGTTATAACAGTGCTCTCCAATAATACTGACTATAAAAAATCTCTTTTATAGTCGCAGTTATTGGGGGACACGTTACTGGGTTTTCCACTTATTAAGTAATTTTCAATTTGCATTTGTTCGTACATGTACACCGGCTACTTCTATTTAGGTAAGATGTGCTTTGAGCTTTACATTTAAAAACTTAAATTCCGTCCCTCCCAGCCCACAGGATCATTTGATTTAAATCGATAATAGTGTCTTCCAGTTGTATAAGTACAAATTCATTGCATAAGGAACATTTAATTTGGTGCACATGTATTTATGTCCTTAATATTCCATAATATTGTAATATTCAATTTGCTTTACTGCTTAATGCTTTCTACAGTAAGGGTTTGCCATAATGCTATCTTGTGCTTACCGGCAGCCCAATGGGGCTTGTTTATCAATCCATGCCACGCCCATTATTTGCCAAATCTAATAAAATTTAAAAAATAGTTTATTTATTGTTATTACGAGGGTCATTCAAAAAGTTCTGTCACTAACGCGTTTTAACAATTATTTGCTCGTTGTGAGTGTTGGTGTTTGATACCAATTGAACGAGAGTTTCAATACCATTCCATTGATGGTAAAATGAATGTTATATCTTTTGTGAGACGAAAGTTATGGAACATTTAATACACATCACTTATACCCACTGAGGCATTTTCGTCCTGAGTTTTTTCAGGTTTGTTAACTGTTACTTTTTTAAATGCCTGTTTTTCTTTAAGTACTAGTCGAAGACCTTTGAAATTTCTCGTGCATTACCAGTTATATCTGTGCATTACAAGATTCAGAATTTAAGCATGGTAGATGAAAAGGCATTGTCTTAGAAATTAACATTTTAAGCTAACGCGTACAATTAATTTAATGATAAATGGACATTAAATGGAAGGGCAATCTTCTGAAATAGCGTTTTTGGATGATCAATTTTTTTCTCTAAACATTGTACAAAATTCTACAATAATGTGTTGAATATGAAATTTAAACACTGAAGGACTATGATTTGTGAACACATATGAAAACATATTAATACTATGAGAATAATTACGATATTTAAAAGATAGTATAACATTTCCGTGAACAAAATTAAGAAAATCAGTGTTATTTCTGCTAAAATTAAGGGATATGCATTCACTCATATCTGGTTTGCAGCAAGACCTTTCCGAATTCTCGAAAATCATTTTCAGGGATTATGCGTGAATAACAACAGATGGCGTACAAGAAAATTTAAAAGCATACACGTATTCAAATAATTTTTACAACGTTTTGTACCAAGGACTTTTCAGAGATGCCAGTATCCAAAAGGTGTGGTAGGCGGAGGTAATTCAGGGGTATAAATAACCGGAATTTTTTCATTTTTGTTGTGGAATTTGAGACAGCGAACCCAGTAGTACTATAAATACATTACTTTATCTCAGTGTAATATCCAGTTCAAAGGATATATGCCTAGTGACAGAACTTTTTGAAGCACCCTCGTACAGTGCTCTCCAATAATACGTAAAGCATGTCGACATATACAATAATACATAACACATGTCAACATATATAATGATACGTAACGCATGTCAACATACATAATGATACATAACACATGTCAACATATACAAATGATACATCACACATGCCAACATATATACTGATACGTAGCGCATGTCAACATATACAATGATACATAACACATGTCAACATACATAAAGTTACATCACAAATGTCAACATATACAATGATACATAGCACAGGTCAACCTTTACAATGATATATAACACATGTCAACATATACAGTAATACATAACACATGTCAACATATACAGTAATACATAACACATGTCAACATATACAATGATGCATACAACATGTCAACCTAAACAATGATACAGAACACATGTCAACCTATACAATGATACATAACACATGTCAACATATACAGTAATACATAACACATGTCAACATATACAGTAATACATAGCACATGTCAACATATACAGTAATACATAACACATGTCAACATATACAATGATGCATACAACATGTCAACCTAAACAATGATACAGAACACATTTCAACCTATACAATGATACATAAGGCATTTCCGTTATAATTGAAGTTTTTAATTCCTAACATGCCTAAATGCCAAATAAAAATACAAGATTTTATTTTTATATTTTGAATTAGTAACAAATCAAAATTATTTGGGTTAAACATGTTTAATTTGTTCAATGGTTTACACAATTTCATATATACATTGTACAATCCTATTAAAGGATTAGAACGAAAGCAAACTGCTTATTTAAAATTTACGAGCTGAAAATTAAAAAAAATAAAATACACGCACAAATTGATAAATCATACGGTAATACATAGCGTCTGTTGGTATTAACGGGATGGTAAAACAATCCCCACATGTCATATAAAGGAAAAAACATACGAGCTAATTCGAACGAGATTCGTGTTTTTCGTTTTGATGCCACATTCCTACACTCAAGAGATACATTTCCTGCTTTTGAGGCGTAATATATTAAATACAAATTACATTTCGCGGTAAAACCCATTTATAAATTGCATGACCTTCTCTAAAAAACAACGCACATGCAGCAACACATTAATCTTCTAAAACAATTGACAAACATGGATTATTTGTAAATGTGACATGCCAAGGTGAAAGGTAATATGGGTTGATTTATGTTTTCCTGTTTGTAATATCCATATCTGAACGTATTAAAAATTCCGTACCTCTTTTAGAAATTAATGTAAATCGTTTCTACTAGACATGGCTGTCATTCTGGAAGAAACGAATGACACCATTTAAGGTGTTACATACCACGCACTCGCAGCGCATTTCACAATACAACGTACCACTGTGCATGCTATGTCTTTCTAGTCATAGTAGGCACACCTTAAACGATTCGCGCTCTGTCGTTTAATTACGTTAATAATGTCTGCTTAAGCAATATGAATTGAACATGAACAAAAAACAGGTTGATGCTCGTTATTTAAAACATACTAGTTTAACTTCTTCATTGTCAAAAGAAATGTTAAAGGATCGGACAGGGAAAGTAGCATTCAAGGAGGACAGTCAACCACAAAGAACAGAAAAAAACACGCAAACAGACAAGCCTGTTTTAAAACCTGAAATAAATGTTCATGTTTTTGCTGTCAATTTACACGTTACAAAATGGCATAGAGCGCATATAGGGATAACATATTACAATGTGACATAGGGCGTATATAGGGTTACTTATTACAAGATGGCGCAGGGCAAATATAGGCATTGCATATTACCATGCGGCACAGGGCGTATATAGGGACTACCTATTACAGTGTGGCACAGAGGGTATATAGGGTTACATATTACCATGTGGCACAGAGCGTATATAGGAATTGCATATAACAGCGGGTCAAAGGGCGTATATAGGGATTACTTATTACAAGAAGGCACATGGTGTATATAGGGTTAACATGTTACAATGTGGCACAGGGCGTACATAGGGTTACATATAACCATGTGGCACAGAGCGTATATAGGGACTGCATATTACAGCGGGTCAATGGGCGTATATAGGGATAACTTATTGTAAGAAGGCACATTGATTACATATGTTTTGTAGCACATAGCATATATAGGGATTGTATATTACAAGATGGCACAGCGTGAATATAGGGATTGCATATTACAAGATGGCACAGCGTAAATATAGGGCTTACAAAAAGCAATGTGGCACAGAGCGTATATAGTGATTGCATATTACAGCTGGTCACAGGGCGTATACAGTGATAACATATTACAATGTGACACAAAGCGTATATAAGGACTCTCTATTACAAGATTTCACAGGGTGTAATGGATATAGGGACTACCTGTTACAATGTGCCACAGGACGTACATAGGGACTACCTATTACATGTACAATGTGGCACAGGGCGTATATAGGGATGACATATTACAATGTGCCACAGGACGTACATAGGGACTACCTATTACATGTACAATGTGGCACAGGGCGTATATAGGGATGACATATTACAATGTGCCACAGGACGTACATAGGGACTACCTATTACATGTACAATGTGGCACAGGGCGTATATAGGGATGACATATTACAATGTGCCACAGGACGTACATAGGGACTACCTATTACATGTACAATGTGGCACAGGGCGTATATAGGGATGACATATTACAATGTGCCACAGGACGTACATAGGGACTACCTATTACATGTACAATGTGGCACAGGGCGTATATAGGGATGACATATTACAATGTGCCACAGGACGTACATAGGGACTACCTATTACATGTACAATGTGGCACAGGGCGTATATAGGGATGACATATTACAATGTGGCACAGGGCGTACATAGGGACTACCTATTACATGTACAATGTGGCACAGGGCGTATATAGGGATGACATATTACAATGTGCCACAGGACGTACATAGGGACTACCTATTACATGTACAATGTGGCACAGGGCGTATATAGGGATGACATATTACAATGTGCCACAGGACGTACATAGGGACTACCTATTACATGTACAATGTGGCAAAGGGCGTATATAGGGATGACATATTACAATGTGCCACAGGACGTACATAGGGACTACCTATTACATGTACAATGTGGCACAGGGCGTATATAGGGATGACATATTACAATGTGCCACAGGACGTACATAGGGACTACCTATTACATGTACAATGTGGCAAAGGGCGTATATAGGGATGACATATTACAATGTGCCACAGGACGTACATAGGGACTACCTATTACATGTACAATGTGGCACAGGGCGTATATAGGGATGACATATTACAATGTGCCACAGGACGTACATAGGGACTACCTATTACATGTACAATGTGGCAAAGGGCGTATATAGGGATGACATATTACAATGTGCCACAGGACGTACATAGGGACTACCTATTACATGTACAATGTGGCACAGGGCGTATATAGGGATGACATATTACAATGTGACACAGGACGTACATAGGGACTACCTATTACATGTACAATGTGGCAAAGGGCGTATATAGGGATGACATATTACAATGTGCCACAGGACGTACATAGGGACTACCTATTACATGTACAATGTGGCACAGGGCGTATATAGGGATGACATATTACAATGTGCCACAGGACGTACATAGGGACTACCTATTACATGTACAATGTGGCACAGGGCGTATATAGGGATGACATATTACAATGTGCCACAGGACGTACATAGGGACTACCTATTACATGTACAATGTGGCACAGGGCGTATATAGGGATGACATATTACAATGTGCCACAGGACGTACATAGGGACTACCTATTACATGTACAATGTGGCACAGGGCGTATATAGGGATGACATATTACAATGTGCCACAGGACGTACATAGGGACTACCTATTACATGTACAATGTGGCACAGGGCGTATATAGGGATGACATATTACAATGTGCCACAGGACGTACATAGGGACTACCTATTACATGTACAATGTGGCACAGGGCGTATATAGGGATGACATATTACAATGTGCCACAGGACGTACATAGGGACTACCTATTACATGTACAATGTGGCACAGGGCGTATATAGGGATGACATATTACAATGTGCCACAGGACGTACATAGGGACTACCTATTACATGTACAATGTGGCACAGGGCGTATATAGTGATTACATATTACAATGCTGCACAGAGCGAATATATGGAGTCTCTTTTACAATGTGGCACGGAACGAATATAGGAATTCCCTATTACAAGATGGCACAGGGTGTATATAGGGACTACATATTACAATGTGGCACAGAGAGTATATAGGGATTACATATTACAATGTGGCACAGGGCGTATATAGGGACTACATATTACAATGTGGCACAGAGAGTATATAGGGATTACATATTACAATGTGGCACAGGGCGTATATAGGGACTACATATTACAATGTGGCACAGGGCGTATATAGTGTTTACATATTACAATGTGGCATAAATCGTATATAGGGATTTATACATATTACAATATGACATAGGGTGTATAAAGGGATTACATATTACAACGTGGCAAAGGGTGTATATAGGGACTACCTATTACAATGTGACACAGGACGTATATAGTGATTATATATTACAATGTGGCACAGGTCGTGGGTTCGAGTCCCTTGACCGCGTCATACCAAAGACTTTAAAAATGGAGTAGCCAATTGTAACCCTTGCCTGACGAGCAAATAACGGGTAGTGCTACGACTGATTGACCAGTGTCAGAATAATGTGACTGACGGGTATCATGTCTACTACGGCGTGGTATTCCAGTGTGGCAGCATTATAAAGAAACCATTGAATTCGCTGCTTCAAGTAGACATATCATCACATCACACACAGACACACAGATAAAAGTCCAGACTCCACTGTGCCTATAATCGTCGGGTAGGACGCCTGTCGTAGGCGGACGGACTATAATCCTTAGAAATACACACACACACAAACACACACGAATGTTGGGGTGGGATGTCACGATTCATAAGACACGTACAGGTAGACTTGCACTAGATGTGAGAATCATGGCTCTTATTATGGTATGTACCTACCATAGGTACACACCATAAGAGCTACGATTCTCGCAGTTAGACTGGCACATACCGGTGCATACATTATGTCACCGCACAATCAAACATGAACAGTGCACATCCTATAGGTTTAACCTATTTCATATTACTGCGAATTTACGGACTGAACGGGGGAAATAATGGTGTGGGCGTAATGTTTGCTATAAAATCCATTGTCTTCTAGTCTTGGCCGGGATTGCTAGATAGTTGCTTTGTTTGGAGCAGGAGTTGGACGGCGAAATTCACAGGCATTATGTGGTCAGTATTTATTTTATTAACTTTTATCGAACATATGTATTCATCTTGTTTGGCGAGGTTACGACATCCGGTTAGCTTTGATGTTTCTCAACATTAACTTGAGACTAGCATATGATTTTGAAGTTACTTGATTAGATGTAATTATTGTTATTGATCATTAATTGTAAAACAATATTAATTTGATAACGTTGTATACTAGGTACATTAGTTAACGTTGGCGTATAACTCAGTGATTGTAATACACAATTGAGGTGCATTAGTTACCAATGAGATAAGTGACTAGTATACATGTTCGACGCGTATACATAGCGTTGTATAATATGGGCATTAGTTGACATACATGTGTGCATGCATAACTCAGTGACTGTAATATACGAGTGATTTGATAACGTTGTATATTACATGTATTAGGGGCATTGGTTAACAGCGACGTACACGGCGTATACATGGCGTTGTAGAATATGTATACATTGCTACTCATCATTAGTACAGCTTACATATATTTATTAAATAATGATTTGTTTTGGTAATGATAATTATGCAAGATTGTTATGTTTATCAACCGACATCAAACGTATGTATAATTACAGCCTAAGCCATCCAGGGTTGGATATAAGCCATCCAGGTTTGGATATAAGCCTTCCGGAGTGGAGCTAAGCTTCCACGCGTAACGTTAAGAGCGGTAGAGACGGTCCCCGTACCTGCGCGACATGGCCAGGTTCTAGTAGCGACGAACCCCTGGACACGAGGTGGGTCCGTTATAAGTCCTCACTGGAGGAACATATCCACAACCTCAGTGGAGGTTCATCATCATACATATCGCGTCATGAACCCTTATAGAAGGCATTTGATGACAATAACTCATTGGATTCGCGCATCATCATCTTCATGAGCTCTCGCGCATCACAGTTATCGAGCTAGATCATAGATCAACATTGTTATAACGTTAACAACACTTTAGTGTCGTATATAATCAGTCGACACATTCAGTATTTGTAACAATACTGAGATCATTCTTTTCATATTTCATCTGTGTATTCGCTTGTTTCTTTAGATAATTGTATATATATTTATCATATTTTAAAAGTTGCATTAAACTTATGTAAATGCATTCACCGTCATTGATTCTTTCCTGAGTTAGCCTCAACCACTAGGGTCATCCTGCGACAGGCACAGAGCGTATATAGTGATTACATATTACAATGTGGCTCAGGGCGTATACAGTGATTACGTATTACAATGTGGAACAGAGCGTATATAGGGATGAAGTATTACAATGTGGCACAGAGCGTATACAGTGATTACATATTACAATGTGGCACAGAGCTATCACATTACAATGTGGCACAGAGCGTATATAGTGATTACATATTACAATGTGGCACAGAGCGTGTATAGTGATTACATATTACAATGTGGAACAGATCGTATATAGGGATAACATATAACAATGTGGATCAGAGCGTATATAGTGATTACATATTACAATGTGGCACAGAGCGTATTAGTGATTACATATTACAATGTTGCACAGAGCGTATATAAGGATAACAGATTACAATGTGAAACAGGGCATTTATAGGCACTACATTTTGGAATGTGGCACATGGCATATATACGGTCTACCTATTACAAGATGGCACAGGGTGTATATAGGGATTACATATTACAATGTTGCACAAGGCCTTTATAGGGACTACCTATTACAATGTGACACAGGACGTACATAGTGATAACATATTACAATGTGGCACAGGGAGTATACAGGGAATCCCTATTACAAGATGGAACTGGGCGTATATAGTGATTACCTATTTCAATGTGGCACAGGGCGTTTATAGTGATTACATATTACAATGTGGCATAGAGCGTATAAAGGGATTACATATTACAATGTGGAAAATGGGTTATATAGGGATAGCATATTACAATGTTGAACATGGCGTATATAAGGATTGCATATTACAATGTGGGACAGGGTGTAATTAGGGATTACGTATTACAATGTGGCATTGGGCGTATATAGGGATTACATATTACAATGCTGAACATGACTTATATAGGGATTGCATATTACAATGTTGAACATGGTGTATATAGGGATTGCATATTACAGTGTGGGACCGGGCGTACATAGGGACTATATATTACATTGTGAAACAGGGCGTATATATTGACTACCTATTACAATTAGGCATAGACCGTATATAGGGACTACATATTACAATGTGGCACAGGGCGTATATAGGGATTACATATTACAATGTGGCACATAGCGTATATAGGGATTACATATTACAATGTGGAACAGAGCGTATATAGGGATTGCATAATACAATGTGGCACAGGGAGTATATAGGGAATACATATGACAATGTGGAACAGGGCAAATATATGGGCTACCTATTACACTGAGGCAAAGGCCGTATATAGGGACTACATATTGCAATGTGGCACAGGACGTATGCACGGTCTACCTATTACACAATGGCAGTGGGTGTATATATGGACTACCTATTACATTGCGGCACAGGGCGTATATAGTGATTACATATTACAATGTGGCACAGGGCGTATATAGTTTTTACATATTACTATGTGGCACAAATCGTATATAGGTATTACATATTACAATATGGCAAAGGGAGTATAAAGGGACTACATATTACAATGTGGCACAGGGTGTATATAGGGACTACATATTACAATGTGTCACAGAGCGTATAATATATTTGGACTCCCTATTACAATATGGCACAGGGCGTATATACGGATTACATATTACAAGATGGCACAAGCGTTTATAGGGATAACATATTACAATGTGGCACTGAGCGTATATAGGGATTGCATATTACAATGTGACACAGAGCGTATATAGGGATTACATATAACAATGTGGCACAGGGCGTATTTCGGGACTACCTATTACAATGTGACACAGGGCGTATATAGTGATTACATATTACAATGTTTCACAGAGGGTATATAGGGATTACATATTACAATGTGGCACAGGGTCTATATAGGGACTACCTATTACAATGTGGCACAGAGCGTATACAGGGATTCCCTATTACAAAATGGAACAGGGCGTATACAGTGATTACCTATTTCAAAGTGGCACAGGGCGTATGTAGTGAATACATATTACAATGAGGCACAGAACGTATATAGGGATTACATATTACAATGTGGATCAGGGCGTGTATTACAATGTGGAACAGGGCGTATATAGGGATTACATATTACACTGTGGAACAGGGCGTATATAGGGATTGGATATTCCAATGTCGAACAGGGCGTATTTAGGGATTGCATATTACAACGTTGAACATGGCGTATATAGGGATTGCATATTACAATGTGGGACAGGGCGTATATAGGGACTACCTATTACAAGATGGCACAGGGTGTATATATGGATTACCTATTACAATGTGGCACAGGGCGTATATAGTGATTACATATTACAATATGAGACGGGGCGTATATAGTGATTACATATTACAATGTGGCACAGGGCGAATATAAGGAATCCCTATTACAAGATGGCACAGGGAGTATATTGGTGATTAGGTATTACAATATGGCACGGGCGTATATAGGGACTGCATATTACAATGTGGCACAGAGCGTTTATAGGGATTACATATTACAAAACGGAACAGGGCGTATATAGGGTTAGCATATTACAATGTTGAACATGGCCTATATAGGGATTGTAAATTACAATGTTGGACAGGACGTATATAGTGATTACATATTACAATGTTGGATAAGGCGTATATAGTGATTACATATTACAATGTGGAACAGAGCGTATATAGTGATAACGTATTACAATGTGGCACAGGGCGTATACAGTGATTACATATTACAATGTCGCACAGAGCTTATATAGTGATTACATATTACAATGTGGCACAGATAGTGGGGCAGATTGGTGACATATATTGGTAAAATTGTGCATTTTGTGATAAAAGCACCAAACTTGACACATAGCTAGACAATACTCTGCTAAACATTTCTGGCTATGGACCCACGTCAGATTTTGAAAAATGGCCGCCATTTTCAAAATGGTCGCCAAATATTCCATGAAGAATTAATGAAGCCCATAATGAATTGATTTCATCAAAACTTGTTATTGTAAATACACTAAATTCAGAACATTGATAGACAATAAAATATGCCATATAATTTGGGTCATTTGTTTCTTCAAAATGGCCGCCATTTTCAAAATGGCCGCCAAAAACCGCTTTTTTTTTAAATATTATTTTTTTATAAAGCAATCAAAATGTTGATGTGTTTTACAAAGGGTGTTGTCTTAATATATTTATGTGTATGTCTATACTTCAATAAATAGTTGTTAGATACACCCCTATACTTCAGGGGTTAGGGGTTTTACACATGTATACATACTATGCAACTTTGAGACTAGTTTTGTCTCAGTTGTCTTTAGCCTTAAGCATTTCTGAAGTGTGTTTAAGTTTCAGTCTCATCTCTATTAGCGGCTTTTAGTATATAATAACTCGTAAGTATACATCCAGTGACTTGGTAAAACACTATTAAAGGTATACGCAACAATCTTGAATCATTTATCAAGCATCCAAATTGATTACTCCAATATCAGGTTAACTTTAAAACTTCTTGCATATACTTAAATACAATGCAGAGATTTTAATTGTTTGTGGTTATTGTATTACAAGTTTTAATATTGTATTGGTGCAATATATTCCCCAATGAGTAATATGTAAAACTAATTTGCTTTGAACTATTTACATAATTATAAAAACTGATTTTAAAACATGCATATAAAGTAACAAAACTAATGGGACGCCGCAGGTTATTAAAAAATCAAGCTTGCCGAGTCTTCTAAACTCTTGGAGAAAACATATCGGAAAGGATGCTTAAACAATATTTTTCATCTCCAATTTATCGGAATTAAGATTTAATTACGACGTTAAATTACATTTGTTGATTTAAACAATATTAACAAGACACTATCAGAAAACAAAATCAAAAAGAAGTTTGTTATATACACAAATTCAAATGTAATAAGTGGTCATATCATTTGAACATTTTCAAAATGACAGCTGACATAAATGTAATCTTATCTTACTATCTATGATCTGAATGGTATAAATTTTCTTAATCACAGTCACAGTACCCAACATCCCATTTTTAAAAGACTGTAAACATCATTTCTGCTTTAACACTTCATTTTAAATTGCAACACACTTGTCTCTTTGACATCTACATTTAATAAATCCCTTGCAAACGCTGATGCCTGTGGTAGTGTTATCGAGAATGGCTTCAACATACCCTCTTCCAACCGCAGTCACCGGATGTAGGCATTTCAAAGGTGGACCTAAAGGCCATGTCTCCAACAATGTCCAATTACAACCTGTAAACAACTCGGTAGGTGTCCTTGAAAAGAGCTATATCAATTGGTGACATGGACTTGTTGTATCTTGGAACCATTGAATGTCAACCATTCTTTGCGACATCAACAGCACTTCCTTTTGTCGAACATGCATTTCTTGTTGTCATACATTTTCCAACAAGAACAAATTTTGGAATTGGAAAGCTTGTTCAACCTCAACATAGTATTGCCAGATTCTCCATGCACAGGTTTTACCTTTTTCAGCAAATAAAGATATTTCATTGCATCTAGTAAGTGTGAAAAGCAACTATTCGTCTTATTTTATATGAACTAATGAATAGGCAATACAGTGTGCAACGAATCACCTAAAGTGATTCCTAGCTCCTAAAACTAACACATAGCTCATCTTACTGTATTTACATTACCACTGCTATAACAAGTAATACAACGTCTGTGTCTACTGTATATAGCATAAGTTTAATGAAGTATTGTTTGCCACCTGCCACATGCATCACACGCATTGTATCGTATCATCTTAGTGAAATGATCGAGATCAGTCCTAGATTCTCGTTGTCTGATACAAGGCACATATTCATCTCTGTTTTAATGAACGTGTTTTTAGTTTCTCTTCTAGCCGCAACCGATTGCTATGCCAGTTAGCCAGAGCTCTGATTTTGTTTTGCATGATAGCCGTCACATACTAAACATTCTGCAAGTGACATTCAAAAATGTGTAAAGGATCTTGTTGATCATACTTACTAATGTTTTCCAAGCTTTAAAATGCATTTTAAGGCAGCTCGCATAGTCTGATTAAAATCAAAAAAAGTTTTCCAAAGTTAGAAAAGGCTGGTGAGACACCCTAATCTGCTGTTAATCAGAACCTAATATGATACATATATATGCGAGAAAAGAAAGCAAGTTATAGCATCTGTTGTAGGTGACCACTGAGGAAAGAAAACATGTTCTGGTTTATCTGTTTAAAGACAGACTTGGTTATGTCATCTATAAGCTCTATTACAAATGTGTCTTGCTTTGCATTACATAATTTACCTATTTGTTGCAACTTCTGTCACACGAGAGTCGTCTATGTAACGTAAGTCAAGTACCAGTAAAACCTCTATATTGTCCTTAAATATATCTTCTAACTCCTCTACTGTGTCACTCAAACTGTCTTACGAATATCTTTAACTTGTTCATGATGGAAAAGATCAGAGTATTTTCATAGGCAGCACCTGATGAATTATTGCGATAACTGAAATTAACAGATAACTCTAACCATATCTGGTTCAGAGATCATCCAGTGTGTAAATTGCGATGTGTATACAGCACCTACTGCACCTGCATCTTCTTTCACAATCTTGTATTTCTGCTTGTGAGCTAGTTTATTGGGTATTGATGAGACAACACTAATTAAGTTTATCTCACACACAGAGATGACTAATTTTAAGATTTAAAGTGTAACTGAACAGTTCTGCAATTGCGAACTTTTGGTTTCTCTTTATGATCGTCATGTGCAATATGCAATGGTTTAAGGCGTAAGCCCGGTTTACCATAAGTATGGTAATCACATAATGAATATGCAATGTCATAATTGCCTCATGGGCACTGGTCCATCTATAGTCTTCAAACAAGTCTCAGATTGTTTTAAGTACCTCCATTTTAAATACGAAGGTTTCAACGCAAAATGCCATTATGATCTTCACATTGGGTTTCAGGCCAATTTCATTTCTGCTCGGCAACTATATAGTTTTGACGCAGTTAATCCGTTAGAATAAGATGTCTTCACGTTTAGGTTTTGTTTATGTTTTGTCTTGTAAATAAGGTTTACAAAGTCAATGTATTTTAGGGTTTTATAAATATATTTATAATGAAGTTTCTGATAAGAAAATTAGTTTAGTAGCCTTCAGAAATTCCAAAGGCTGGAGAAAACCTGGAGTCAACCGGAAGTGAAATGTGATTTAAACTTGTAAATCCCTCAACACATTAACCATAGGGTGCTTCTAAATAACTCTTTATTATAATATTAACAAACAAATAATATGCCAAGACAACTGAGTGTACAAATTCAACATATTAATTACTTTCTTACAAACAACTATTAAACGAATTATAAATTTTACTATTTTCAACACATTTTGGCGGCCATTTTGAAAACGGTAGCCATTTTGAACTTAAAATATACCCAGATTGTATTGCATGACCCTTTGTCTATTATTTTGCGGAATTTGTTGCGATTGCCATAATATATGTTGTTAAAACCTGATACATATAGGATCAACTGATTATTTATTACATATTTGGCGGCCATTTTGAAAATGGCGGCCATTTTGAAAAATCTGGCGTGGGTCCATAGCCAATTTTTTTCAGTATGGTATTGTCTAGCTATGTGCAAAGTTTGGTGCTTTTATCAAACAATGCACATTTTTTTCACCAATCTGCCCCACTAAGAGCGTATACAGTGATTACGTATTACAATGTGGCACAGAGCTTATATAGTGATTACATATTACCATGTGGCACAGAGCGTATATAGTGATTGCATATTACAATGTGGAACAGAGCGTTTATAGGGATAACATATTACAATGTGCATCAGAGCGTATATAGTGATTACATATTACAATGTTGCACAGAGCGTATTAGTGATTACATATTATAATGTGGCACAGAGCGTATATAGGGATAACAGATTACAGAGTGGAACGGGGCGTATATAGGGACTACATCTTGCAATGTTGCACATGGCATATATACGGTCTACCTATTACAAGATGGCACTGGGTGTATATAGGGATTACATATTACAATGTGGCATCAGAGCGTATATAGGGATTACATATTACAATGTTGCACAAGGCCTTTATAGGGACTAACTATTACAATGTGACACAGCATGGTCTATAGTGATTACATATTACAATGTGGCACAGAGAGTATACAGGGACTCCCTATTACAAGATGGAACTGGGCGTATATAGTGATTACCTATTTCAATGTGGCACAGGGCGTATATAGTGATTACATAATACAATGTGGCATAGAGGGTATATAGGGATAGCATATTACAATGATGAACATGGCGTATATAAGGATTGCATATTACAAGGTGGTACATGGCTTATATAGGGATGGCATATTACAATGTTGAACATGGCGTATATAGAGATTGCATATTACAATGTGGGACCGGGCCTATAAAGGGACTACATATTACATTGTGAAACAGGGCGTATATATGGACTACCTATTACAATGTGGAAAACACCGTATATAGGGACTACATACTACAATGTGGCATAGGGCATATATACGGTCTATCTATTACAAGATGGTACAGGGTGTATATAAGGATAGCATATTACAATGTGGCACATAGCGTATATAGGGATTACAAATAACAATGTTGCACAAGGCCTATATAGGGAGAACATACTACAAAGTGACATAGGACGTATATAGTGATGACATATTACAATGTGGCACAGCGAGTATACAGGGACTCCGTATTACAAGATAGAACTGGGCGTATATAGTGATTACCTATTTCAATGTGACACAGGGCGTAAATATTGATTACATATTACACTGTGGCAAAGAGCGTATATAGGGTTTACTTATTACAATGTGGAACATGCTTATATTGGGATTGCATATTACAATGTTGAACATGACGTATATAGGGATTACATATTACAATATGGTACAGGGCGTATACAGGGATTACATATTACAATGTGGGACAGGGCATATATAGGGATTACATATTACAATGTGGCACAGAGCGTATATAGGGATTACATATTACAATGTGGAACAAGGTGTATATATGGACTACCTATTACAGTGTGACACAGGGCGTTTATAGGGATTACATATTACAATGTGGGACAGGGCGTATATAGGTATTACATAATAAAATGTGGAACAGGGCATATATAGGGACTACCTATTACAAGATGGCACAGGGTGTATATATGGACAACCTATAACAGTGTGACACAGGGCGTTTATAGTGATTACATATTACAATGTGGCACAGAGCGTTTATAGGCATTACCTAATACAATGTGACACAGGCCGTTTATAGTGATTACATATTACAATGTGGCACAGAGCGTATATAGGCATTACATAATTACAATGTGACACAGTGTGTTTATATTGATTACATATTACAGTGTGGCACAGGGCGTTTATAGTGATTACATATTATAATGCGGCACAGAGCGTATATAGGGACTCCCTATTACAATGTGACACAGGGCGTTTATAGTGATTACATATTACAATATGGCACAGGACGTATACAGTGATTACATTTTACAATGTGGCACAGAGCGTATATAGCGATTACAATGTGGAACAGGGCGTATATATGGACTACATATTACATTGTGGAACAAGGCATACATATGGGCTACCTATTACAATGTGGCAAATGCCGTATATACGGTCTACCTATTACAAGATGACACACGGAGTATATAGGGTTTAAATATTGCAATATGACAGAGGGCGTATATACGGATTACATGTTACAATGGCACAGGGCGTATATAGGGACTATATATTACAAGATGGCACAGTTTGTATAGGGATTACATATTACGATGTGGAACAGGGCATATATAGGTATTGTATATATTCCAATGTGGCATAGGGTGTATATGGGGATTATTACATACTACAATGCGATATGGCACAAGGCGTATATAGCGACTACCTTTTATAATGTGGCACAGGGCATATATAGGGATTAAATAGTCTTCCTTGATAACTACTTTATTTGAGAAATATCTCATTTGTGTCTAAAATGCAGAATATGTTCTGGCTTAAACAAACGCCATTCATAATATTTATATTGGTCAGAATTCGTTACAGACTTTGATTAGACTGATCAATCAGTTATAATTCTAGAAAGGACTGCGCATGTTTAAGAAATTATCACTACAGACTAGCCTAATTAAGAATGCTTAATTACACTTCATTATGCAGTTCGGAATATGTATTTATTCTTCAAATATAGCATAAAAGTGGTGCGGTAGTTCAGACGTCTGAAATACTGGAGTGTCGAATCCCATACAGAAGTATACTTCTATTTCATTCATTGCAAATATAGTTTATTGAATAGCAAATGCAACCACTGACTTGCATTCTAATGGCGTTACAAATGGAATAAAACGCCTGCATGAAGATTATTAGTGTCAATTTAGAATAATTAGATAATTAAGTACCATTAATAGGCAATATAGGTAAGAACTCGATGACTTGACATAATCCCGAGCAACAGGAGGATGATACCTCTTCCGTTTAGGATCTGGTAGGGGAAATTCTGTGAAGGTGAACATCGATGGGTCTGGGTAGATGTTCATGTGGCAGTCCATGGAGACTTATGTTATTCGGGCATCTGTTTCCAGCAATATAGAACACTTGTGTTTTCATCAAATATTCCAAAGATAAATGACCTCTTTTCAAAATATATTTCCTCATTATTTTGTTTTAACCAGTTCTTAAAGTTTGTCAGTATACTTTGTGAAAGCTGGCATTCCACAGTAAATGTGTAATTGTTTCATTGACTGATTAAAAGAAAGAACAAAATGGACTATCTATTAATTTTACTTTAACGAGAAACCATTGTAAAGTTATATCCTGTGTTGTTGTGAAAGGCCAGGTATAAATTTGACTCCAGGTATCTTCGCTGAAGTTGTACAGTCTGGTCCATGTGATTTTACCACTAGGACATTCATTATTCTGATTTAATTTTTGATACATGTCTTCAACTCCTTTTTTTATTTCTTAAATATTTTTTTAGTGGAGTTTTTAGCTCAGGAGTTTCCAACGTAGTTGTTCTTTTACTATATGTTATTTATTTCTGCATTTTTTTGATAGCTACCACTAACCCATTATATTGCTTTTTTTTTAAAATTTATTCCGTATAAAAAATTTAATTCATCATATAAATATATTTTTCCATCCTTTCCCATTAAGTCATTTATTATTCGTAAGCCCTTAATATACCATACTTTTATAAAAAAATGTACTTGTGCCTATACATATACTTGTATTATAGAAAACTGGGCTGGAAAAAAAAATCCTCAATGGCTGGTTGATACTTTGATACAAAGTGTATGTGTGCCTTAAGAACATCTTACCAAAAAACTTTTTTTATATTTCCCTATTTCTTATTTATATACAAACTACCGCAGTTAAACAGTTTACCTATATCTATATATAACTTTAGGATATTTTCATATTTGCATTGGTCTGTTAATATTCTTCTAATCCATGTTGTTTGTAATGCTGTTATAAAGGCATTTATATTTATCATGTTCAATCCTCCTTCACAATATTCTTTACATATAATGGCACATTTTATTCTTGCCTTACCCTGCCAAAGGAAATTAAACAGTATATCATTGATTTCTTTAACACTGTTTTCACATGGGTTTGGTAAGGATAAAAACAGATAGTTAAACTATGGAATGAGAAGTGATTTTATTACTATTATTCTGTCTAAAGGAGTAAGATATCTTTTCTGCCAAGATTTAATTTTACTTTTTAGTTGATATATTTTTTCATTGAAATTTATATTTGTCATTTGTATAAATCTGTTTCTGCCCCAGTTCAATTTCCATTTTGTTTTGATCGATTCAGAACTGTCTTTTTTTATACCTAGCCAGACAACATGATTTTTTTTAAAGTTTACCTTTTGTCCAGAATCATTGCAAATTTATCTAGCTCATTTAAAGTTTCGTTTAATGAAATATCTGTCCCATCTAAATAAGTTGTATTATCGTCAGCAAATTGTGATAATTTGTAGTCTGTGTTATTAATACGTATACCTTTAATTTTGTTATTGCCTCTAATCTTAAAAAAAGAGAGATATCCGTGATCTAATAGATGGACCAAATTTGAAATATTTAAGAACATGTTGGATAAATGACCATGATAACGAGTCAGACGCCTTTTCAAAGTCTGCTAAGAGAACCAGTCCAGAAAGATTATTTTCCTCTAAATAATGCATAATGTCTAATGTTAATCTTGAGTTTTCACCACTATACCTGCCAGCTATAAAACCTGTTTGGTCTCTGTTAATGAGTTTTTGTAAAAATGAGATATAGGGTCCTATAGAAACCACAGCGTCCGAGCACAATAGCATCGTAGGTCCACGCTGTACTGCAAACAAGGACTTGAAAATACAATGAAAGAGACAAAAAACAACAGAAAGGGTGGTAAACTGGTTTAATCCTATTTGCTATTGATGCAGAAGACATTTTGTAAACAGTATTTAAAAGTGAGATTGGTCTATAGGTATTGCTTTGACTTATTTGTTTTAGGTAATAATGTTATAATTCCTTGACGCTGAGTAATAAACAATTATCCTATAGCATAACTATAGTTAATTGCTCTCAAAATAAAGTGAACTAATTGTTTCCAAGATACTTTATAAAATTCTCAAGGTATCCAAAATGTTCGTTGCAGTTACCTCAACCAGATGTACTGGCCACAGCAGATACAGAGCTGGGCCTTCCAAACTGTAATTAACAGTGGGCAGGACCTCCTGGGCAATCCACCAAGGGAAGTAACGTTTGCGGTCGGTGAACATGTCATTAGTGGAATTTAAAAATCAAAGCCACACGTCGGAAGTTATGTTGTCTTTTAAAGTTCTCCGGCCATGTTTTGTTTCATGAACATGTTAATGTTTATTTAAATCAATACACTACATTATATATATTTACAATTCACACATTGCAATATCTGTGAAAGCGAGAATAAGGTTTTATTTGATGACGTAGAAAACTTTGAACAGATAAATTAATCCACAGGTAAATGTATTTATCAATGATCTGGCAATAGTTGCGCAGCTATACAATTAAGATTTACTTCATTTCCCCGTGCAGTCATGCAGTGATAAAGCAGTAACTTCGTCATGCAAATAATACTTATTTTTACACACAGCTTAGTAGCGGTTTTAAATATATGTTTCTCTCCCAGACTATCAAGAAATGTTCATATGATGTTTAAGAGTTAAATTTGTTAATTGATATATAATAGTGTTTAAACCAATAATCGACACCCTTCTTTATAGGGTGTAACAGTCAAAAACAATTTAGTTAATACACAAGAACATTTATACATACGAAGCGATTTAAGCCTTAAATGTATCAAATTTAAAAATCAAATATTCATGGGGTGTTCACTCATTTGTTCGTCGTCAAGCACACACTAAGCTAATTTAAACTAAACCGTTAAGGGTACGACAAGACAAGGTTAAAGACAAACATCAAATGCTACCTTTTCCTACCCTTTCATGTTTGTGATGTCATATTTTGCCTTTTAAACATATTTGTAGTTGTTGTTTGTCTCTGTGCGTGTTTGATTGTGATCCTGTAATGCTACATTTCCTGTTCGACCTTTAAAATCTACTTTCATTAATTAAAATGGATGGGTGTCATGAACAATATGGATAGTGCCTAGCATTTCCGGCGGACTTTGTCTTTTTACGTGTTATGGGGTTTACTGTGTTATGTGAAAGATGCATTAATTTTCCTGTTCGACTTTTATTCTTATTTCTGTATTGATTTAGGTAGACGTCATCATAGGGTCCACAATCTATTCGGTCATCGCACAATCAAAAAGGAAAACATAGTGGCAAACTGTAAATGGGTCAACCACTAAACATGCACATACGTTGCAAAATGATAGGGTCATAACCTTTTCGACAAACATTTAACACGTTTAAAAAAGATTATATGAAACAACAACTATTTGAAAAGCGTTCAGTCTCAGTCAAACCGAGGCGTCAATTGTTTTTGTATTTATCGTGTTCGGCAATTCCCAAACGTTTCGTTTAATACTCTTTTCAGTAAAATCCTAAATATACACAGCTTCATTTGCCGTATTAGCCATTTGCATAGAGGCACTTTGGCGTTTGTAATTCCCACGATGCAAACGTGCACACAGTCTACAAATACAAACCAGTTTCAACTGACTGTATTAGGTAAAGTAGTTTGACCAAAACTAAGAGGTTTAGAACGGTCAGTGGCAAAAACGCCGCTGGGGTTTAAACCAGGTTGTAGGGTGCACCAAACTCCGCTCTTACCCTAATGTCATCCCAATAAACGGCACAGTGTAAATAAACAAATGTTAATGAATAGCACAGTTAATTCAATGCGTATTACTCTGTCAACTAAACGAACTGACATTGTATTCCGTCACTCCAGTTAAAAAAGACAATTATATATAAGCGAGTAATTCGCGGAAATTGTTCATCGAGCTGTCAATTGGATTAACAATTATATTAACCATTACAACCGTTTTTGGTGTATTAAACAAAGCAAACGTAAAAGGGTTCAACGTCAATATTCCTCGGTATAGAACTGACAATTGGATTAACAATTAAAACTGCTGTCGGTATACTATAAAAAGCACTAGTACAAGGTTCAACGTCACAATTTCCTGGTACAGTTAAATCAAACCACGTTAAAGAAAACCTGGCAACAGCAATGTCTATTGCTTATATTGTAGCAATTTCAATGGCCCGACATTCTAAATTTATGGACGCACAGCTCATCAATGTATAATGACTTGACAATAGCATAATGGTTATGAGGTGCTTTCCTAAAGGGAAATGTAATATGCTGATTGCTACGATGCTATCTCTAGCGCACATACGTGAACCAAACAGGCGTGAACAAACTACATATAGCACCAGCAGATGTGGAAGTTGGCAGAAATTGCTAAGATGAAATTATCAGTTTATAAAACTTAATGTTCACACTAGATCATGGTAATTTTGGTATATAAAAAATTCAGGAGACGTTCTTGATAGAATGTTCAATAAAGGTCAAGTTTCATCAATAAGCACTTATGACTTCTCTACACTATACACAACCTTACCACATCACCTTATTAAAGACAAGCTAATTTCTCTTATTCAAAAAGCATTCGCTAGAGAAAATACTACATTGTTGGCATGTAATAATATAAAAGCGTTTTTTACTGACGGTAGTTTAGACAATTATACTATGTGGACTTGCTATGAAGTTTGTGAAGCACTCGTCTTCCTATTAGATAATATTTTCGTCAGGTATGGAACCACCGTTTATAGACAAATTGTTGGTATCCCTACGAGTACGAACTGTGCACCACTTTTCGCAGATTTGTTCTTATTTTGCTATGAAAGGGATTTCATGTTGAGTCTTTCACCAGATACCCAGGCAGATGTTATTGAAGCCTTTATTGACACCTCTCGGTATCTGGATGACATATTGAACATTGACAACCCTTTCTTTCCAACTATGGTTAATTATATTTATCTTAAAGAACTTCCGCTTAACAAAGCTAATATATCTGACAATAACGCTTCTTTTCTTGATTTAGATCTCTCGATTGAAAATGGTAAAATAATTAGCAAAGTCTATGACAAGAGAGATGATTTTAATTTTGACATTGTTAATTATCCCCACTTGGATGGGGATGTTCCCCGAGCAACTTCTTATGGGGTGTATGTGTCTCAACTTATTCGTTTTTCTAGAGCTTGTATTCGAGTTGAGGACTTTGATATTCGTAATCTTTGTATAACTAAAAAGTTACTCAATCAGGGTTACCGTTACCATAAACTTCGTAACACCTTTGCAACATTTTATTATCGTAACCCTGATCTTCTTTCCAAATATAAAAGTAATTATTGACTCTTCTGCGACAAATACTATCACAACCTGACTTCTATGGTGATATGATTTATTAACTTTGTAAGATTCTTGGTCATGATCACTTTCATACTATCTTTGTTAAACTTGTTAAAAAAATTATCAAAATAGGTTATGACCCTATCATTTTGCAACGTACTGCATGCTTGGTGGTGGACCCATTTACAGTTCGCCACTATGCTTTCCTCTTTAATTGTACGATGACCGGACAGGCTGTGGACCCTATGATGACGCCTACCTAAAGCCCATTGGGACGGTGGCGTTTGATGTTTGTCCATGATCTTTCTTGTCGTGCCCTTAACGGTTTATTCTCTTATTGTTCTGGCTTCTGAGTCATTGGGTACCTTCATTGTGGCTTTCTAGGCTATTGTTTTTTTGTATTCTATTTACACGAGCATATTTGCGTTTTACTTATATTGCCTATTGATGCTGCCTTGTTGGTTAGATATTAGATCATGGCGGGGATTTCTTTATTTACACTGTCCTGTTTTAATGGGATGACAGTAGGGTAAGTGTGAGGTTTAAACCCTAGAACCGGTTAAAACCCCCAGTGGCCTTTGTTGCCACTGACCGTTCCAAGGCGGTAGCCCTATTGTCAACCCTTTTGTGTTTGTGATGTCGTTTGCATTTTTTGTTACTTTTGCCTTCTCGTTTGTCTGTTTGCGTGTTTGATTTTGTGTTTTGTGGTTGACTGTCGTCCTTGAATGCTGCTTTCCCTGTCCGATATTTTTATATTTCTTGGCATTAATATGCAATATAAGTATAACACAAAGAGGTTCAACTATATAAGAATATAAAATCAACATATTAGTTGCAGCCAAAGAGAAAACCTATATATATATATATAGGGTACGACAAGGCAATATGGGGGAAACATTCCAGATTCTAGAGTACCAGGTTTTACACCTTTAAGACATCCTATTGGTTAAAATACGGTGTGACTTTAACGCTTATAAATACACACACACACATACACACACACACACACACACACACACATGTTTATATGTTAGGAATATACAGTTGCAACTAAGTACCAACTATTAAAACAATCTATATATAGATATAAAAATCGAACAGGAAAAGCAGCATTCAAGAACGACAGTCAACTACAAACACACACAGGAACAAAGACCACATTGAAATATGAATAAAAGGCCAAATAAGACATCTCAAACACAAACAAGTTGACAATAGGGCTACCGCCTTGGAACGGTCAGTAGCAAAAAAGGCCGTTGGGGTTTATTGCTAGAAACAAACTGTAGGAAATGTTATAACAATTACTCAAGTCAATAACTTTATCAGATAATTATTGCTTTGTAACTGGAATTTGATAAAAATAAATAAATGCACGAATCTAACCGTTAACGCGATATGATTGCAATGTTTCAAAATAAAACTTACAGTTTCAGACATAACAAGAATGGTGATATCTATCGAGACGTTAATCAGTTTCCTTGAGATTGATATTAAATTATCTGAGACAGCTTTAGAATCCAAACCGATCCCCGCAGTAACGATTAACGCTTAATAAAATAGCTACAGACGACAAAATAGCAATAGACGATGATTTAAAAAACAGGAAAAAGAGCAGACAACGCATAAATAAGTGTGTAGGGCGTTGGTAATAAGATTACGTGCTATGCTATTGTTTGTGATATATCCGCTGTATTGGGAGATAGCCATCTACATATCTGAAAGGCGTATTTATCAAAAATGTATCCAAAATAATGTGATTCAAGTCAACCATTACACATAACCATTTTAGAGAAGTATGCCAGTTGACAGGATAACAATCCTAAAGGCATGTTACAGCCATAATATCTTCAGGGTGGCTCAAATATTCGTACTATTGACATGTTACTACTAACATGAGGTATACGGAACTATATAACAGCACCCAAGCGCATTGACACCGTAGATCCGCACTGTACTTCAAACAAAGAACAAATTAACTGTAAAATGAAAAAGGCTTATTACAACAGAAAGAGTGGTGAAGACAGGGTTATATACCGACTTGGAACGGTCAGTGGGCTGTATGGCCCACCGGTTAGCTTAAATCGATTTTAAGTGTGCACAACCTCGCTATTATCCTGTCTTCACCGCTCAAATTGACAAGACAGCGTAAATAAAATTACATCCCAAATCTCTAATGTTTAATATTAAGTTATGCTTAAGCGTTGCTAGAGGGGATATGCAGCAAGCATTTTTTTAACGTCTTAATCGTGTTCGACGATTTCAAATTATTCATTCGATACTCGTTTTAAGTAAACGCTTAGGAAATTGACTTATATATTCTTCCCTTTTTCGGTATGATTAAATGTCTGTACTATTAGTTTTATGAATATTGAGTTCTGCTCAACCCGGGGCTAAGGGGTATGAACAGTAGCAAACGTATTTCGCTACCGCAATCAGACCGAGACTGCACTATTTCGTATTTATCTTATTCAGTCGTTCCAAAGGTCCACTCTCATACTCTTTTATAACAATACTCTTTGATTAAGACCATTTTGTTTACCGATTTATGTGCAGCGTCCGTAGTACTTGATATGCCTAGAATAAGAAATAATAAGGTGGGGGAAAGGGTGCTGAAACTTAACGCTAATTAGCCAAATAAATGTAGTGTTTCGCGAAAGTTTAAACGAGTTTGCTCTTTACATTAGCACTTTCAATGTTACATGTGATACCTAAGCTTTATATATATCCTTATAATTGTTGTTTGTTTGATGCGTGTTTTAGTTGACTTTTGTTCTTGAATGCTACATTTCTTGTTCGACTTTTTTATCTATTTTCATAAACTTTCATAAACTTTGCAAATAAGTTTCATTTTGTTTATTTCACGCATTGTTTTATCGATTAGGGTAAATACTTTTGTTATGAAAAACAAAAATGAAAAATCCAAATTGAAGGTGCAATGTTCAGCGTCATAGGTATATCATATTTGTGAAAGCTCAAATGTTCATAACGGTAGCAATAGGTTTTCACTACCGCACATGAACAATCTCAATCAACCGAGACTACATTCTTTTAATTGATTGTACTTGGAATTTGCATATGTGTACCTAGGAGAAACTATATACCTTTAGTGTTCACACCTATGTTATTATTATACTGATTTATTCCAATGTAGATTGTTACTGTATGCAAAATAAACAACAATAACCGGATACTATCTATGAAGCATTAGGTATGCGTATCACGTACGAATAGATATAAAAGTAAACATAAAATGTAGCATTCAAGGACCACAGTCAACCACAAACGCGCGCAGAAACAAACAACAACAACTGCAGAAATGAATAAAAAGCAATATATTATATATATTCACAAACATAACAGAGTTGACAATAGGGCTACCGCTTTATAATGGTCATTCGCAAAAAAATACCTCTGGGGTTTAAACCAGGTTGTAGGGTGCCCTAAACCTCTTTCTTACCCTAGTGTCATCCCAGTAAAGCGGGACAGTGTAAATATTGATATTCCCGCAAGGTTATATCGATATACAGTTTTCATATCGCTTGAGTGTACTTATCAAATGCTCGAAAAACTTGCTATGCTAGAATTGTATGAATAAGAACCTTTAATGATGAATTGTTTGCATATTATAAATGTTACATACTGTAAAATATTTGATATAATACAATTTCATTATAATAAAAAAAAAGAATGGGAGGCACAGGTAGCCATTATCTCAAATGGTTATGTCAATTTCTTTTTAAGATATATACATCTATTAAATAAAGCAACCATTTTAATTCACATTTCATAAGTGGATTTGCTATCAGTGTTTGGATAATGCAACGACAAACCTACTATAAACAATAATACATTTCCGGTAGACATGGTAGATAACAGTGTTCTGTGATGGAAATAAATACTGATAAAGGTGATCCTTTGAGAGCAACAAACACCATTAAGAGAATAAAGCAGCAGACTCGGTTTTATTGAGACTGTTCATGTAATGAAAGAAGCAACAATTCACACGCCCCTAGCACCTAGCACCGGAATAAGCGGTATTCTACTTCAAAGCCACCTAAATTGGGCTCGTTGGTCCCAAAGAACCAGTAAAAATAACGCTACTGATTCGTAGCATGTGGATACTTTTTAAAGCCGCCACACTGCACTAAACGAACGCTAGTGTGAATGTTAATAAATACTGATAAAGGTGATCCTTTGAGAGCAAAGTCTTGGAAGTCTTGTCAAGCCTGTGAGATGCGATGGTGATAGTTCCTGTAACGTAATTGCTTATAACATTTCTTACAATATTAACGTGTCCGATAATACAATAATAGGTATAGGAGGTCAGTGAATGAAATTGTTATTTGGACAATCCTGATTCTGGAATCAATAATCATACAGTAAGGCAGTTGAAACTGGAATATTAAGTAAAGAAGTGCAGAGTTACTTCGTGATGCCTTGATTCAGTAACGTATAGTATACGTACTTGTGGTTGCGATGCAAGGTCACTGAGCCGTCTGTTTAAGTAGACTATTCTACTGAATGGGGAGTAGTGATGATTGCATCGTAATGAATTGATTCATCAATTGTGTATGTGTTGGATGTCGCCTTTCTTTATTATCGTAACCTCGATTGTGGGGTTTATATTCATATATACATGATCATTTAGGTGTTATACTTATATTGTCTATTAATGCTTCCTTGTTTGTTAGAGATTATAACCTGGCGGAGATATCTTTATTTACACTGTCCCGTCTATTGGGATGACAATAATGCAAGAGTGAGGTTTGGTACACCCTAGAACCCGGTTTAAACGCCCAGCGAACCTAAACATTGCAAGGCGGTAGCCCTATTGCCAACAATTGTATGTTTGTGATGTCGTGTCTTGTCTTTATTTCGTCTTTGTGGCGCTTTGTGACTACGTGTTTGTTTCTGTGCATGTTGTTGATTGTCTGTGGTCCTTTAATGATAGGGGTCGTCCGTGGACGAGTGGTTAGAGTCTCTGACTTGCAATCACTTCCCTCTCCGCTGTAGGTTCGATCCCTCAGGGGCCTAGGAATCTGTATGTGAGGAAGCTATCCAGCTGGCTTGCGGAACGTCGGTGGTTCTACCCAGCTGCCCGCCCGTGCACGAAAATTGTCCGGAGGGGCACCTGGGGTCTTCCAATGGATCATTGTCAGACAATTAACTGTCGATTCAGTAAGCAGGATGCAATACGTGCTTAAACTTCCCAGAGGCCGTTTTGCCAGTGACCGTTCCATGGTTATAAAATGATTGTCAACCCGTTTGAATTTTGTCAAATGCCTTATTACAATTAACATTGTAATTCTTGTGTGTGTTAATGCGTGGTTTTGGTAGACTGCTCAGTGAAAGCTGCATTTCCTGATTGACTGGTATACCTACTTTTAAACAAAAACGAGTCAGCTTCTTGGTTTCATAACCTCTACTCCCAACTAAATTCCATATTGTTTATTTTGATTTCGAGGCATAGAATTTTGTCAGATAGTGGGATCATACGTCGCTAGACATTTAATTATGACATTAAAAGTAGCCTGTCCATCGCCATATGCATGCCATCTTCGGGATGGTTAAAATTCTGTACTTTCGATTTTATGAATATTGAGTTCTGCTCAACCCATGGCTAGCGGGCTTGAACGGTAGCAAACATATTTCACTACCGTCTCAATCAAATATTCAATATTTTGTATATATCGTGTTCGGTCGTTTCCAAAGGTCCACTCTCATACTCTTTTTTTTAGTAAAAGCCGGTTTACTCTAACGGAGAACGACTACAAATACCAATATATACGAGTTTATATAAATGCATGAAATAAATCAGGTAAATATGTTAACATTTTAACATCTGTTTAGTCTAGATTCGGTTGTGGAATTAGACATCTTAAAACGCAACGCACAACGTATACTTTTTTTATAGTTATAAATACTTCAAGATTGATGTATGCCCATTTAACGAGTAATTCACGTTCTATGTTTTCTTTTAAGTTGGTGCAGACATGGGCGTGGCGTGATGTTGTGGAATCACTATTGATATTTGCATTGCTTTGTAGTTTATATGTCATGGCGCGCAGGAAAGGCATTTGCTTAACGTATTATGGCATTCGTGTTGTAGGGCACTGGTAACTAATACTTAAATATATGCAATGGATATAACACATTTTCTTCAACGGATTGTGTCTACACCTTTTTGAATACTAGTGGAAACAAAAATGAATTAAAAGGTTTTCCTTTTTTCACTAAAAGTCCTAAAGAACATATTGTAAAATATTGCGGAAAGGCCTTCGAGAACTCAGGAATCAATCTGTGTTAGTCTATCAAACTACGGTGTAAGCATTTTCATGCCTCTTCTCTAAGCACCTACGACTTTTCTACACTGTATACTACACTACCACATACTCTTATCAAAGACAAATTGCTTCAGCTTATTCAGAAGACATTTGCTAGAGAACGTACTACTTTTCTAGCGTGTAATAATGTCAGGGCTTTCTTTACTAACGCCCCCATTGATAAGTATAATATAAATCCATGTCCACCGCCGTATGCATGCCATCTTTGGGATGGTTAAAATTGTGTACCATTGATTTTTATGAATATTGAGTTCTGCTCAACCCGGGGCTAGAGGGCGTGAGCGGTAGCTAGCATATTTCACTACCGCTCATGAAGAGTCTCAATCAAACCGAGACTGCAATATTTCGTATGTGTCGTGCTCGGCCGTTTCCAAAGGTCCATTATCATACTTTTTTCGTACTGATGTTTGTAGAGCCTTATATTTTCTTCGGGATAACATCTTTATAAGATACGGTAAAACTATTTACCGCCAGTTTGTTGGTATTCCTATGGGTACTAACTGTGCGCCACTTGTTGCAGAATTGTTTTTGTACTGCTATGAAAGAGATTTTATGTTGAGTTTGTCACCTGCTAGCCAGGGTGAAATTATTGATGCCTTTAATTATACTTCTCTGTATCTTGATGACATACTCAATATTGATAATCCGTTCTTTGCTCATATGGTTACTAACATTTATCCACCAGAGCTCACGTTGAATAAAGCCAACAGTTCGGATACAGTAGAGCATTTCTAAAATCTATGATAAGAGAGATGATTTCAATTTTAACATCGTTAACTATCCACACCTGGATGGAGATGTACCTCGTGCTACCTCATATGGGGTGTATATCTCCCAGCTCATTCGATTTGCTAGAGCGTGTAATGATGTTATAGACTTCAATGATCGTTATCAAGTTATTACAAGTAAACTTCTTCAGCAGGGTTTTCGTTATCACAAACTACGTAGATCTTACTCTAAATACTACCGCCGCAACGAGTGCCTGATGGAAAGTACAACACCAACCTTAAAACACTTCTGCGACTAGGCATATCACAACCCTCATTTTATGGAGATGTGGTCTATAAACTTCGAAAGTTAAAGGGGTCTGACGGGTTTCCTGACCGCTTTACAAATTTAATCAGGAATGTCGTCAGAAAAGGATATAACCCGTTGGTTTTACAGCGCACTGCATGTTTAGTGATTGACCCCTCTACAGTCCGTCATTACGCTTCACTTTTCACTTGTGCGATGACTGGACTACCTCTTGGGACTCTATGATTGTACCTACTGAAACCCCAACTAAGGGAGGTGGGTGCATGAACTTTCGTCCCTCGGGTTTTCTGGTCGTACCCTAGATTGGTTTTCTCTTTAGCTGCAACTACTATGGTTGTTCAGTACGATTCTGGATACATCCTGAGATGTTTATTATTTTGTATGTATATCTTTAGTTAGTTTCTCTGGATGTGGACTTTATAACATTGAGATACTGTTAATTATAAACAAGTAGAGTAAAATGTACTAAAACAAATACAGTTAGCAAGTCCTTATGCACATTAAGGTTAAAGAAATTGAATACTATTTTATAATGTGAAGTATTATAAAACATTTGCATGACATAGGGTGGTATTCTCTTTCACTAATTAGTTGTGATCCAATGTAAGTATCAGAGTTATCTCCCATTTTGTTAAAACAGCATAATTCATATTTAAAAATAACAATATGATAAAGAACATGGTTAAACATCACTAAATAACAGTTCTGGGTTTTAAGTTATAATAAAGCAAAATCAATGGATACTAACCTTGTCATTGTAATGCAATAACGAACCAACGTTTTAAACAAATGAAATTACCCCCCTTTACATTGATTATTATTATAATATCTGTAAAGCAGAGAGAGTAAAACATTTTGTTATCGTTTTCGCAAATATCGTTTGCCCTGCATGTATCTGCAAATTATGTTAATTATATTGTTAATTACCTCTGCTACGCATAGCCTAAAATATGCACAACTGCATTTGCCATGCAATTTAATTGTTAAACTTATTGTTTATACCATATAATGATGCAACTATGTGATCACGAGCTTGACAGTGTAGTTCATTTATGGCTCGGGCATATAAAAGACAATAATTGAATGCCAATTGATTTCCAATGTCATGTGATTTGAACATAAGTGTCCAATTTGGTTGGATGTTTTCATAGTAATTGTCGTTTGTATTGTTTGCATGCTTTTGGTTGACTGTGAACTGTAACTTTATTCGAAAACGGCGTGGCTTTCGAACTTAATAACAAGTCAACGATCATATCAGCTAACTCTCAATGTTGCAAAAACCCTTAAACTGCAGGTTATTACTAGTATATGATTTTTTTTTATATCCGAATGACTTGAGCTGTATTGCAAGTAAACGAACAATTTGTTCTGATTTGATTTTAGTGTATTTCTTCTTTGAAATGATTACCCATGTGCATTTGACGTCTTCGGTACCACAGACGTTCAGTTGACGTACACATCAGTGATTACGGGACCACAGATGTGCAGTTGACGTAGAAGTTAGAGTTTTCAGGACCACATAGTGCAGTTGCCGTACACTTTAGAGTTTTCGGGACAACAGATGTTCAGTTGACGTATACTTCAGCGTTTCCAGGATCACATATGTGCAGTTGCCGTGGACCTTAGAATTTTCGGAATACAGATGTGCAGTTGACGTAAATGGTGGAGTTTTCGGAACCACATATGTTAATTTGACGTATATTTTAGAGTTTTCGGGACCACATATATGCAGTTAGCGTACACGTTACGGATTTAGGGACCAAAGATGTGTAGCTGGCGGACATGTAGCAGTGTCCGGGAACACAGATGTGCAGTTGACGTACACGTTATAGTTGTTGGGACCATATATGTGCAGTTGACGTATGATTTAGATTTTTCAAGACCACATATCGTCCAATTTGTGCAAACATTTACCAAGTGACATTTTCATAATTTTGAGAAAAACGCAATTGAAGTTTTGGATTGTTGCGAAAAATCACATACTGCTATTTAAGTGGTGCAACTGTTCTCAACTAGGAAAAATACTATTAAGAATATGATAGTAAATGTTTATTTCAATAATCTTTCTTTTTAAAGATGATTTTTGCCGTTTATTTACTTGGTTCCCTTTTGCATGAAACAATTTTTCGGCATTGTCAGAAGGTATCGTTTTGCTCCAATGGTATGCTATTATAGTTGTCTTGGTAATACTGTACATTATAAGTGAAAATCGTCAGGTTAATTTTAAAATATATTTGTTACCCTTGCCCAAAGATCTAATAACCAAAAACACCATTAAAATGATAAATGCGCAAAGGTACTAGTGTGTACAATAAGGTACCATATGTTTGGCACAAAAAAATATATATTGTATTGTTTTATTAATGCAAAGACACCATTGGTACCTTTTTGCGCCAAGGGAATGACAGAAATGTGAATGGCCTTCTTATTACATATATGTCATAAAATCTTTAATTGAAGGAATATTCGTACAATGTAGCTTATATCTTTATACATTATGAAGAATACATGACATTATTATGAAATATGTCAAAAAGTCATTTTTGGCCAAAATGTCGGATGGTACATATTTGCACCAATGGAACGATATGTGCAGTTGGCGTACACGTTAGAATTTTCGGGACCACAGATGTGCAATTGACGTATAAGTTAGAGTTTTCGGGACCACAGATGTGCAGTTGACGTAAACGTTAGAGTGTTCGGGACCACATATGTGCAGTTTCCGTACACCTACCTTAGACTTTTCGAGACACACATGTGCAGCTGACATACACTTTAGGGTTTTCAAACCACATATGTGCAGTTGACGTAAACGTTAGAGTTTCCGGGACCACAGATGTGCAGTTGGCGTTAACGTTACGAATTTCAGAACCACAGATGCGTAGTTGGAAAACATGTTACGGATTACGGAACCACATATGTGCTGTTGGCGAACACGTTAGAGTTTTCAGGACCACATATGTGCTGTTGACGTATGCGTTGAGTTTTCGGGAACAAAGATGTACAGTTGAAGTACACGTTAGAGTTTTCGGGACCTCACATGTTGAGTTGACGTACACGTCAGGGATTTCGGGACCACATATGTGCAGCTGGCGTACACGTTAGAGTGCTCGGGGCCACAGATGTGCAGCTGACGTATACGTTAGAGTTTTCGGGACCACAGATGTGCAGCTGACGTACGCGTTAGAGATTTAGGGAACACATATGTGCAGTTGGTTGACGTACACGTTAGAGTTTTCGGGACCACACATATGCAGTTGGCGTAATCGTTAGGGTTTTCGAGACCACAGATGTGCAGTTGACGCAAACGTTTTAGTTTTCGGGGCCACATACGTGCATTTGACATACACATTAGGGTTTTCGGGACCACTCGTGTGTATTTGACGTACACGTTACGGTTTTCTGGACAAAATATGAGCAGTTGACCTGTAAGTTTGAGTACACGTTAGATGTGCAGTTAACATATACGTTTGAGTTTTTATGGGCCACAAATGTGCAGCTGACGTTTTTGGGACCATATATGTGTGAAGTTGACGTTAACCTTGGTGTTTTCGAGATCACAGATGCGCAGTTAAGATATTTCGGGACCACGGATGGCTAGTTGACCTATACGCTATGGTTTCCGGGATCATAGATGTGCAGTTGACCTTAGTGTGTTCTGATCCGCATACGCTTGGTACGAATAGCTTGTCATAGGATAATTACCAGTTCAGTTCTAGTTGATTGGGTCACCTCTATGTATTTCATGATAGGTTTTAACCTTTAGTATGTTTGATGATGGAGATATCACCACGTGAGGTGATCCCGATTCCAGAACGCTTGCTCTAGAAACGATCCTCTTAATATATATAACGTCCAACAAAAACATTTCCCTGAAGATAGCAACTGAAACGGGTTGGGAACATCTGAACAAGAAATGTATGGATTTATTGAATTGTATATAATTCTGTTATATCGCGATTGTAGCATATCAACATTTATTTAATTTCAAAAGGATTCAAGCGATATTGCTCAATTTCTAAAATGTATACTGAACTAGAATAACACAGTCGACTAGATAGATATACGCCATCTGATCGAGATATCTCCACGCATACACTTCCTGAGAAAAATCTAAATCAATATTTATATCCGACCTTAAGTACAAAAGTAACTAAAATGTAAACGGAGCATAAAGCAATGTGAATAAATGTGTCTGAATCCATCACAAATATAAAATATGATATGTTCAAATCAAGAGCAACATGACAAAAAAACAAAACTAATCCCAGAATATTCCGTAGACAATTCAGATATATTGGAAATGTGTTTTGCATCCGGTCCCATTGTAATAACATATTTTCTGAAACTCATGAGGCGTTGTACATAAATCGCATTGAAAAAGAAATGTCTAAACATAATGTACTGCCCTTATGTCTAAATGTTTGATCTGTATTGTCCCACGCCGACTGTTGGAAAAAGAAGGGAGCTGTGATAATGAGCTGTAGTAGAGGTTTAGTGCACCCTAGAACCTGTTTAAACCCCCAGTGACCTACTTTGACACTGACCGTTCCAAAGCGGTAGCCCTATTGTCAACTCTTTTGTATTTGTGATGTCGTTTGCTTTTATTATTATGTTTGCCTTCTGGTTGTCTGTTTTCGTTTTTGTGTCTGTGTTTTGTGGTTGACTGTCCTCATTGAATGCTATTTTCCATGTCCGATCTTTTTATTAATCTTTGTAATTGCCGTTTCGGTGCGTGTTTGTGGTTGATTTTGGTCAGTGAATGCTATATTTCCTGCTCGATTTTATGTCTAATGTTGGTGTATTATTTATAAACTTACCTTCCATTTTATGAAATCAGAATCTCGCCTGAATGAAAGTTCGAGATTCACTTTCATTCGAGATGCCTTTCTACCATCGTTGACAATGCAAGAGTAGGATAAGAGCAGAAGAGATGCCATTCGAATCAAGACATGATGTCTCTAATTATCTCTATGGATATAATTATCGTTTCATAGACTAAAGGCGATTGTTTTTTTAATCGGAATATATCTATTCCAAAATAACCCTGCGATAAGACCCTGGGCTCGAGTAACATTTGAGAGTAACATTTTACCACCTGTTACATGTATACTGCTGCCGACGTTGCCACTGCATTTGGGGATTGTGGTTTCTCTTGCAACATTTTCTCATAAATGTTTAAATGTTTACGATTTAAAACCTTTGACTAGTAAGTTAACGATTTAGAGTTGTTTGTTTTTCATTATTGAATTTCTGTCATATAGGTTATAATTCCTGGGTATGATTCATTCACATTTTACCGCATACACATATGTGTCAAAGACAACTAGTAGTGTATATTTAGTTTTCCAAATTGTCTAGCTAATTAAGAAGTAATTTGAGACGAATATCACACGTATTTGTTCATTCGTTCTCATCCTTATTCTTTCATTGAGTATACTTATAATGGTGTACACATAATGAGATATCTGTATTTAGTTTAACCTGTGTTCGATCTTTGTTTCTATAGATTACAATAAATCTATCGCACATGTTAATATGGCCATTCTGATTAGACGTAGCCCATGATATATTGATTGTTTATATGTGAAAGACTTACATATTGATAAAACACCGTGTTTAATTAGCTTAAGAACGTTCAAGCGACAAACAAAAAGTGTCCTTACTATGGCTATACAGAACAGATTTCTTCCAGGAAATATTCAGATAGTAGCTATGGTATGTTCTTGTCGTTCTTATTGTTAATAGGTCTACCATAGTGTTATTTAGTGTTCTATTGGGAAATTAGTGTGGTTATTATTTATAAGCTTACATACCGATAAAGAGATATTATTACTGGGAATTGTTAACATACGATCAAGGGCAAGTGTTACATACGAAAGTAGGGTAATATGTTGAATATTTTCTACACAACGCAACATAACAATCATTCGGTTTTGTTTTAAGGATTTAGTTAGATGGTCCACAATATGTCGGGTTATCGTACACTCATAATGGAAATCATATTGGGTAACTGTAAAAATATCAGCTACTAAACATGCAGCGCGGTGCAAGATATACTCTCTTTTGATTCAATTTCCGATTGTTTGATATATATTGTATACTAGTAAAAATTCTCACATAAGAATATGTCAATAATATTTTCATTTCTATGTGTATTTCGCGCTTGATTATAGTTACGATTATATTGCAAAATAACGAGTGTAAATCGTCTGCTCGGAATGCAAGAACACATTTTAATGCTTTCTATTTGATGTGTTTTTTAGAAATAAGTTAAAACACTTATACAATTGGGTATATAGGATTTTGTAAAGTACTTCGAATTAGTGCTGCTTTCGATATTCATAATTCTAAAATATGCCAGCTAAAATTATTTTGACATAATGTTTACCAGCATTACCATGATTACCAATACAATACAAATGCGTCTGTAAAAATATTTATTACGAAATATTAAATGTTAACGCTGAATTAGGGATACTTGCATTTCCAACGATATTAAATTAGAAGGGAGATACTTTAGGATTATCCATGTTTCATGTTTGTATAGACGGAGATCTGAAATAAATCGGTCAAATTGTTATGTTTTTTATATTATTTCCTACAATTTTTAGGAAGTTTTAGGACTTAGATGCATGTGTTTTATCAGCACATTTCATGTTTTCATATAAACGTAACTCCCAAAATATGTAAAATACGTGTGGGTCAAAACAAAATACACACCTATTCTAAAATATATTTAAAATGAGAAAATTAGTTACACAAGTGAGTAATTAGGAATTTATTCAGTATATGTTTGAGTGAAAGTGTGCCTTAATGTATTTGTTGTCCAAAGCACATGTACGATATTCAAGACGACAACACGTTTAGAACGCATGCGTTTAGTTCGTATATACTGAAAAGTTAGATTATTTGGGAGCAGCAAACACAATAAAGAGAATAAAATAAGTATAAAAGTCGAGCAGGAACATTTAATGCAGCTTTCACAGAACACAGTAAACCCTAAAACACGCAAACGGACAAACATGAATGGCAATATTAGCAAAGAGTAAAGGCATTATGACGTCACAAGTTTGTTCATATGAGGTTTTGTAAGAAGCAACGTTCCTAGCTCCGGCTTAAGCGCTATTCTACTTCAGTCACCCATGCTAGGATCTATGAAATATACGGACCAGTAAAATATAGCACTATTAATTATTTACAGACAATGAAATAACCCCTTTCGTTTGAATGTAATTTTAATTTTAAGGTAAAGCGTCATTCCAATGGTTGAATAAGCCAACTATGTATTTGTGAGTGCGCTTTTATTGCCTATTTATGCTGCCTTGTTGGTTAGAGATTAGATCATGGCGGCGATTTCTTTATTTACACTGTCCTGTTTTAATGGGATGACAGTAGGGTAAGTGTGAGGTTTGGTGCACCCTAGAACCGGTTTAACCCCCCAGTGGCCTACTTTGCCACTGACCGTTCCAAGGCGGTAGCCCTATTGTCAACCCTTTTGTGTTTGTGATGTCGTTTGCATTTTTTATTACTTTTGTATTTTCGTTTGTCTGTTTGCGTGTTTGTTTTTGTGTTTTGTGGTTGACTGTCGTCCTTGAATTCTGCTTTCCCTGTCCGATCTTTTTATCCTTTTTTTTAGGCAGTAGACACGCTGCTTACAGGGAAGCGGTACTCTTGATCCCTCATCACGAGGTATTAAGCTGGCTTGTAATACAAGTTGGAAGCCGAATATCGAGAGAGTCTAAACTATGTCTAACTAGTTCCGCTGGAATAAAACAACACAACAATTAAAGAAATACTTACAACATCTGCTCTTCTATGACGATCGTGTAACTGAAAATAGAAAAAAAAAAGATGTATTTGAATCAATTGTGTTATAAGTTATTATTGTATGAGAAGATGATCCTACATTCTATAGAGGTAAACTAATGACACCAGTGGAACGTACACATCGTCAAATAATTAGAGAGAAATCTTTGTTTCCATTAAAATATAAGAATAGGTCCTATTACAACAACAGCACCCACACGTAATAGCACCGTAGGTCCGCAATGTACCACAAGCTAAATCAAATCGGCAAATTGTTTACATAAAAATAAAAAATCCCTGAAGATCCCGCCCGCCCTCCCGCCCGCTCGCTCACTTACTCACTCACTATATATTTATACTCGAATAGGTACATATTCATTTGTCTGAGTTATGTTTTAAAGTTCCTCTTCGTGTCTGCAATTTTAATTCCATGGCTATGAATACTTCATGGAAAAAACACAGACAAACAGGCAATGTACCGTATTATGTATCGTATTGTGTAATCTAATTCATTATCTTCCAAATGTAGTCATCAATCCTCGTTTGTCAATGTCTGTCTTTGAAACATTTTTTTACAATGTCAACATTTTTTATTTTGGAAAGATGGACGTATTAGGCGTATTAGGCCACTCAACCCTCCTGCGTTGAATAATTGAATTTTGGAATTAATGTCAGGGAAAATAACAAATTAGAGACGGCAGCGGTATTATACGAGGAAGAATTTGAGTGGAACCAAGTAATCATATCTGACTATTCATTTCCACTTCACGTGAAGATATTTTACTGTACGCGATACTTGGACGGGGGTTGATGTGTGTTCTATAACATAATACACACTGTAAAAGGCATACGAAACCTGTTATATTTGTATCCAAACTACGAAACCTGTTATATGTGTAGCCAAACTACGAAACCTGTTATATTTGTAGCCAAACTACGAAACCTGTTATATTTGTATCTAAACTCTATACAGTTCACTAACATGTACAAGTATGTCTCTTAGTCGTGGGGTGAACAATAAATATTTGTGTTCATACGCCATTCTTATTAAGGATTCGTTTCTTTTTAAGCCTGGTTTAACCTAAACTTACATATGCATATATAAAAAAGAGTATGACAATGGACCTTTGGAAACGGCCGAGCACGACTCATACGAAATATTGCAGTCTCGGTTTGATTAAGACTGTTCATGAGCGGTAGTGAAATATGCTAGCTACCGCTCACGCCCTCTAGCCCCGGGTAGAGCAGAACTCAATATTCATAAAATTAATAGTACACAATTATAGTACGCTGCTTGGTTCAGTATATATACAATGCATTTTCTACTGGTGCGTTAGCTGTTTGGTTCAGTATATATACTATGAATCCTTTTTTCTACTGGTGCGTTAGCTGTTTGGTTCAGTATATATACATGTACTATGAATCCCATTGTCTACTGGTGCGTTAGCTGTTTGGTTCAGTATATATACTATGCATTTTCGCAAGGGCCGGACAATACAGAGTAACCGTGCTTTTGAAATAGGCAACAACATACTTGAGACTGTATCACAGTATAAATACCTCGGTGTGACATTTCAATACAAAGGTGACTTTAGTTATCACTGTGAAGCTCTGTCCAAAGGTGCCGGTCGGGCTCTTGGTAAGATCATTTCTAAGATACTTAACTACAAAGAGTTCGGATTTAATTCATTTCAAAAACTTTATGATTCATGTAGCACCCCTATTCTTGATTACTGCGCGTCAATATCGGGATACAAACATTATCAGTCAATAGACGACGTACAACACCGTGCAATACGATATTTCCTCGGGGTACATCGTTTCGCGCCTACTCTTGCTTTGATTGTGGATACAGGATGGCTGCCGAGTATTTACCGACGATGGATTGCGATGATCCTGTATTGGAACAGATTGATTTTACTAGATAACAATAGACTTACAAAACGAGTGTTTAATGCGGATTACAGACTTTGTCATAATAATTGGTGCAGCGACGTTCAGACTGTTTTATTAAAACTGGGGCTTACCGATAACTTCACAAATAAGACAATCATTACCCTACATCATGCGAGGAGCCGAATCTTTAATTATTTCGAGAGTGGCTAAGCTGAGGACATATGTAACTTATAAAGACAATTTTAAGGTCGAAAGCTATGTACAATTAAACCTCAAGAAACACGAGCGGGCCATACTAGCTCAGTTTAGATGCGGCATCTTACCGATCAGGATAGAAATAGGACGATATGTCGGTGAACAACTAGAACAACGAACATGCCGTTTTTATGATAGAAACGATGTTGAAAATGAAATTCAATTTCTCTTGAACTGTGATTTTTATTATAACATTAGGCAAAGTGTCTTCCATGAACAATTTGATGATCCCGAATTTACTAATTTATTATCTGTTAATAAATTATCATGTTTAATGCACAATTATCCAAGAAAACTTGCAAAATATTTGGTGAGAGCTTACCTTAAAAGAAAGACTACAATCTACAATAGATAACATGTATTTCAAATCAATATTGGTTAGATTTATTTAAATCATTTAAATTTTTAACTTTTGTCTTTCATGCGATCATGTGATTTTTATAATACATATATGTTTAGGTGACTTATAGGCCCATGGGGCCGGGTGTATCATCCATATATTACTATGTTTCAAGGATTTGTATATATCTGTTATGTATATGCACATGTCACGTTAATAAAATATTTACTTACTTACTTACTTATACTATGAATCCCATTGTCTACTGGTGCGTTAGTTGCTTGGTTCAGTATATATACTATGAATCCCATTTTCTACTGGTGCATTAGCTGTTTTGTTCAGTATATATACTATGAATCCCAGTGTCTACTGGTGCGTTAGCTGTTTGGTTCAGTATATACACTATGAATCCCATTGTCTACTGGTGCGTTAGCTGTTTGGTTCAGTATATATACTATGAATCCCATTGTCTACTGGTGCGTTAGCTGTTTGGTTCAGTATATATACTATGAATCCCATTGTCTACTGGTGCGTTAGCTGTTTGGTTCAGTATATACACTATGAATCCCATTGTCTACTGGTGCGTTAGCTGTTTGGTTCAGTATATATACTATGAATCCCATTGTCTACTGGTGCGTTAGCTGTTTGGTTCAGTATATATACTATGAATCCCATTGTCTACTGGTGCGTTAGCTGTTTAGTTCAGTATATATACTATGAATCCCATTGTCTACTGGTGCGTTAGCTGTTTGGTTCAGCATATATACTATGAATTACATTGTCTACTGGTGCGTTAGCTGTTTGGTTCAGTATATATACTATGAATCCCATTGTCTACTGGTGCGTTAGCTGTTTAGCTGTTTGGTTCAGTATATATACTATGAATCCCATTGTCTACTGGTGCGTTAGCTGTTTAGCTGTTTGGTTCAGTATATATACTATGAATCCCATTGTCTACTGGTGCGTTAGCTGTTTGGTTCAGTATATATACTATGAATCCCATTGTCTACTGGTGCGTTAGCTGTTTAGCTGTTTGGTTCAGTATATATACTATGAATCCCATTGTCTACTGGTGCGTTAGCTGTTTGGTTCAGCATATATACTATGAATCACATTGTCTACTGGTGCGTTATCTGTTTGGTTCTGTATCTATACTATGAATCACATTGTCTACTGGTGCGTTAGATATTTGGTTCAGTATATACACTATGAATCCCATTGTCTTCTGGTGCGTTAGCTGTTTGGTTCGGTATATATACTATGAATCCCATTGTCTACTGGTGCGTTAGCTGTTTGGTTCAGTATACATACTATGAATCCCATTGTCTACTGGTGCGTTAGCTGTTAAGTTCAGTATATATGCTATGAATCCCATTTTTCTACTGGTGCGTTAGCTGTTTGGTTCAGTATATATACTATGAATCCCATTTTCTACCTCTATTTTAATGTTGTAGTCTGTTTTAATAATTCTTGTAATTATTGTAATAATAATTTCTATTTTTGAAAATGAATATATTGTAATCCCATGTTGCTCTTCATTATGAAGCTTTTGAATGTACACTCATAAGACTCAATGAATGTTTGAGAGAGGAGTTAATGTGCCACGTGATATTTTAGTTTCTTCATTTGTTTCTTTATTGGTTAATGTTTAATTATCATCTCTTGCAATAGGAATACTTATACGTGACAAGACATGCACAGTGTGCCATTTGAATATCAACAATTTGTCTATAAACAGTAAATACAGACATGACGAATATATCATCTAATAGGAAAATAGTTGTTATGCAAACATGTTGCCATGTCCACTAATGCAATTGTCTAAAATGCTTTTATACTGTATCATGATAAACTATTGTTTTGTCTTTAGGCAGAGTATTTTGAATAAAAGCAATGCGTTATGTCTTTTGGTAGGTTGTCTGGTTAGTGTGTACATAGTGTGGAACAATACCTACAGATGAAAAAATGAGATATACGGTCCTATAGAAACACAGCGTCCGAGCGCAATGGCATCGTAGGTCCACACTGTACTGCAAACAAGGACTTGAAAATACAATGAAAGAGACAAAAAACAACAGAAAAGGCGGCGAAGACAGGGTTACCGACTTGGAACGGTCAGTAGGTATATAGATGACACTTCATGCTTATTGCACATTTAATCTAGAACGTATATTGGCTACAGTAAAGTACAGTATTCAAAGAGTTGTCATACATTTTAGTACACTAGTGTTTGACGTGATTTTTAACGATGATTATGTGTTGCCATTACGTGGTGTCGCTTCATTCCAATAAGCGGTATTAAAGTTTATATAAGCAGGATTTTATAACGGAGATTTCGATAAGAAAACACGATTAAAACACGTTTTAATGGAAAAAAAAAGAGCAATAGACTGCACATTTTTAAGCCAAAATTAAGATTTTATTTCATACCCCAGCCAACCCGGTTTTCGATTCTTGGAGAAGGAGTTGGATAGGGTATGACAGTTACTACTCGGACCACGTAATGACTTTAAACAGTTCCTGCAATTTGTCATCGCATTATAACACTTGTCTACAATACAAGTAGATATAACAATCGACCAGAGACAACGTCGTTCACAGAAATATTGTCAAACAAAATCACGCATTAAAACAAACAACAATTTAAATGTTAATGAGAAAGGCGTTTGGCATCCCAGAATACAAAATGGTTGACTATAGGGCTACCGCATTAGAACGGTCTGTGACAAAAAGTTCACTGGGTTATTGTAGTGATATTGTAAAGATAGATACACAAGTCAAACATGAAATGTTGCAGTCAAACACAAGTTGCAATATCAACATGATATATATCCACTTTTAATAGTTTACAAACACAATATTGTGGGCGAGTGATTAAAGGCTTCCCACATACAGTACTAAGCAATGATTAATAGCCATTGCATGTAAACATGCAATACTCTCATTAGTTACTAATTATGCTACCAAGGAGACTCATACTATATACATAGTTCGCTCATTCATTACTTATTACACACTTAAACAAATTCTCAAGAGTCTATTTCAATAAGCAAATACATTTAGTATGTCAAGAAGGGTCAATGACACATAGGTAATATAATAGTACCGAAATTACAAATGACAATGCTCTTATGTTTTATTATATGTATAATCAATACTTAACACATAATGTCTTCCGCAATTTTACGAATTAATTGTTTTATTGTTTTGATAAATAATTTATGTCTCATGAGCACATTTAAATTCGGTAAAAACAGTACTGAAAAGGGGTTGATCCCTTGCAAGCAACTAACGCATTCGAGCGGGAAATGCCGCATAGTCGGTTCGGGGCATATACTTTAATTAGATACTCGGACCGTACGACGCTGGACATGGAATAATGGCAGTAAATATGGCATGCCATCTTCGGAATGGTTAAAACTATGTACTATTGATTTTATGAATATTTAGTTCTGCTAAACCCGGGACTAGAAGAACGGTTCCCAGCATGTTTCATTACCGTCTCAATCAAACCGAGGCTGCAATAATTCGTATTTATCGTGTTCGGCCGTTACCAAAGGTCCACTATCATACTCTTTTATTGGGTCTGTTTATGATGGGTAGTATAATGTGCAACATATTTCACAAAGCCCTAACATCTCGTGAGCATAGTGGACGTCTTTAAAGTTGTAACATCGAATGACTGAAACAATATCGCTTGTTGAGTATGTACATCTCCTATGCGATTCATTCACAGCACGAAACCGCATATGCATGGCACGAGAGATTCCATGAATGATACTCCTCAGACTCAGACATTAAGGTGACTGCCAAGAACGTTATGCGTGGTTCATCGAAAGCCATTAAATATTTAGACATATCAATTGATTGTGCAAGATATGATATGAACGTATTGCATGCAAACAGGACAGGAGAGCTCACTGAAGTGTTAGTTCGGTGCAAGATGAAATGCCTACCATTGAGAAGTGAGTAGGATGAAATGTCATTTTAAATTTGACTGTATCCCATATGACTGTATCCCATCTGATGTATACGTCTGACTGTATCCCAGCTGATGTATACGTCTGACTGTATCCCAGCTGATGTATACGTCTGACTGTATCCCATCTGACTGTATCCCATCTGATGTATACGTCTGACTGTATCCCAGCTGATGTATACGTCTGACTGTATCCCAGCTGATTTATACGTCTGACTGTATCCCATCTGACTGTATCCCATCTGATGTATACGTCTGACTGTATCCCAGCTGATGTATACGTCTGACTGTATCCCAGCTGATTTATACGTCTGACTGTATCCCAGCTGATATGTATACGTCTACAGTTCATTTCGTATGCTTGTTCACTGTTCATCGTTTTAACTATACCACTAACTTGTAGCATGGTCACTGAATATTCTCTTTGTAATAGCACAAGTGTAAATCGTTTAATTGAAAATAACGCCTGTCAGAATAACAGTTAGAATAACACAGTTAGAGTATGGGAGTGAGCTGAAATGGACATGCTGCAAAACAAATAGAGTACTATTTAATCTCGATAAACTCAATGAAACCATACTCTATCTATTACTTAGAAAGACACACCATACATGTTAAGCATAAAATGCTCTCTGTCAAATTTACAAACAATCACAATAAACAACGAGACCTGAACACACGTAAAGGCGCCAACATTGTACTAAATACATTGATTGTATTACGTGCAATTACTCCTTTTAAACCTCAATGTGTTACCGACTTTGATTTGCTACTTAATTATAAAATATAAATATGACAAACATGGTCCTTTAGAAACTTCAACATACAATCCATACCGCGCAGAAAGCCCACAGAGTACCACAAATTAAGAACAAACTAAGGCACAATGAAAAGGGCAATACACAATCGAAAGAGTGCTGAAAACAACGTAACCGACATGGAACGGTCAGTAGGCAGTGTGGGCTAACGCTTTGCATAAACCGTTCTTTATGTACACAACCTCACTATGGTCCTGCCTTCAGCGTCCAAATTGAAAATACCGTGTATATAAGAGTACATGCCATCAAAATATAAATACTGCCAATGGGTTTCTTTCTTAGTAGCAGACTCGGTTGTATTGAGTATGTTTATGAGAGGTAATATAAGATGCAACACCAGTAAAAAAACACTACAGATTCGTAGCATTGGTAGACATTTACAGCCGCCACCCTGCATTACACGAATGCTGTGTGGATGTGTTTGTGTTTTGTTGTTGTTTATTGGGGTTTTTGTTGGTCCACCTTCTCAACCCCTTTTATCTGCTTCTTCCTTTCGCCTCTCCTCACTCCGTCTTCCGTCAGCTCTGCTTTCTAGTGGATGGTGATCTGTTGTGACATACTTTCTGCTGAAGCCTCGCTGTATATTCCATTTCTACGACGACTCTTGCTGTTCACCCGCAGTTCAGTCAGAAGGTGGATTTTGCCAAATGGTGATGAATGATAAGCAATAAATTAATAAAACATGATATGGAGCGACTAGCATCCGGCGGGGTTTGAACCCACGACTTTCCGCTTGTTGGACTTGTGTGTATGTTAATAAGTAATGAAAAGGGAGATCCTTTGGAAGCAACATATACGAATAAGAGAAAACCTCTAACAATAAGCTCTACATCCAGGTAAATTAGCATCACAATTAAATCTCTAACAATAAGCAAAGGATACACTTAAATGTGTGTAAACATATTTAAAATACATAGTAACACTTGAGGATGTATCCATAGTTGTACTGACAAAACAGGAGTTACAGCTAAAGAAAAGAACATTCTATGGTACGTCCTGAAAACTTAAGGCACGAAATTTAATGTACCTGCCAGACCATTCAGTGTTTCAGAGGGTGCAAGGGGCAATCAGATTTCCCCGAGGTTGTCATAAAGACGATAATTAAACAGCATATGGAAACGACTGATATCCATGAACGACTGATATCCATGAACGACTGATATCATATCCATGAACTACTGATAACCATGAACGACTGATATCCATACTGATATCCATGAACGACTGATATCCATGAATAATAATGTACTTACGAAAACGGGTTTTCTTTGGGACTGTTCAAAATGTAAATACAAATGGTCGTAATATATATAAAAAAAAAAAATTGTATGTGTTTCGGCTTTTGATTATGCCGTTGCGATTGGGTGATGTGATGTCTATATGACCAATCTTCTCATTTAATTTCGATTAAACAATGAGTAAGACTATATCAACGCTAGAATAGTATATTTTAATGGATTACGCCATACTAACCTAACGTCTAAACAAAATGAACTGAACTACATTTAACTTTTGGTAATTATCAGGGACGATTTCCCGCCGATTTCAACAAATTAAAATGTGTTTTATATTTGGTAATATTTAAACAACATGAGTGACCATTAAACGATGGATATACCATTTTATAATTTAAACATAGAGAGTATTAAACCAAAATGTTTTGCTGCAGGCGAATCATAAAGGCCTTGGTATGGAGAAAATATAGCTTAAGTAAAGTACGCAATAAACACGAAACACAATTACATGTTCATTTACAACGCAAAAATGTTTTAAGAAGTGACACATTTATGGCCACTTCGGGACACTCAATGACAAATATGTCATCTATTTTTGAAAGAATGTGTTACATTCTATTTTCTCAAACACATGTGGTTTAATTCCGTATCAATCTAACTAGAACACTACCTCTGCGTAAGAAGTTATAATCAAATTGTAATCTGTAGTGTTCTTGTTTAACAAAAATCGACTATAATGTGGACGCTATACAACCAATTTTGGATAATTCACTTAGTATAATTGTCCAAAGAGGTTATGACCCTATCATTTTGCAACGTACTGCATGCTTGGTGGTGGACCCTTTTACAGTTCGCCACTATGCTTTCCTCTTTAATTGTACGATGACCGGACAGGCTGTGGACCCTGTGATGACGCCTACCTAAAGCCCATTGGGACTGTGGCGTTTGATGTTTGTCCATGATCTTTCTTGTCGTGCCCTTAATGGTTTATTCTCTTACTGCTCTGGCTTCTGCAAAGTCATTGAGTACCTTCATTGTGGCTTTCTAGGCTATTGTTTTTTTGTATTATATTTACACAAGCATATTTGTGTTTTACTTATATTGCCTATTGATGCTGCCTTGTTGGTAAGAGATTAGATCAAGGCGGGGATTTCTTTATTTACAATGTCCTGTTTTAATGGGATGACAGTAGGGTAAGTGTGAGGTTTGGTGCACCCTAGAACCGGTTTAAACCCCCAGTGGCCTACTTTGCCACTGACCGTTCCAAGGCGGTAGCCCTATTGTCAACCGTTTTGTGTTTGTGATGTCGTTTGCATTTTTTATTACTTTTGTCTTTTCGTTTGTCTGTTTGCGTGTTTGTTTTTGTGTTTTGTGGTTGACTGTCGTCCTTGAATGCTGCTTTCCCTGTCCGATATTTCTATCCTTTTTTATTATATGTATTATATTTACACGAGCATATTTGTGTTTTACTTATATTGCCTGTTGATGCTGCCTTGTTGGTTATAGATTAGATCAAGGCGGCGATTTCTTTATTTACACTGTCCAGTTTTAATGGGATGACAGTAGGGTAAGTGTGAGGTTTGGTGCACCCTAGAACCGGTTTAAACCCCCAGTGACCTACTTTGCCACTGACCGTTCATAGGCGGTAGCCCTATTGTCAACCCTTTTGTGTTTGTGATGTCGTTTGCATTTATTATTAATTTCCTTCTAGTTTGTCTTTTGCGTGTTTGTTTCTGTGTTTTGTGGTTGACTGTCCTCCTTGAATGCTACTTTCCCTGTCCGACCTTTTTACATTTCTTTAGCTAGACAAGAACCATTCAAAGATAGATGTACCATACTGCCATTTTTGTAATTGTGAGATGGTAATTAAATTAGCTGACGCATTGCAAAGTTAGTCTGAAATGCGATCAAATGATCAAGCCAATTGTAAACAAATATCCCAAGAGGCTGAAAATGAACTGAACGAAGATGACAGCTATCGATACAGTTGTCAAAACGGTGCATATTATGTAATTGTTATATTACCGGATAATGTCCCACATTCTTTTTGGACAAATAAATAGGTGATGTTCATGTTTATAAGCAAATGTTCAAATGTTACAAAAGTAGGACAGAAAGTTGAACAGGAAATGAAACCACCATCACGATGAATACAAAAACACATTGCAATCTATGTTTGATTGAGACTGTTCATGAGACAAATGCTTGCTACCGTCCATGTCCTCTAGCCCCGAGTTGAGCAGAATATTTAAAATCTCAACAATACGAAATTTCGAGCCATCCCGAAGATGTGGTATGCGACATAACAAAAATAAAACGGCTGACAACTGAGATACCACCGTCGGTTAGATGATACCGTAAACATCGTCATATGAATTTCCTAAACAAACAATGTATTAATAAATACTGAAAAGGTGATCCGTTGAAAGCAACAAACACAACAAGCAGAGAAAGGAATCAGACTCGGTTTAATTGAGTTTGTTTATGAGAGGTAATTATAAGATGCAACACGTCTAACGCCTCCTAACACCGGCTTAAGTTATATTCTACTTTAAAGCAACACAGAATGGTGTTGATGATCCCAAAGGACCAGTAAATAATAACACTATTGATTTGTAGTCGGGCGACACAGCACTGAACAAACGCTAGTGTGAATGTCATTAAATACTGAAAAGTCGAAGAAAAATCAACGAAAATAATGGTTATGACGGTTGCAGGATAAAAATAGATATATATCTCTCGAACAGGAAAAGTAGCATTCCAGGACGACAGTCAACCAAAAACTCACAGAAACAAAAAAAGCAAGTTTAAAGATGAATAAAAGTCAGGATAAGACACCACAAACACAAACGGGTTGACAATAGGGCACCTAAGAACGATCAGTGGCAAAACAGGCCGCTGTGGGTTTAAACCAAGTTTTAGGGTGCACCAATCCTCTATCTTACCCTCTTGTTACCAAATACACGGGACAGTGTAAATCAAGATATCCCCTGCCAGGTTATAATCTCTAAAACGACAAGACAGCATTAATAGGCAATATAAGACTTGCATTTCTGAAGACAACTTCGTATCGTTAATCAGTAGTAGCATTTTGTAGGTTCCAGAGTTGCAAACACGCTCTACGGGAGGCAGCGTTTCTTTGTGTTAGAAACACGTTACTGGACAACTGAAAGCACTTTTATATCGGAAACTTAATTGATATTCATAAGTAACGGCGAACAGTTGTGATAGTTCCAACATTCAATTTTTACAATTTTTTTTGTATTTATCGTGATCGGTGAAACTCGTCTCAGTACTAAAAGGTATTTTCTGACGAAACATGTATAGCCAGGATGCCTTTCAGAACCTTTAATTTCCAAATTGTATACATTACATCTCCATACAATAAAGAAATATAAAAATATCGGACAGGGAATGTAGCATTCAAGGAGGACAGTCAACCACAAAACACAGAAACAAACACGCAAACAGACAAACAAGAAGGCAAAAGTAATAATAAATGAAAACGACATCACAATCTCAAAAGGATCCACATGTCACCATTATCATTTATTTTAAGACAGCCCCGCGATTATTATACACGCACAAGTAGATATAAAGGTCAAACAGGAGATATATCAATCAATGACCATTGTCAACCAAAAACACGTACAGACACAAAGAACAACTGCAAATATGAATAATGGCAAGATATGACATCTTAAACACAAAAGAGTTGACGTTAGGACTACCTCCATGGAACGGTCCGTAGTAATGTTACCTCCAGTAATGTTATCTCCAACCATATTGCCACCTACCGTTCCAAGTCGGTAAAAGTAGATATACAAATCGAACTGGAAAAGTAGCATTTAAGGACGACAGTCAACCAATACAGAAACAATTTGAAAGAACATCTTTAAAGATGAATAAAGGCAATATCAGACATCTCAGATATAAAAGAGTTGTCGACATTTACACTAGCGTTTGTTTAGTGCTGTCTGGCGGCCGTAGAAAGTCGCCCCGACTACAAATCTGTATTGTTATTATGTACTAGTCCTTTAGGATCATCAAGCCCATTCTGTGTTGTTTTAATTTAGAAGTTCGCTTAAGCCGGTTCTAGGAGGAGTGGGAGGTGTTGCATCTTATAATTACCTCTCATGAACAGACCCAATAAAACCGAGTCTACTACGTTTCCTTCTTGTTTATGTTTGTTACTTTCAAGGGATCATCTTTTTCAGTATTTATTGACCTTTACACTAGCGTTTGTTTAGTGCTGTGTGTCGGCCGTTAAAAGTCGTCCCGACTACAAATCAGTAGTGTTATTATTTACTGATCCTTTGGGATCAGCAAGCCCATTCTTTGTTGTTTTAAAGCAAAATTCCTCTTAAGTTGGTGCAAGGAGGCGTGGGAGGTGTTGCATCTTATAATTACCTCTCATGAACAGACTTAATAAAACGCAGTCTGCTACTTTTCCCTCTTGTTTGTGTTTGTTGCTTTCAAGGGATCACCTTTACAGTATTTATTGACAATAAGGCTACCTCAGTTTAACAGTCAGTGGCAAAAAAGCCGCCTGGGGTTTAAACCAGGTTTTACATATAGATATAAAAATCTAACAGGAAAAGTAGATTCAAGGACGACAGTCAACCACAAATAAACCAGGTTCTATGGTGCACCAAACCTTACACGTACCCTACTGTCTTCCCAATAAAACGGGACAGTGTAAATAAAGAAATTCCCGTCCTGAACTATTCTCTAACCAACAATGCAACATTAATAGACAATATAATAAAACACAAAGATGCTCGTATATATATAAATACAAAGCATAATAGCATAGAAAGCCACAAAGAATGTACTCAGTGACTTGGCAGATGTCAGAGCAACAAAAGAACACGCCATTGAGGGCACGACAAGTCAATATTGCAGACAAACATCAAACGTCACCATTCCTTTTGGGATTTAGGTAGACGTCATCATAGGGTCCACAACCTGTCCGGTCATCGCACAATTAAATAGGAAAGCATAGTAGTGAACTGTAAAAGGGGTCCACCACCAAGCATGCAGTGCGTTGCAATATGATAGGGTCATAACCTCGTTTGATAAACCTTTTAACAAGTTTAACAAAGATAGTATGAGAGTGATTATGACCAAGGATCTTAGGAAGTTTGTAAATCACGTCACCATAGAAGTCAGGTTGGGATAGTCCTTATCGCAGAAGAGTTCTTAAAGTACTGTTATATTTGGAAAGAAGATCAGGGTTACGATAATAAAAGTTTACAAAGGTATTACGAAGTTTATGGTTACGGTAGCCAGGATGGAGTAGCTTTTTAGTTATACAAATATTACTCATATTAAAGTCCTCAACTCGAGTACAAGCTTTAGAAAAACGAATAAGTTGAGACACATAGAGCCCTCAAGAAGCTGATCGGGGAACTACCCCATATAAATGGGGATAAGCAACAATATGAAAATAAAACATCATCTCTCTTGTCATATATTTTCCTAATTATTTCACCATTTTCAATGGAGGGATTTAAATCGTGAAAAGAAGCGTTAGTATCCGAAATATTACCTTTGTTGAGTTGAAGTTCTTTAGAGTATATATTATTATATTATTATTAAAACCTAGATAATGTTCAATTTTCTCGGTCCTCAGTTTATTTCCCTAAGCTAATTGGTAATGTAGCATGTTAGCCGTAAATACGCAAGCTTTCCATTCCTTTTCAATGATCATTTAGCGTTGGTAAATAGGTCCTGAATTAAAATTCGCTCTCTCTTTGATAATGGATAAACAATGAAATATGTATAGCCAAACAGCGATCTTAAAATTAAATATAAAAGTCGAACTTGAAATGTAGCAATCAGTGACAACAGTCAACTTAATAAACACATCGACACACAACAGTCAACTTAATAAACACATCGACACACAACAGTCAACTTAATAAACACACACACAATTACAAGGGTAAATACAAAGTAATGCACGTGACATCACAAACAAACAAAGGGTTGACAATAGGACTACCGCGTTGAAACAGTTAGTAGCAAAAAGGCCGCTTGTTCTAAACCCGGTTTAAATTCAATTCCATATTTGTAAAAAAAACAAAAAAACTTTGGTGCATATATAATGACCAAACTCGCTTTCTACTTGGAAAACGTCTATTCTTAAAATTATAGATACACGTATTAACTTTTATAATGCTAACCCCTCTTTACTACCTCCGAAACCTAGGTTTTCCTTTCGTAATCTAAAATCGGGAATTCAGGAATTTCATAATAAATTTGTTTTAGTTCCTGCAGATAAAGCAGCTAATAATGTAATTATTGTTTGACGCCTACATTACGTCAATGTTTTATCTCTGGAACTCTGCAGCACCAATTCGTATACTCCAGTTAATTCTACTGAGGATGATGTTGTTTCCGCACATATCACTCGGTGCACTACTTTCAAGGCTGGTGTAAGCGATAAGCAAAATAAACTACCATGTACGGGATTCCTAAATTACATAAAAATCCGTATAAAGCTCGCTTTATTTCTAATTCTAGTGCCTGCACCACAACAAACATCTCCAAACTTTTAACTTCTTGTCTTACTGCCGTTAAAGATCACGTTAAACTATATTGTGATAAAACTTATGAAAACTCTGGGATTAATTTATTTTGGTCTATAAGAAATTCAGGAGACGTTCTTGATAAAATTTTCAATAAAGGTCAAGTTTCATCAATAAGTACTTATGACTTCTCTACACTATATACAACCTTACCACATCATCTTATTAAAGACAAGCTAATTTCTCTTATTCAAAAAACATTCGCTAGAGAAAATACTACATTTTTGGCATGTAATAATATTAAAGCGTTTTTCACTAACGGCAGTTTAGACAATTATACTATGTGGACTTGCTATGAAGTTTGTGAAGCACTCATCTTCCTATTAGATACTATTTTCGTCAGGTAGGGTACCACCGATTATAGACAAATTGTTGGTATCCCTATGGGTACGAACTGTGCACCACTTGTCGCAGATTTGTTTTTATTTTGCTATGAAAGGGATTTCATGTTGAGTCTTTCACCAGATACCCAGGCAGATGTTATTGAAGCTTTTAATGACACCTCTCGGTATCTGGATGACATACTGAACATTGACAACCCTTTCTTTCCAACTATGGTTCATAATATTTATCCTAAAGAACTTCGGCTTAATAAAGAAAATATATCTGATAATAACGCTTCTTTTCTTGATTTAGATCTCTCGATTGAAAATGGTAAAATAATTAGCAAAATCTATGACAAGAGAGATGATTTTAATTTTGACATTGTTAATTATCCCCACTTGGATGGGGATGTTCCCCGAGCAACTTCTTATGGGGTGTATCTGTCTCAACTTATTCGTTTTTCTAGAGCTTGTACTCGCGTTGAGGACTTTAATATTCGTAATCTTTGTATAACTAAAAAGTTACTCAATCAGAGTTACCGTTACCATAAACTTCGTAAAACCTTTGCAAAATTTTATTATCGTAACCCTGATCTTCTTTCCAAATATAAATGTAATTTAAGGACTCTTCTGCGACAAGGACTATCACAACCTGACTTCTATGGTGATGTGATTTATAAACATCGTAATATTCTTGGTCATGATCACTTTCATACTATCTTTGTTAAACTTGTTAAAAAGTTTATCAAAAGAGGTTATGACCCTATTATTTTACAACGTACTGCATGCTTGGTGGTGGACCCTTTTACAGTTCGCCACTATGCTTTCCTCTTTAATTGTACGATGACCGGACAGGCTGTGGACCCTATGATAACGCCTACCTAAAGCCCATTGGGACGGTGACGTTTGATGTTTGTCCATGATCTTTCTTGTCGTGCCCTTAATGGTTTATTCTCTTACTGCTCTGGTTTCTGCAAAGTCATTGCTACCTTGTGTGTTAGAGATTACTATCTGGTGGGGATATCTTTGTTTACACTGTCCCGTTTATTGGGATGACAATAGGGTAATGCTGAGGTTTGTTGCACCCTAGAACATGGTTTTAACCTACAGCGGCCTTGTTTGCCACTGACCGTTCCAAGGCGGTAGCCCTATTGTCAACCCTTTTGTGTTTGTTATGTCGTTTGCATTTTTTATTACTTTTGCCTTTTCGTTTGTCTGTTTGCGTGTTTGTTTTTGTGTTTTGTGGTTAACTGTCCTCCTTGAATGCTGCTTTCCCTGTCCGATATTTTTATACTTCTTTAGTATCCATTGATTTTGTGTGTTTTTATAACTTGAAACATAGAACTGTTATTTAGTGACGTTTTACCATGTTCTTTAACATATTATATCATATTGAAATATGAAATACGCTGTTTTAAGTAAATGGGAGATAACTCAGATCACAACAAATCAGTGAAAGAGAAGATCACCCTATGTCATGCAAATGTTTTATTATATTGCACATTATAAAATAGCATTTAATCTGTTTAAGCTAAATGTACATTAAAGCTTGCTGAACTTAGTATTCATATATTTTTTTTCAGTATATATGCATAGTTGAAAATACACAAATGCATATCTTTACAAAAAATGCATGAATACATGATTTAACATTTCCCTTCTCCAGTAATCTGTTTGCAGAGTATCATCATTTTATTATTGTTATATGTATATTAAAAATAAAATACTTGGCACAATAAGAATGTAGTGAGTTACATGTTTATAAAAAATGAATATATACATTTTGCATGATAACGGTAAATAATAATAATATGTGAACATTTATATATATATGTTCTGTATGAATATGTTATGGAAGCTTCAGAAAAAAATAAATAAAAAAAATATATATTATTATAATAATAATAATAAAAGGTCACCCAAATAAATGGTTAATAGTCCACTTTGAAGTTGTTCAATAAAAAAGAGTATAATAATGGACCTTTGGAAACGGCCGAGCACGACACATACGAAATATTGCAGTCTCGGTTTGATTGAGACTGTTCATGAGCGGTAGTGAAATATGCTAGCTACCACTCACGCCCTCGTTCATATCCAATTAATTAACTGCATTCGTTATCACGTTATACTTGCATTCACAAGGAGATCACGTTCAACCCTGATTGATTATTGTATGCACATCAATATCTTCATAATTGTGCTAATGTTATTAAGTTGTAAAATGTCCAGTATATCAAGTGTGATGGTAACAATTAATGTTTGGGTAAATGCCTCAAACAGGCGATCCCAATTAGCATTACTTAAAGTTAAAGTTGTTAAAAAAGCTGATAGATAATTCGAGAGACAATCTACGGGGAATTAACATGCTTAACGAAACTACTTTTAAATTAAAGTGTCTTAAGACATTTGCATTATTTGTATTCGACTCGTCTAATTCCGCGGATGGATGTTTTTTTCTTGCAGTGTTTTCGAAGCTTGTTTCCTTTTCCGGATTGAAATAAAATAAATAATAATAATAACAGTACTTTAAAAATATACTCCTCAAACTAATTTAAGGACCACTAAAATGAACAGTAGTACTCGTTTAATCTTTAATATTCATATAAAAAAGTTAATACATTTGTGTAACGTAACAATTGTAAAAGAATACAATTAAACGTAAACATTGCGAAAAGGCAGTTACTACACTTAAAAAAATGACACAAATCAAACGTGTCCTTAAAGATATATTTGAGATTATGTTTTATTGACACCACACCCCAACATACGTCAACAAACACCAACAACGAACGAAGCTGTCAGAAAAGCTACAGGCACGACCAACTTATTATCTTTAGATAAAGAGATTGGATGGGAGTCTCAGGAATCGCAAACGAAAATCTGAGTTCATCTATTTCAGACTGGATCGCCAAATGTTATAGGGCTAGAATAAAGTGCAGCAGAACCGGACCGAGGCTCGAACTCGGGACATTTGGACTGCCGTTCCGATACTCTACTGTTTACCCCTAAAGTATAACAACAATGTCTAACATAAAGCGTTTATTGTCCGTAGCTAGCCCTGAAATTTATCCGAGACAAATCCATTTTTATGGAGGTATGGTGGCATGTACCCACCCGACGCACCCTCTGGATTCTTTTTGGGAATTCTTAATTGATTTTCTGCGTTTAAGTGCATATCACTGACAGAGGTTTTGCAGGACGTTTTATGTTAATGGTTGATTATTTATCAACATTAAAATTATTAATATGTAAAGCATATATATTCGCAAAATTCTACCGAATTGTGCCTCAGCGTAGCTAGGGTCCAGCACTTGGATTTGCTTCGATGTTGTAGATATACTTTACCCAAAACATAATCAAAATATGGTCATGAAATTGGGAAGTTACTGATGTTCGAGATACCCAATATGAGGTCACTGTATTGAAAAAAACAGCTAAAAAGATGTTACAGTTGTATTGCATATTTTTAATAACATTTCATAACGATGCCAATTTAAGGATGAACAAATGAACATATCCTTAGAGTAAGTTTGAAACACACGGAAATACTGATGATACTTTAATTGCTGAGCATCATGCTGTTCGATGTTCGTTCGATATTATATGTAGATGTAAGCTACTTTATTATATATTTATGAACTTGTAGCATGGTCGGTGACAATTCTTTTGATGAATGCAGAGCATTAAATCGTTTAATTTAGGGTAACTAAAGGGGCGTGGCTACACCGTACTACAACTACCGGATATTGGAATTTAGAGTACGGTCACTATGACGTCACATTGTTACTAGGTTCACCATGCTACAAAAAAGAGAGATTATGTCTCAGATCGTTGGTTATTTAAACACCTCGATGGGCTACGCCCATCTCGGTGTTTAAATAAGCCAACTCGCTGAGACCAGACTCTATCTATTACATAGAGTAATTATTGGGGCACTTATAACTTCATAACGTAATACTAACTTAATTTTGATATATTTATTTACAGGTGTAGACCATCTATCTACTCAGTGTTTTCTTTTTAATAGGTTTGACCTTTTTTTAACGCATCATTTGGCATGTCAGTACGTCCTGATAACAAACATATCATTGATTGGCAAATACTATCGACTGTTAATTAGCCGAATCAATACCACACCATCATGAAAGTAGAGTGTAAGGCATCGATAACGACTCAACATATGTCATAATTATATCTACTCGATTATGTTCCAGAACAATTAATGTAATTACCGCCATAAAATCGCGCCTTATAAATCTTGCATCAGAACGGTATACACTATATCAATAGATACACAAAGTTCAACTAAGTGCTCTTATATGAAAGCATGCTGAACATGGGATCCTATAGAAGATGGAAACTATCGAAACAATGAAATAATAGAGGGATAAATAAAATAAATAATAAAGCCAAATTCCGAGTACAAAACCAAACGAAGCCTTAGTAAACACTATACAAAAGTAGGTATACAAATCGAACAGAAAATGACGCATTCACAGAACATAATCAACATAAAACAGGCATAAAACGAAGACAATTACAAGAAACAAACTAAAAAGAGTGCATAAAGGTCGTACCTCCTTGGAACAATCAGCGACAAAATGGTCGCTTTGGGTTTAAAGCGGGTTCTGAGGAGCATCAAACCTCGGGTTTTCACTACAGTCATCCCAGTACGTCAGACCAGTGTAAAAACACGAAATCCCGAAAAAACATTATCCTTTAACATGCCTAACAAACCAGGCAGCATTAAGTGGCAGTATAAAAGAGTATACAAGTTTAACGAATGAATAGAACATGTGTACCACACGAGGTGTTACAAACAGTTATCATGAACACTTGCAAGGCTATACAAGGTAACATATTAGTTGTACAAGCTATATTTTCTTTATTTTGCTCAACCCATACAGTTATTTTGACAGAAACTATTTCACATAATGTCGCTCCCTTGCAGGACATCATCTTTACAAACTTCGTACGATCCTTGGTCATGATCATTTTTAAAAAGGTTTATCAAAAGAGGTTACGCACTGCATACTTGGTGATGGACCCAATTACAGTTTTCCACTATGCTTTGCTCTTTAATTGTGCTAAGACCGGACAGGATGTGGACCCTTTGATGGCGTCTACCTAAAACCCAAACGGATGATGAAGTTTGATGTTTGTCTGCACTCTTGTCTTGTCGTGTCTCGTTTTATTGGAATGTCAGTAGGGTAAATTTGAGGTTTGGTGCACCCTAGAACCTGGTTTGAGACCCCAACGGCCTTTTTGCCACTGACCATTCCATGGCGGTAGCCCTATTGTCAACCCTTTTGTGTGTTTGTGTTGTCTTATTTGACATTTTATTCATCTTTAAAGTTTTTTTTTTGTTTCTGTGTGTTTTTGTTGTTGACTGTCGTCCTTGAATGCTACTTTTCCTGTTCGAGTTTTATATCTATATCTGAAGTAGATGCTATTAATCAGATTTAAGAAAAATAGTCCAACATATTACGAAAATATAACAAACAATAAACATCAAAGAAGCATTGCCGCACCATGGTATCAATTTAGTAATGTGACACTAATATTCCTAAGGTAAACGCTTAGGAAGTTAAGCGGATCAAGCATGCTATTCCTATATACAGTTTAATTGAGTTGCTTACTGGTAATATGACACTAATATCGCTTCTTGTATGAAGCTTAGCAAATTCTAAATAAACTGGAATCATTGGAAACTGCTTGGACGTCTTTAAGAAACTGTCCCTGTTTATTGGGGTGACACAGGGGTAAATGTGATGTTTGGTGCTCGCCAATACCCGATATAAAACGTCTGCGTCCGTTTAACTACTGACTCACAAAAGCAGAAACCGTATTGTCAAAGCGTTTATGTATTGGATGTCACATCTACATGTTTAAGTAATACATGTATAACGTTTACAAAAGAGTATGATAATGGACCTTTTGAAACGGCCGAAAACGACACATAAGAAATATTGCAGTCTCGAATTGATTGAGACTGTTCATGTACAAGTTAGCTAATTATGTATTCAATTGTGATTTCAGCGAGATTGTGAAACAATAAAATCGATTTCCGCTAGCCAATAGGCCGTAATGTCTCATGACCGTTCTAGGTAGGTCGGTACACTCTCTGTGTCACTCCTTGTGTTGTCTATTGTCCTGTTCAGTGAATATTTAATTATGGTTAACGTTAATCTACGGGACCACTTCGCTTGGATGCTGTGGTTGTTTTAGGAATATGTGTTCATATTTGTTTGCTTAAGAACATATATTTGGTTGAATGCTTTCTATAAATGTTACACTTCAAGTAAGGCGTATATATCTGCTTTGTAGCTGACTTTTATTTGTATAAATAATGAATCGTACTCATTGATCATTACACTTACTATGCCAACGAGTTGGTGATATTATTCCTAACCAAGCATCATATCATTTTTGGTAATAAATTAAAAAACTAACCCTCCAAATAACAGAACATCTATACTACAAAATACCAGTTAATGAAAGTGCGTAACATGAATTATGAGTTTGTAACTCTTAATTCAACGCTCCAGTTCTGTGGTTTGGCTTGGCTGTTTAAAGCCGTTTATATTTCTCTTAAGAGATATCGAAGTTGTTCTGAAACGATTATGTTGTCTAATTCAAGTGTTTGTAACATGGAAACATCTACTGATATCTTTCATGCAGAGTTTTTTCTTTACGTTTGTTTTAATCTATCGCTTCATTTATTTGTTTAAGCTCATTATACCGACTCGTTCCGGCATTGCCCAGCGGTATGATATCAATCTAGTAGTCTTGCCACACACAGTTTAGGTTTGGTACATAACATGATTGTTCTAGTCATTTATATTTTGTACGTTTATATATTTTGTCTACGTCAATTCAGGATAATTGTATTTTGATGTTTGACTTGAGTTTCGTACTAGATATGTTTCGTACAATTTTGGTCGTTTCGTACCCAGCTTCCAATAGTATCTTTTCAGTAATATCATTAATATTAGTATTTGTCTTGTATTTCTTGATAAGCTATAGTAGTATTAAGGAACATTGTTTTTGAATATGTTCCTGTTTATTTTATTATTTTTCCCCGCAACTAAAATGGGAAGTAAGTTGTGTAATACAATATATTCTACAATATTTTATCAGTAAAGCCAATACTAAACAAGGTGAGTTTTCAGTACTTCGTATCAGAGAGAGAGAGAGATGTATAAAGCTTTACATTAATTAAAGTTAAATATGTGAGCTTAATTATTGTCATCTGTTTGAATATTGTTTTTGTGTATTTTCAGTATTGTACCGCATACGTCTAACACTACATCCGTGTAATAAACGTTAAACTTGCTGCATCTTAGTTCTTCTATTGAGGTGGCAGATCATAAGTTATATATGTAACATGTATCCAGTAGGTTTAAAAACGGTGTACATCTGTTGTAAAATGTGTCTGTTGATGGCGGGATAGGGACTTTAAATAATACATTGGCACTGACGTTCATCACCTTATTTTAACCCCATATATAATCAAAATAATCTAAAGCGTACATTAACATGACCTTATTTGCAATTAAATTTGACACTAGCGTATTATCGAACATGATTAATTGTGTTAGTACGCTTTCGGCATGTAAAAAAAGAGTATGATAATGGACCCTTGGAAACGGCCGAGCACGACACATACGAAATATCGCAGTCTCGGTTTGATTGAGACTGTTCATGAGTGGTAGTGAAATATGCTAGTAAGTTATACTATCGTTTACTTATTGTTTATATTAGTATACGACGTAATGTATGTATGAAATACGCATGACAGCATATACATATATCTTAAGGTAAAAACAAACAGATTATATGCCGAAACCACACTTGATCCCAGCAACTGCAGCACGAACAGAAACAGACGAAACGTATATGATATATGAATATCAAATATATATATACTACATGACTGTCCCTTTGTAATAATAATACTAATGTTCGCCCTTAATTTTAATTAAAATGTAGAAAAGATTAAGAGCAATATTGATCTGATAGCAAAGATAAAACCATTCCCTATCTCACGTTAGCACATCGTCATGAATTGATTCAGTATCGTCTGCTTCATTTTGATTTAGAACCAGACAGAAACATGCGAGATTGTAAAATCAATGTTTGTTATCATAATTTCATTTTTATTCCTCAGTTGAAACATAGAATTCCTGCCGTTTGAAAATAAAAGTAGGTCAATTGAACTGTAAAACTCCTTTTTTCTTGAACGGATACGTAATAGTTACACGCAAACATTTCGTCGTCTTTTTAGAATAAATGAGTAAATCGCCATTTATCTCCGGTCGTAATTATATTTGAGCTTGTGGGCATTGAGTGCCCTTCAGCCGACAACGACTTTTTTTCTGACGACAACACACACATATATAACAAGCATTAGGCGAAAATGAACTAAGTATTCCTTCATGTGTTGCGTTAAGGAGACACACGGTAGTCTTGGTGCATGTTTTACACATGTTCACTCATCAAACCAAACGAATCGTCTGCAGTATTGTAGTACTTTGTTTCTTTTTAGCCCTTATATTCAATACATCTAATACATGTACATCCAAGGAGAAGATAAACTGAAAACGAGATAAACGCAAAACGGAATTCCTCAGAAACTACAAAAACATGTTAAACTAGCGTCTATGTTTAAAAAAATCTAATACGTTACGAGTGAGGGTTGGTACACCACTTTGCAAAATTGTATTATCGTAGCCTGTACTGTCATCGTACAATTAAAGAGGAATGCATAGTGGCGAACTGTAAAAGGGTCCAACACCAAGCATGCAGTACGTTGCAAAATGATAGGGTCATAACCTCTTTTGATAAACTTTTTAACAAGTTTAACAAAGATAGTATGAAAGTGATCATGACCAAGAATCTTACGAAGTTTATAAATTACATCACCATAGAAGTCAGGTTGTGATAGTCCTTGTCGCAGAAGAGTCCTTAAATTACTTTTATATTTGGAAAGAAGATCAGGGTTACGATAATAAAATGTTGCAAAGGTTTTACGAAGTTTATGGTAACGGTAACCCTGATTGAGTAGCTTTTTAGTTATACAAAGATTACGAATATTGAAGTCCTCAACTCGAGTACAAGCTCTTGAAAAACGAATAAGTTGAGACACATACATCCCATAAGAAGTTGCTCGGGGAACATCCCCATCCAAGTGGGGGTAATTATCAATGTCAAAATTAAAATCATCTCTCTTGTCATAGATTTTGCTAATTATTTCACCATTTTCAATCGAGAGATCTAAATCAAGAAAAGAAGCGTTATTATCAGATATATTAGCTTTATTAAGCTGAAGTTCTTTAGGATAAATATTATCAACCATAGTTGGAAAGAAAGGGTTGTCAATGTTCAGTATGTCATCCAGATACCGAGAGGTGTCATTAAAAGCTTCAATAACATATGCCTGGGTATCTGGTGAAAGACTCAACATGAAATCTCTTTCATAACAAAATAAAAAACATTCTGTGACAAGTGGTGCACATTTCGTACCCATAGAGATAGTTGATCAGCCGTTGAAATTATGACGTTAAATCAACGTTGCCGATCAAACATTGTTGAAACTAACCCATAATGTATTTTAATTGATTTTCTTTTGCATTAGATGAGTGGTCCAACTTCTAAGGCTGGTACAGTTTCATTGACTTTAGAGCTATTAGATAAGCTGGAGAGTGACATATGTAGCAAACATTTCTGCATCTCAGACCAATTTTGATGGTTGTAATAACATATAATGATAATGATGGTTAAATTGTATATATTTCTTATAAAGTTCAGAGTGGTTAATATATTACTTTTTGGTTTTATAGTACCTGTTTGTTATAAAAAACATCAAAATATAAAGTCACTAAACAGGACAATAATTTCTAATGATATCTAACCCAACGTTGCACCGACGTCGGATCAACGTTGTAATTAGGTAGTTGTACAATTGTGTTATGATTGCAGTACTGAATGAAATATGAAAATGGACATCAATTCATGTTTTGCCGGTACCTTCGATTTTCCTTTATACGTTGTTGATTTAACGTCAAGGTAATTAAAGTGGAAATGAATATAATTATGTACTCCATGCAACATGGTTAAGTGGTGTTATATCACTATTTCATTTGAATACGTTTACCTGCACCTGGTTAGAACATTATGATTTGCATGTACTCGTATACATCATATACCGATATCTAAAATGTGGAAATGCCAACCACATCTCAACGTTGTATCAACGTCGTGATCCCACTCCAGGGGCTGTTTTATGTTTATTTGCTATTGCATGCAACACTGCTCACTGTTGTTTGTTTCAATGCGTGTTGTATTGAATTGAATCAAATGTTGTTTAACGGCTCATCAACACAGTACAGGTTATTTAGAGCCACTCCAGAGAGAGGGGAAGGATACATAGGGATCCAGGAACCTGCCCTACTCTTATTATCGAATAGATAGTTGCTTTCAAAAACGATGCTAAACATATAGCAATATTCGCTTGTTATTTAACGTCCGTAATTATTTCAATACATCTCTCTCCCTTTTATAGAATTACATTTGCCATTTTTCGTGTACCTAATAACAAACGTAATCTCATTCTTGTCCCCGCCCGTGCACGTCTCCGCCCGTGCACGAAATGTGTCCGGAGGGGCACCTGGAGTGTTCCTCCACCAGTGTAAGCTGGAAAGTCTCCATATTACTTTAGCTGTTGGTGTGACTATAAAATCCCATTCATTCCATTCCACTCATTCAATTGTCAGAAGATTGTATCTAGTTTGCTGTGGTTCTTCTAAGCCCAATTACCATTATTACACATTAATATAATTGTCTCTGGAAACCGACCATACTGCCTTGTTCATAAATACACGTTTGCATGTTTTACTGATATAATGTATAATAAGCAATTTCGATTTAAACCACTTATGCATATTGATGTAACATTGGAGTTTTAGAAAGAGGCGCAAAAATAATGAAAGAAACGGTAAATGGCAGGTTGACAATACTATTTTCCATCTACAAACTCCATATTGATGATCAGTGCCCCTAAACTATAGAAAATAAGCACGCTGCATTAATAACTAACGTATTAATCCGTTATACTTTTAAAGTCATCTCATTTATCTGTCTCATAATATTATATGGTCCACGTTTGAAGCATTTTAGGAAAAATATAAACGGTTTAATGACTTTGATCGAAACGTTACTTAGAAATAATTACGCAATGTGGTCACACTTGAAAAGGAAAAGCAATAACCAAAACCACTCCTTTAATTTTGTCCACACTTATTTGAAACAGTGTACTAGATCATGATTACACGAAATTGTCAGACATTGTTCTAAAAAGGAAACAATTATATTTAGTAGGATTGATATTGTATGGATGCAATAGTACTACATTGGCATTTGATGGCACTCACAGAAAAAAAACGTGCTCGATATAATCTTAACAACGAAGATAACAAAATGAAAAAAACTCATATATGTATTATTAAACGAGGATTGTTATGTCGTTATTGCAGAATAAAGAATCGGCTGTCATTTCTATCTAAAACTTGTCTATGGATGCGGTCCTCTACTTGAAAATGTCCTCGGTATATTTTATATAAATATAAAAAATTCAATAAATACACGTTAAAGTAGCTATCCCGCCAAAAACACACTCAATGGACACAGTATAAACGGCTTTAACTACCTATGCCAAACCTCAAAACTAGGGCGTTAAATTAGGAGTTACCGACTCATTGTACGCATTTTCAATCACGGGTATTTAAAGAACCCATGAACATTCCTATACTATTAATCGGCACATATACATTATTATATGACCTGAGCACCTGCATAGAGTTTTGATAAATGCGTCTAGCTATATATATAGCGCGTCCGTGGCCGGGATAGTAAAGACGATGTGTCTAAAACTGTCTCGCCTCTCATCGCTGCGGGTTCGGGTCCCAATGGGAGCTCAACTTGTCAAGTTAGAAAGGTTCGATTCTTACGGCTGGTGGGAGGTATACAGTACTGGTTCTACCCTGGACAAATCATGCGGTCTGCCTTTACCATAAAAAAATCGACCGTCATATTTGGCCTTACATGTGTTAAAAAAGACGTAAAACAAAATTCAAACAAACAGAATTAAAATTCAACTCGCAAGTACTGATCAGTTTTAAAGAAGTTTGTTGCTAAGTTCGAATGCAATTATTTTACGAAAAAGGTAAATGCGTATTGGAATACTATGGAATATATTGAATAAAACGTGCAATGTAGTATTCTGATGGATCACTTGGAAAAGTATTTAATTCTATTATTAAAAGGTGCTTGATATCACGGTTTCTGCAAACGTTGTTTTACAGAGGTTGCTGCTGATTTGATTGGGATCATTAGTTCAACTCGCAATGCCTCCCTGCACAAAGAAAGCAACGTTAAGAATTATTTTTTTGACACTTACAGACTTGTCATTTAGGATCATCAAACCCAATATCTGTAGCTTTAAAGTAGAACACCGCTATCTCCGGTGATAGGGGCGTGGGTGACGTTGCATTTATATTACCTGTCATGAACGAACAGACTAAATGGAACCGTGTCTGCTACGTTTCTTTCTTGTTCCTGTGTGTTGCTTCCAAGGGACTCACTTATCAGTGTTTGTTTACAATGTTATCACAATGAAATGCGTTTTATTTATAAAGCGCCTTATCTCTCCATTGTTTTACTTTTGACTTAAGTTCTTGTTGTATTAACATTATAAATATGTTTAGAGGAATACATGATTAGTTGTATAAATGACTCCCCTGGAAATTACCAGACGACGTTATCGGACTCAGCTTATCCTTTCATATGTTACAAATCATTCTTGAAACTTTTTTAACCTAAATCACCTCATTCCCGGATTTCTACGGGCACCGTTATTATATTTTACTGGAATATTGGTTATTGTTTCAGATTTCAAGCGTACAGACCTCCGATCGAAAATAAAGACTGTAATTCGTTAGACGAGTTTGGCATAAACAAGAAAGTATTGGTTGAAATCGCTCTTGTTTTTTTCTTAAAGAAAGACGTAAAGCCAAATGTAATGGAACTACGAGTATGATGCTAAGTAAGAATATGGAGTTAGCTTCCGTAGCAGGATTTGTATCAATTCATATAAATACATGAACGATGATCCTGTTCAAGCAACGACCACATACAGAGAAAAGTAGGAGATTCGGTGTTAGTAGCCCTGCTCATGAGAGGTAGTATATGTTGCAAGACGCTCAGAGTCATTAGCACCGCTTTAGGCGGTAGTCTACTTTAAAGTCACAACGATTGGGTTCGATAATCCCAAACTACCAGTAAGCAATAACATTACTGATTCGGTGACATACACACGAGGGACGTTCGGAAAGTATGTACACACTCAAATGAAATCGTTTATCTTATAGAAACTACAGCAAACAAACGCAATGGGACAGTAGGTCAATACTTTACCACAAAGTAAATCAAATGAGATCTGTTACCTATATCTAAAGTTTACATTTATTGTTGCATGTGTCTTAACGTGTACATGCATTGTTGCGTGTTTATTATTGATTTGACCTTAACGATAGTGAAAATAGTATAGATATAATATGTTTAAAATGTGTGCATATTATTTATGCAAATTAATTTATTATGAAATTTGAACTGTTCTCATTGGGTTATTTTATGCAAATTCATTTGTGATGACCTTGGACTGTTTTCTTTGGACGGCTTTTGGGGCAGTCCTTGGGCGGTATACAGACTCAGTTTCGTTCAAGTACCCCAAAAACATGATAGTTTTTCAGTTTTTTTAATATAAAGAATTAACTGTGTAAATAGTGTCTTTTAGAACCACTGAAACATGATTACACATTTACTTTATTTGAAATATTATTTTGATTGTGTAGCACAAACCTTAAATTATTTCAAAATAAAACTAAAAGAATGTTGATAAAACAGCCTGTTTACCGTTATATTGTGTTATGTATGTTACATGTTAAATGAAACTAACACAAACCCGAAAGAAAAATAATCATAATGTGCAGCATCAAATAATGTCAACAAAACGACCCATTCTTCAATATGATCACATAAACGTAAGTCGCCGACTCGTGATAAAAATCACGTTACTAGATATCATGCATAATTTAATCGCGAGAAATGTTGCGATTGGTAAACGCTGAACGAGCGAACGCAAATGCATTTTCTCCGTTTGTGCATTTAAACGCACATATTCTGTTGCGTTCGTTCCGTGCATTTAAATGAATGCATAGTTTCGTTTATAAACGCTGAATGCATTCAAGAACACAAATGTATTGCATTTAAATAAAATGTATTCATAAACTGAAATGCAAACGGAGCGCAAACGAAACGCAAACGGAACGCAAACGGAGCACGAACGAAACGCAAACAGAACGACGCAAACGGAGCGCAAACTCAACGCAAACGAAACGCATACGGAACGCAAACGGAGCGCAAACGGAACGCAAACGAAGCGCAAACGGAACGCAAACGGAGCGCAAACGGAACGCAAATGGAGCCCAAACGGAGCGCAAACGAAACGCAAACGGAACGCAAACGGAGCGCAAACGGAACGCAAACGGAGCGCAAACGGAACGCAAACGGAACGCAAACGGGGCGCAAACGGAACGCAAACGGAGCGCAAACGGAGCGCAAACGGAACGCAACCGAAACGCAAACGGAATGCATTTTTGGGGTAATTGAACGCAACTGGTTCTTTAGCATTGCACTGTCGTGTTAATAAAGTACACAACTGGGTATGCGCCTCGTGTGTTCTATGTGTTTCAAACATTGCTTTTCAGTGAAGCAATGCACCTTATTCTTTTATAGTCTATGTTACTTGATAAAATATAAATGTAAGTGATACGAACTTATACCTGTTGTATATGCGGTATGGATAGTGGCGTATCATATTTACATACGACTGCTATATGGTTCAATTTATTTAAAAGTGTTGTCTTGTTACTGGTTCATTAAACGTGAATATAAATTCGTTTTCTATATTATTTTCTTGATGGTTTGCTGAAAATAAGTGTAGCCACCCATATAATTGCAAATATTAAAAACGAAACTTGGACTGTTTTTAACCTACTTCCTTGATTCCGCTAGGCAACATAAACATAATGTAATTGGTTTTAAAGACACTAGGAATAAGACAATATACGAAATACTTGTTTTTAAAATAGCTCTAATGGTTTTCGTTTTTTTCTTGCGTATGCTATAATTTTCATAAATCTGAAGATCCGTGCAATGACTGCCGGTATATTTCAGCCGTGCTATAACTGACAGAAATGGGAGTTATAGCACGGTTTACACAACGACCTTTTGTAATAACTTAAACTATGGTACACAGTATTGCTAGCATATTTTTCTCATGCGAGTTACAATGCACTAGGTCCCACGAGAAGCATTTACATCGCACATATCTGAATAATACTGCTATACATTCGTGTTTATATATAAATACATTGCTGAATTTAGCGTGTGTAGAGGTGTTGCTTCTTACATTACCTCTCATATTCAATAAAACCGAGTCTGCTACTTTTATTCTCTTGGTTGTGTTTGTTGCTTCCAATATGTATTATTATATTTAGTAACATATATATTTTAGAGGAAACATATTATGGCGATCGTCGACACAAATAGGTCATAGTGTGCGCAAAAACTGATGACAATAAACAATGAAATAGTCAATTATTACAAATTACGCCCTATGTATAGGTACAACTATGACGATATGCAATTGTGTTGTTTATTTTCAAGCATAACCTGGAACATTACATTATGAAAACAACAACTAATATGCAATTGTATCGTTCCCCTTTCAGTACTCATTAAAACAGATCAGAGCTTACTTTACACAATAGGGATTCAGCCTTCATTGTTTTAATTTATAGCGGTTAATGTTGTTTGCATGGCGGCATGAATCGTTGTCTATAGAAAATGTATGCACGGGCACATGTATGCTGTTATAGACAGAGTAAATATCAAACTCCTAGGCATCATGTTGTTATATCGCCTAGTTGACTTTAACACGATTAGAAATGAACGATTCCATGCATTATATGGTCGGCACTTATGCAAGCAGGTATACAAGAAAAAAGAAATATAAAAAGATCGGACAGGGAAAGTAGCATTCAAGGAGGACAGACAAGTCGAACAATAAATCAGTTTTAAGTTAACTAACAAACTGCTATTATTTGCAAAATCAGTAAAAATACTACATATATTTTGATATTTCCCAGTGTGTTCACCCCTTGCACACGTTTGTGCTATGTATACTAATATATACTGAAAAGTGGATCCCTTGAAAACAAGAAACACAAACAAGAGATTAAATAAGCAGCCTCGGTTTTATTGAGTCTGTCAGTCTTTTATTTGCCCACACATGACATACGCCGTACACATCTTGGTCAAAGAGTCAAACGGTCAAACGGTTAAACAAATATGCCTATTACACCTAGCTCATAATACATCATAACTGCCTATTAGAATTAATATAACCTCAAGTTTTATTCCCCTATGTCCTAGTTGTCGTCTTGTTACTGTCCAATTTATAGCTAAATGGTCCCAAAGCTGCAGGATTCCTTTTTTAGAACTTCAGCAAAATGGCTAATGTAATAAAGGATCGGTGACATATTTTCTTGAAAGACATCATCAAAGTTCAACGACAGTTCTAGCCAAGTGAAAACAGTCGCAAATAAACACAGTAGTTGTAGTCAACAAAAGAACAAAAGCAAACACAATAACGTACGTTAATTGTATGTTAAAGTTGGAAGTAGTCAAAACCAGCGTATCATCAAAGGTAGTGTCAATATGTAGGCTTGAATTAACCTTATTTACATTAATTCCTATATAGCTGAATTTTAAAACGGGATCTTGTGCAGTGTGGCGGCTGTAAAACGTCTCCCCGCGCTTGCAATCAGTACTGTTATTCATTCGATCTTTGAAAATCGCTGAGCCCGATACTTATATTTAGTTATCGATGGTACATTTTCAATTTCTTCTGTTTTCTTACTTATTATTTTTATCGGTGGTTCCACTACTCCAGCCGATAAAAAGCTTTGGGTATTGTTTAACCACTTATAGGATATGTTGTCTGCTTTTTAATTTAGTCTTTTGGCTATTACTTGTGATACGCAGGCTTCATAACCGCTGCTCCCAACTAAATTCCATTATGTTTATTTCGCTTTTCAGGGCATTTAATATTATTAGATACTGGGACCATACGCCGGACGACATGGGGAAGCAAACAACTCCATGTCCACCGCCGTATGCATGCCATCTTCGGGATGGTTAAAATTGTGTACTATTGATTTTATGAATATTGAGTTCTGCTCAACCCGGGGCTAGAGGTCGTGAGCGGTACCTAGCATATTTCACTACCGCTCATGAACAGTCTCAATCAAATCGAGACTGTAATATTTCGTATGTGTCGTGATCGTCCGTTTCCAAATGTCCATTATCATACTCGTTTTTATAGCACAGTGGCGTTGCTTGTGCAGTGTGGCGGCAGTAAAACGTCTCCCCGCGCTTGCAATCAGTAATGTTATTCATTCGATCTTGGGAGATTGCTGAGCCCGATACTTATATTTAGTTATCGGTGGTACATTTTCAATTTCTTTTGTTTTCTTACTTAATTTTTGATTCGGTGGTTCCACTACTCCGGCCGATAAAAGGCTCTGGGTATTGTTTAACCACTTATAGGATATGTTGTCTGCTTTTTAATTTAGTCTTTTAGCTGTTACTTGTGATACGCAGGTTTCATAACCGCTGCTCCCAACTAAATTCCATTATGTTTATTTCGCTCTTCGGGGCATTTAATTTGATTAGATACTGGGACCATACGCCGTACGACATGGGGAAGCAACTAACTCCATGTCCACCGCCGTAAGCATTCCATCTTCGGGATGGTTAAAATTGTGTACTATTGATTTTATGAATATTGAGTTCTGTTCAACCCGGGGCTAGAGGGCGTGAGCGGTAGCTAGCATATTGCACTACCACTCATGAACAGTCTCAATCAAACCGAGACAGCAATATTTCGTATGTGTCGTGCTCGGCCGTTTCCAAAGGTCCATTATCATACTCGTTTTTCCTTGAGATAACAATGTTTTGAGTAGAAAAAAGTTGAGCCCAGTTAAACTATAAACTGATTTCATAGAGCTCGACACATTATATAACATTTTCCTCAGGCTACCTGCCTTATGATTTGTAAACAAAACGCACTTGTTCGAAACAACGATTCTTTGACATCATATGATCAGCACAAATATGCTTGAAGCATACACTAAATGATTCCAAACTTTTAGCGGAGGAAATAACTGATATATTTGGCCAAATAGTTGAAATTGTGATACAAGCATAAAAGTTGGCAGAATGATCCTCCCGAGTGTTCTGATCATGCTAAGAATCTGAGCCACCTCATTTTCGCCTTTTTCTAAATGGTCATGCATTTTAAAAATGTCCGCCAAAAATGTCCTAAAATTTCAAACAATGCTACCATATCAAAGTATTATGCAGACATTGGTAGCAAAACGTTATTGTATAATGCGTTTCTTGTTTCGTAGTCACACTATAATCGTATATATCATGAATTATATATAGAACAAATTGTATTATATATGTGATTACAATGATAAGAATTATCAGAATAGACCAAACATTAAAAAAAGAAGTGTTCGGCCGAATTTTTATATTCAAATAAAATTATTGATAGTATCACCCATACATATTACGAAGCTGTTCTTTAAAATCCCTATAACGCCATCAACTGGAATATTTTTACATTTGTACACTGTTTCAAAATGATATATAGGGTCCTATAGAAACCATAGCGTCCGAACGCAATGGCATCGTAGGTCCGCACTGTACTGCAAACAAGGACTTGAAACTACAATGAAAGAGACAAAAAACAACAGAAGGGGTGGTGAAGACAGGGTTTCCGACTTGGATCGGTCAGTAGGCAATAAGGCCTACTGGTTAGCTTGAATCGATTTTATATGCGCACAATCCTCGCTATTATCCTGTCTTCAGCGCCCAAATAGACAAGACAGTGTAAACAAAACTACATCCCATCAAAAGGAAATCTCTAACAATAAAGTCCACATCCAGAGAAACTAACTAAAGATGTATCCTGAATCGTACTGAACAACCATAGTAGTTGCAGCTAAAGAGAAAAACAATATTGGGTACAACCAGAAAACCCGAGGGACGAAAGCTCATGCACCCACCTCCCTTAGTTGGGGTTTCAGTAGGTACAATCATAGAGTCCCAAGAGGTAGTCCAGTCATCGCACAAGTGAAAAGTGAAGCGTAATGACTGACTGTAGAGGAGTCAATCACTAAACATGCAGTGCGCTGTTAAACCAAAGGGTTATATCCTTTTCTGACGAACTTCCTGATTAAATTTGTAAAGCGGTCAGGAAACCCGTCAGACCCCTTTAACTTTCGAAGATTATAGACCACATCTCCATAAAATGAGGGTTGTGATATGCCTAGTCGCAGAAGTGTTTTCAGGTTGGTGTTGTACTTTTCCAGCAGGCCCTCGATGCGGCGGTAGAAATTAGAGAAAGATCTACGTAGTTTGTGATAACGAAAACCCTGCTGAAGAAGTTTACTTCTAATAACTTGATTTCGATCATTGAAGTCTATAACATCATTACACGCTCTAGCAAATCGAATGAGCTGGGAGATATACACCCCATATGAGGTAGCACGGGGTAAATCTCCATCCAGGGGTGGATAGTTACCGATGTTAAAATTGAAATCATCTCTCTTATTATAGATTTTAGTATGAATACAATCATTTGAAATCGAGAGATGAAGATCGAAAAATGCTGCTACAGTATCCGAACTGTTGGCTTTATTCAACGTGAGCTCTGGTGGATAAATGTTAGTAAGCATATGAGCAAAGAACGGATTATCCATATTGAGTATGTCATTCAAGATACTGAGAAGTATTATTAAAGGCATCAATAATTTCACCCTGGCTAGCAGGTGACAAACTCAACATAAAATCTCTTGCATAGCAGTACAAAAAATAATCTGCAACAAGTGGCGCACAGTTAGTACCCATAGGAATACCAACAACTTATAAAGATGCTATCCAGAAGAAAAGATAAGGCTCTACAAACATCAGTACAAGTCCACATATTATACGTATCAATGGGGGCGTTAGTAAAGAAAGCTCTGACATTATTACAAGCTAGACAAGTTGTATCTGTCAAAACCTACAGACGACTATAATGATATATATATATATAACTTACATATTTTGAGAATCCAGACTCTCTCGAGATAACATAAACGGCTTTAACCAGCCAGGTAAAACCCCAAAACTGGAGCGCCGAATTTATTTTACACATATTCAGTCACGGTTATTTTAAGAACCCGTGAATAAACCTATACTTTTAATCGGCACATTTACATTATAATATGACCTGAACATCTTCAGGGGCGTAACAAGTTAAATTTAATATGCAGGCCCATTTATCATTTGATCACCAAATGTGCAAGTTTATTAGGAGGTCCGAGGTCATGGTCTCCCGTCATTTTTTTAAACTATTCAAAATACTGCATTCTGGAGTACGTCTGTTGTAAAATTTCAATCAATATTGCTTTTAAATGTAATAGTTGTATTGTCATCATGATTCTCAGTGGGGAAAATAAACTAGATTAGCACAGCAAAACCTTAACACAGAAATTGTTGTGTGTGTTTTTTCACCCATTTATCATCGACATTTTTGGTATTTTAGGAGACACACGGACTCTAATATGCTTTAGAAATGGTAATTAATCAAAGGGTGATCGGCACACAATTCAATTATTTCTAGAAAACGTAAACACTTTTAAAATAAGACTTCTCAGTTGTACACGTTCTAATAAAACCTAGATACACCATTTACTGTCGCATGCCGTTTAAAAGACACAGCTACCGTCAAAGTATAGATCAGTGTGCACACTTTAAGGAAAATATTGTATACATTTTATTTTGACATGTACATGTATTCATTGTTGCCTGGGTAGAGCAAACTTAGCTAAATGTCGCGTGTTCAAAAACATACCTGTATAATACTGGTAGTAAAGAAAGATAAAAATATCGGACAGGAAAAGCAGCATTCAAGGACGACAGTCAACCATAAAACACAAAAACAAACACGCAAACAGACAAACGAGAAGGCAAAAGTAATAAAACATGCAAACGACATCACAAACACAAAAGGGTTTAACCCGGATATTTTCTGATCAGATTGTTAATGTAATTAGTCCCCATCTAAGTATTTAGAGGTACGTAGATATAAACGTACTCATTTCACGAAGTCTTCCTCACTTGTTAAGGTAGGAAATATAGATTTTAGTTTACAAAATGGTATAACATCTCCTTTTTTTCGTGAAACAATATGCGCATGTCAGAATTGCGCTTTACGCTGGTAATCTGGTACCATAACGATAAACAACAGGTTCACACGCAATTTATATTACGACACATGCTGATATGCGCTGATTTCATTTACCACTCAAACCTTGTTCCCCGAGCAAACAGTACACGCTTTAAAGACCTCTTAAAAGTACATTCCTTATGTGCCAAACATACTTCAAACTATGTTTTTGAAATAACTATGTTTTACTCATTTTTTTGACAAGTTTGAATCGATGTGCATAATAACTAGTATGATATAATCTAAATGCACTAGCCCCCACCCCCCCCTCCCCCCCCCCACACTAAAAATTCCGGATCATACATGTATGTACATGTTACTGAAGATAAAATATCAAACAATTTCGATGCACGCCCTCAGTATAAAAAATGTTCTCGCTCGTTCGACGCTTAATGGCTAATGAGTGGTTTAATTAACACATTGTTAAATCCTTTTATTTGAAACCGACGTTTTTACTCATACATGTATGTCCATGTTACTGAAGATAAAATATCAAACAATTTCGATGCACGCCCTCAGTATAATTTTCTCGCTCGCTCGACGCATAATGGCTAATGAGTGGTTTAATTAACTCGTTATTAAATCTTTTTATTTGAAAACGGACTTTTTATTCATACATGTATGTCCATGTTACTGTAGATAAATATCAAACAATTTCGTTGCACGCCCTTAGTATAATGTTTTACTCGCTCGCTTCACTCGCTCGACGCATAATGGCTAATGAGCGGTTTAATTAACACATTGTTAAATTCTTTTATTTGAAAACGGACTTGTTTATTCATACATGTATGTCCATGTTACTGTAGGTAAAATATCAAACAATTTCGATACACGTCCTCAGTATAACATTTTTTATAGCTCGCTTCGCTCGCTCGACGCATAATGGCTAATGAGTGGTTTAATTAACACATTTGTTAAATCCTTTTATTTGAAAACGGAATTTTTTACCCTATCACCGCAACCGTTTTATGAGGCTAGAGACGGACACGAAAATTGACCAAAATCTTACGCCCCCCCTAAGCTGAAACCCTGGATCCGGCCCTGAAATGTATACCACATTTAAAGTACTTTTAAATTGTATATTTTAACATGTTAAGGGTGGTTTTTAAGAGGAAAACTGTGTTTATGAGCATTAAGGATAATTATTATGCGTGTGAGAAATCATCTAATATGCACTAATTAAAGTAGTTTTTTAGACGCATAAAACAAGATAGGACGAGTTTAATCAGATTATAGTCAGATAGTATATTTTCGATCTAAAATAATTAGGAATACGTGGGTGCACGCCTTCTGTGTTTGCTATTTTCTTTTAAAATGAAATAGGTTTAAAATCACGATGATAAGTATTACTATTGGCTGAGTAATTCATTTTCCTCCGATATGTATGTCGAGTTTTACGTCTTTCGAAATGTTATACTCGAGAACAATTTGACAGTAACTTATTGTTTGTTTTCATAAACCATTCCTACTGTTCTGGTGAAGCAGTTTACTTGCTTGTTTAATGGAATTGAAACTAAAACGAAGGAGCTCGAAACCAGTAAAATAAATTCGAGCGTATATAATAATGTTTTGTTGATATAGAAATGGGTGGCATATTTGAATAACAATGCACTTTATTGCAAATACACTATTGTCGTTTTTGATATTATTTATTATAGAACTGAAATGAGATAAGATATTTTAATATTCATGTGCAGGCCCGTGCCTATAGGACCGACGCATAGATACGCGATTGACCTGGAGTTTCGATAAGCGACTTTGTTATTTTGCCGTTATTTGGTGGGTTAATTTCTTTAATGAAATTTATTGACCACGAATCAGGCTGTTCACGTTATAAAATTGAACCAATTTATGTAGTAAAATTCTGACAATGTTTGTTTACGTCTGTTATTTTTGGTATCAGTACGATTCAAAGGGAAATTGGCAGTAATGCAGTATGCAATGTCAGTATCATCTTAAGCTGAAACATACGCACACAACATTGTGTATACCTGGCACTTGCAGAAGTCCCCTCGCACCCCAACCCAACCCCCTTCACACTCACACACACGCCTCTAGGCGTGTTTCATACTATCACTGTCAGCGTTATTACCGTTATTTTAAGAGCAAGCGCACTCCGTGGCAACAATCAATCTATGGATATGGTCAAGAATGTGGTTGCGTTTCTTAATCCTGTAGACACAGATTTTCCGATATTTGCATTGGCAAAATATTCAGTGGGAATTTTTATTATAATGGAATGGTTGCACATCGAAGCGGCAATTTTGAAGGTATTATGTAATGTACTGAAATACAATGACTGGATAACTGTCCCCTCTAAATCTCCTATCGACTCAAATGATACGGCCGAATCGTTTATATCTGATTTAAATGTTTCTAAAACAATTTTAAGGGAACCAGATAACTGAATGTCGCTTTTAAAAGCTAAATGTAAATATGTATGCCAACCACACATTGAGGTGGCGATAAAAATAGTGTAATGTATATCATTTAAAGAAGGTCCACACTTTCAGCTATGAAATCAGGTCCTGGATTTTGAAGTACTTTTATTTCCGTACATTGTGCACTCGTATAGAGAAAAATATTCAGCTAGACAAAAAGTGTACTTCAAAACTTATCCTCTACGTGTTTGCCCTTGGTCATGCTGGACGGCTTTCAATTCGTTTGATTGATCGGCAACTTGAGTATCCAGTCAGTGCAGCTAAATTCGTAAAGCGAACAATTCCGAGCATAACCGAAAAACATGTTTTTAGCAATCTATTAACCAGGATCAAAAGAAAATGCAAGTAAAGGGCGATGCTTGGGAAATATGGTTGACCGATAATCTGCTTTAAGGAGATGGATGGCTACAGTTACAAAAATGTGAAGCCTTGTAGAACAGTTGAGATTCACTATGGTGAAAGTGAAATTTCCTCATCCAAATAAAATATAGTGGATACATTTAAGGAATGGAAGGAGATCTATTTTGATGATTCTAGCAGCATTTTAACATTGATCAGAAATGGGCTGTAGATAAATAAGTAGCAGAATGCATCAATAAGACATTTTGGTTCAAGACAATGACATAACGTATTTGCATAATGCTTCAAGACACTAACATAACTTCTAATGTCTTTTTTCGATTTTAAGTTCATGTCTAACTCGGCAGTGCGATATCGGAGAGTTCTTTCGAGCATGAAAATCAGTAAATTCCACCTAAAAGAAAATAAGATATATTGAGACCAACGTTTGAGACGTACTGTCGAAAATAAAACAAGATCTACGCCGCCATTGACAAATGTTGAGTGATACTTCGAAAAGTTAAGCAGTACAAGGGATACCAGAGGTTCAAGTACTAGGACAAATGGTTCAGATTCAAGCAAAATACCGGCTAACTGTCAAATCATTTTACGACTATCTCGAAATAAAACTGAATTGTTTTTGCTAATCGCAAAATCAGTCGTAGGCATGTTTAACAAAGCTAATTGTTGTAACAGCAGATAAAAACAAACAGTAAATGTGTCTATTGAGAACGATAAACGCGCACCATGTGACCACGTAGGGACTCACACACAAATAAGTATACGTGGAAAACAAAAATTCAAGAACGGGAGTGATGTCCGGCTCTGACACTGACGTGGTTGTCATCAAAACGCTCTTAGAACTTTGGCATAGATCATCGTTGGATTGCCTATGAAAGAGGGAAGGATTTAAAATGACTATGAATACATTACATCGTGCTCCAGTGAAGTCCAAAGACCGGCGCTTTTTCTTTATTTCATGCCTTCACATGTTGCTAAACCGTTGCAACCTTCCACGGAAAAGGGGGAAGTATGCATGGAAAACTTGGAATATATACTTGAAACTGTAACAGAAAATATTGTATACCTTTTGGTTTTGATGAATCAGATTATGATGCTTTTGGTGAAATTTCGTGTGTTATGTATAATAAATCACGCAGTACACGGATGGTAAATGAAACCATTATACAAAAGCACTTTTGAAATTACGCAATTCCACCAACAAGTTACATTAATATCATGCATATCGATGTGGCTATCAAGCAGGATGTGAATGGTCTCAGTCAGGTATGCTCCTGTGTGGGGCGGGGGAGGTGGTGGGGCGGGCATACCCAGGGGTTATTAAACACATGTACAAATGTGTTGTCTAATTCCTATCACTAGGGGAAAGATGTTTGTATAATTCCGCAGGGTAGGGGTTAATATCAAACTCGCCATGTTTGTGTATGACTTCCTACCATGAGGAATAGATTTTATCTAATCCTCGGGGAATGTCCTGCCACCCCCACCCTAGGTAGAGTAAAAGATTGATAGGTGCAGGTGAATTCTACTAAATATCATGTTATATTTTATGTTGGTGACCACTGGAACCGTATTGGACAACACTTTTCCGCAATCCAGCTATATGTCAAGTCTTTCGGCAATGTGGTTGTAAAACAAGAAACCGTACATGTAGCAGTTGCAAATGCTACTGTACTACTTTGGCATGTTCACCGCCTTATAGCTATGCGTGGTAATTTGCACAGAATGCAAACTCGAAAGCAGTTTATCAGGACTAAATATAAAAGTAGGTATACAATTCGAACAGGAAATGTAACATTCACAGAACACAATCTACCAAATCATACATTAAAAACAATCGACAATTATAAGGGAAATTAGAAGCAAAGCATGAGACACTACAACCATAACAGGGTTGATAATACGGGTACGGCCTTAGCACAGCCAGTAGAAAAAAAACGCCGCTGGAAGATAGTAACAGTCCAAACTTAAGTTTAAGATCATACAAAATAAAAAGTCTAAAATATGTCAATATTGGTAGTATTTTCGTATTACTATGGGATTTTTGTGGGTGGGTGTTGATTTAATTGACAATAGCAAAGAGTAAGTAGGTGTGGAACACACCGCTTTGTAATATAATGTTAATAAGTACATCCGAATATCATTATGCATATTGTAATACGAATATAACTGCAATTATATGAATACCCGAACATCTGATAACCACTACAGAATGTAAAGCATAGATTGAACATATAGTTTGTGGTGGGTGGGGTATACTCATATTTTATTTTGAATAAATGCATAATCATTCCGAAATATTTGCAAAAATGATTGTTGGTTTACAGTCGAAGCCAAACTATAGTGAATGGGAGAAAGTATTAGTAATATACAGCTGTATCTTATATTTACAGTATTTCGGTCGCCATCTTGGATATTTGGCGGCCATCTTGAAAATGATCGAAATTGAATTGGCTCAGGTTATTTTTCATTAAAGCTGTGTAAAAAATATCATATTGAATCACAGTCTGAACTATTTTCTGGTTATTTCCTTCACTGTTTGGTCTCAAATAATGATTCTCATATAACCACAATGGTTTCATCCATAATCACCACAGGTAAGCCTTATGATTAACGTATATATCAAACGCAAGCCTGTTTGAAACAACTTCTTCTTCTAAGCTTCAGTCTTCACAGCACTGACGTGCGCTTGAAACTCAGCCTGGTTGCTTAAAAGATATTGCTTGACGCTTCGCTTCTAAGTAAAAGTATATATAATCAAAGCGCTGAAGTCAATAGAGTTGTTCGGTTCTCAGCATGTTCAGAGGCATAGACACCAGTAGATATATTAAGTACAGAACACATACAGGGGGCACCAGAATGAGGAAAGTCAACTGGTCTCCAACCCTTGCTGCTGAACACAACACGATAAAAAATCAAAAATTTCACCAATGGGAATTGACTTGTGTTTCAAGTCCCTTATGAATGGAGAGCGGATTTGGTCACGTAACCGTGTTTTCGCGGCTTTGTATTATTGAGCCGTTTTCATGGTTTTATATAATATATGTACTATTAACTAATTAATTACGCTTTGTGTGAAAATTAGCATGATCATGAATCGATAATTGTGCATGCCCGATTAATTAGCACCATGTGCGTTCGATAAAGTGTTTGAGAACCGTTTTTTCAGAACAAGGACAGTAGTAAGCCAATTTTCACAAGTAGGAATGTGTCCTTGTAATCTGAATCCAGCGTCTGCATCGATAGTCTATCAAAAGAATACAATAGGTGTATGTGTACATTACATTGGGAAAGCCCAGTCTGATAGATCTGTGATATATTTTAATCCCCGAGAATGTTGCAATTTGATATAAAAACAATAAAAATAATTAAAAAAACATGCATATTAATAGTAATGCACTGTTGGTAGAAAGGGAATGTGATTTCTTTATTTACACAGTCCTATTTTATTGGGCAGACAGTAGGGTAAGTGTGAGGTTTGGTGCACCCTAGAACCGGTTTAAACCCCCAGTGGCCTACTTTGCCACTGACCGTTCCAAGGCGGTAGCCCTATTGTCAACCCTTTTTTGTGTTATTGATGTCGTTTGCATTTATTATTACTTTTGCTTTCTTGTTTGTCTGTTTGCGTGTTTGTTTCTGTGTTTTGTGGTTGACTGTCCTCCTTGAAAGCTACTTTCCCTGTCCGATCTTTTTATATTTCTTTGTACTCATTTAATGCCATTTATATTGCTTCGACTTATTTGTATTAAATTTGGTACTGTACCTCTTCTTTTATTAATTGAAATAATGCAAGTTTAGTTTTTAATGAAAACTCTCAATCCGTATAAAATATGTTGAAATCGTTCCGTGGTACACAAATGGACCTGCACTGTGGGTTCTATTGCTATAGTATATGCAGCAAACGAGTACATTGAGTGACGTCACAGCGACAGAGGTAAACGACCAATCGGTACATCCTTTTTAACAGCGGAGGGGTGTCAAATGAGCCATTTACATAATAATGCATATGTACAAACTGCACTTTTTAAAGAACATTTCAACAGAGGAGTTTTTGTAAATATGTACATTGCTGTTTATATATGCCTTAATTATTAGCCATATGGTTTTTTAGCCATTTATGTTCTATTTAACATCTGTAGATCATATGAAAATTAGAACTACTTCGTGAATCAAGATGAAAGGTTTGGTAGTTGTTAGGTTTGCATTATCGCTGAAAAGGCTCCACTTTAAGTGGTCCGAGTATTGACTTTCATATCCCATCCAACCCCTTCTCTAATAAGCGAACACGGAGTTGGCTGGGGTATGAAATAAAACCTTAATTTGGACTTGAAAAGTTTGCATATTGTAAAATTAAAACATTTAATAGGTTATTGTAAATAGGTTATTGCATATTTTTCAGAAAAACATGTTATATGTGTTTTATTGTCGAAGTATCCTTTACAAAATCCTGTTAATATAAGCTTTCCCATCGCTTAACGGTATTAAGGTGGGACCACGTAATGAAAATCGTCTGTACTACTAAATATCGAACCGGAAAGGTAGCATTCAAGGACGACAGTCAACCACAAACACACATAGAAACAAAGAACAATTTAGAGATGAATTAAAGGTCAAAAAGGACATCACACACACAAAAGGGTCGGCAATAGGGCTACCGCCTTGGAACGGTATGTGGCTGGGGGTTTAAACCAGGTTCTAGGGTGCACCAACACTCCCACCTACCCTACTGTCATCCCAATAAAACGGAGCGCAACGAAGAATAACTGAATACTGAGAAGCGGATCCCTTGGAAGCAACAAACACAAACAAGAGATAAAAGTAACAGACTTGGTTTAATGGAGTCTGTTGATTAGTGGTATTGTAAAGTGTGCAACACTGCTCACGCCTTCTAGCACCGGCTTAAGCGATATTCTACTTTATGTAAGTATAAAGTGGAGCTGGAAATGCAGCTTTCACAGAACACAGTAATCCCAAAAAACGTAAAATGACAAACAAGAATGGCAATAGTAGTAATAAAGGCATTTGGCGTCACAAACACAAAAACGGTTGACAATAGGGCTACCGCCTTAAGATCGGCTTTAAGAAGATCCCCATATGTCCGAAAAGTCCTGCAATTCAAATTACCATTTCTGTCTCACGCAATTGAGCTACATTGAGTGCATTGGCTAAGTGAACCCGAAAAGTCCGAACGGTCCCAGGCAATCTGGTTTAAACTTGTGCTTAAGGAAACTAACCTTAAGCGAATAGGTAATATACTGGCCTAAGTCGTGATTCTTATAGCCAACCGAACAACACAATTTCTCTCAAGTTTCCTCTCTTTAAACAGACCTTGTTTAAATTTCCAATGGTCTAATTTTACATATTTGAAATCTTCCTCGTGTAAACAATCATTTAAACAAGTTTGATGCACATATTGTTGCTTAAATCATTCCAAATAATACCCCTTCTAAATAATTACTATAATAACTAACTTAAGATTTACCTCCCTTTAAAACGTTATAAATACGTTATGGTCAAAACATTACGAAAACGACAGATTATTCTGAAAGGTTGAATTTTACAACGGTTAAGAGTCTTTATCGGCAAAACCTCATTTTCAAGTTAAAATGCAGCGTTTGCAATTCTACATAACCCGATTGTCAAGTGCATGCAAAATATAAAATATTGATGGAAAATGAGTGAGTTTCTGGTATTTTACACAAGTCATGATATAGTGTTTTGTACTTTTCCTTTTATATAGCACTTTTGTTCAATGTGTGTTTAACCATATGCAAACACTTTACCTGAGCGCTCCATGTTGCTTTTGGTCATATATATTGTATAACTAGTGTGTTTGATTATAAGGCCATCCTTTGAGAAACAGTATGCATTTGTTACTTTTTTCGAATAGCACTCGTTTGCTTATGAGACATTTTTCCCTGTTCGGAGTAACATGCTACTTTATATGCAATTTTGCTTATCAGAAATCAGCCAGTATTTTGAGTATCTCATGGCATGTGTTGTATTATACGTCATCATTCATTCCGCTATGTCCTGATTGTCGCCTGGCTCCTTATCAATATATAGCTTAATCTTCTAAGAGCTCCCGTATACCTTGTTTAGAACTTCAGAAAAATGGCTAATCTAATAGCTGATCGGTGACATATTTTCGAGAAAGACATCATCAAAGTTCAACGAGAGTGGTCTTAGTCGCGAATGCTTAAACACAGTAGTAGTAAACAAAATAGTTACTGGTATTTTACACACGTCATTACCAAGTGAATTGTACTATTCCTTTTACATTGCAATTTTGTTCCATTTTGCTTTTATCCGTTTGCAAAATACGTTACATGAATGATACCTGATAAAGATAGTGTTTAAACTCCCACATAGCAACATGTGGCCACCATAAAATATTATATTCAAAATAAACGAACTATGATACGAACAAATATAAAAAGATCGGACTGGGAAAGTAGCATTCAAGGAGGACAGTCAACAACAAAACATAGAAACAAATATGCAAACAGACAAACAAGAAGGCAAAATTAATAATAAAAGCAAATGACATCACAAACACAAAAGGGTTGACAATAGGGCTACCGCCTTGGAATGGTCAGTGACAAAGTAGGCCACTGGGGGTTTAAACCGGTTCTAGAGCAACAAGAGAATACACCATTAAGGGCAGGACAGGAAAGATCATAGACAAACATCAAACACCACCGTCCCAATGGGCTTTAGGTAGGCGTCATCATAGGGTCCACAGCCTGTCCGGTCATCGTACAATTAAACAAGAAAGCATAGTGGCGAACTGTAAAAGGGTCCACCACCAAGCAAGCAGTACGTGTCCAAATGATAGGGTCATAACCTCTTTTGATATTAAACTTTTTAACAAGTTTAACAAAGATAGTATGAAAGTGGTCATGACCAAGAATCTTACGAAGTTTATAAATCACATCACCATAGAAGTCAGGTCAACCCTTTTGTGTTTGTGATGTCGTTTGCATTTTTTATTACTTTTGTCTTTTCGTTTGTCTGTTTGCGTGTTTGTTTTTGTGTTTTGTGGTTGACTGTCGTCCTTGAATGCTGCTTTCCCTGTCCGATATTTTTATCCTTTTTTTGTGATAGTCCTTGTCGCAGAAGAGTCCTTAAATTACTTTTATATTTGGAAAGAAGATCAGGGTTACGATAATACAATTTTGCAAAGGTTTTACGAAGTTTATGGTAACGGTTACCCTGATTGAGTAGCTTTTTAGTTATACAAAGATTACGAATATTAAAGTCCTAAACTCGAGTACAAGCTCTTGAAAGCGAATAAGTTGAGACACATACACCCGATAAGAAGTTGCTCGGGGAACATCCCGATCCAAGTTGGGGTAATTAACAATGTCAGAATTAAAATCATCTCTCTTGTCATAGATTTTGCTAATTATTTCACCATTTTCAATCGAGAGATCTAAATCAAGAAAAGAATCGTTATTATCAGATATATTAGTTTATTTAGCTGAAGTTCTTTAGGATAAATAGTATCAAACATAGTTCGAAAGAAAGGGTTGTCAATGTTCAGTATGTCATCCAGATACCGAGAGGTGTCATTAAAAGCTTCAATAACATCTGCCTGGGTAGCTGGTGAAAGTCTCAACATGAAATCTCTTTCACAGCAAAATAAAAACAAATCTGCGACAAGGGCTCATAATCCATATAAAAATAATTATTTATTTCTGTTTGATAGTAGATTGTAAAGACTGTAAATGCGTCCCACATGTTTACCTAACGTGGAAATATTGAGTCAGCGATATATAAGAACATTGAATCTCTAAATAACTACCCTGTGTACCATTACCTTAATGCAAGTAGGTATAAACAATTACAATGATAAATAAGAAGCAATACATATGACATCACAAACACGAACGGATTCACAATATGGCTACCGCCTAGGAACGATCAATGCCAAAAAGGTCGCTGGTGCTTTACATCATGTTCTAGGGTGCACCAAAAAGGAAGAAAAGTTCACTTTCAAGATTACTTAGTGCTGTACCGTTTCGTCTTAGAATAACAGTTTCAAAACAGTTTTAATACCGGAAAGGAGATCTCTTGCAAACGACAAACACAAACAGAGAAAAAATAGGTGTTACTGAGCCAGTTCATGAGAAGTAATATATATACAGCACATCGCACACCTACACTCATCGGCTTAAGCGATGTTTTACTTTAAAGCCACACATATTGAGTCTGATGATCCCAAAGGACAGTACTACATCGATAGATGTGTCATTGCACGTGCTAATGTGATGTATTGGTAATACATCTAGCCCTTGCACTAATGTGCTTTTCTCTTCTCCAGAACACAAACTCAGGCTTTTTGAATACACGTATGAACATAGTTTTTAACGTTTAGGAAGTGATAACATGCACACATAGGGATTGTGCATAACCATGTGGATTCCATCTCACCAGTGGTAGTCAATCCGCCAGTCATGTTATATATTATAACTGGAATTCTCACGGCGCATGCTGTGAAAGCCATGTTCACGGTCTATTTTGCACAATATGTAAATGCGCTATACCGTACGTCATGTAATAAATGAAAAAGATTTTATAGCCAGCTGCGTTTTATTTTTTTACATCATTTAACGTTATAATTGTAGACTTGTATGAGTGTGTTTATAACAAATTCAACCAATGACTAACATGTATGTTCGTTTATCACATATCATGCGGTGTGGGATTGCAATAGTGGTATAACATAACGTTAATGACATCATGGCCGTCACGTTAATGTACGTTTTCTGACAAGAGCCGCGCATTATTTCATTTTTCCAACTAGTTTAATCAATTCAATAATAAATTAGCACTCATGTAAGATCCTCAATATACAATATAATGTGCTGGTCGAAGTAAAACAGTCCTTTTGTTTGTAAGCCCTCACTCAACGTTCGTAGTGCCTAACTACATGTTTTCTTTTAATACATTATTTAACAGCCGCAGGATTTAAACGTGTGTTTTTTTTTCAGCAATGGATTCAACCATGGGTTTCGGTCATTTATATATAGTGTATAACTACTGCTTTGATTATAAGGAAATATTTCGAGAAACAGTAGGCATGCGTTTCTTTTTCAAACGACACGTGTTTGCTTACAAGACATCCTTCAACGTCCTTTTAATAGTAAGTAATAAACTACACCTATGTAATTTTGCTTATCATTTGATATACCAATCGACCAGGAAAAGTAGCATTCAAGGACGACAGTCAAACACAAACAGAAACAAAGAACAACTGTGGCATCAAAAACACAGAAAGGTTTGACAATAGGGCTACCGCCTTCGAACGGTCAGTTGCAAAAGAGGCCGTTGGGAGTGGGGAGCGGGGTGGGATTAAACCAGGTTCTAGAGTGCACCAAACCTCACGCTTACCTTATTGTCATCCCAATAAACGGGACGTGTACATTAATATATCCCCGCAAGGTTATACTCTCAGCATTAATAGACAATATAAGTAAAACACATAAATGAACATGTACATGTATATAATATAAGAAGCCTAGAAAGCGGTAACTATTATCGTGTTGCTCTGGCATTTGCCAATATAGATATACAAATCGAACAGGAAAAGCAGCATTCAAGGACCACAGTCAACCACAAACACAGAAACAAAGAACACATTTAAAGATGAATGAAAGGTCAAATGAGACATCACAAACACAAAAGGGTTGACAATAGGGCTACCGCCTTGGAACCGTCAGTGGCAAAAATAGGGGGTTCAAACCAGGTTCTAAGGTACACCAAACCTCACACTTACCCTACTGTCAACCCAATAAAATGGGTCAGTGTAAATAAAGAAATCCCCGCCATGAACTATTCTCTAACCAACAATGCGGCATTAATAGGCACTATAAGTAAAACACAAAGATGCTCGTGTATATATAAATACAAATACATAGTAGCTTAGAAAACCACAAAGAAGGTACTCAATGACTTGGCAGAAGCCAGGGCAACAAGAGAATACACCATTGAGGGCACGTAAATTATCATGTACATGTATATAATATATAAAAAGGCCTATACAGCAGTAGTTTATCGTCTTGTTGCTCTGCTTTGCCAAGTCGTCAGTCAGCGTTTTGAGTATCACATGACGTGTGTTTTGAGTATCACATGACGTGTGTTTTGAGTATTACATGACGTGTATTTTGAGTATCACATGACGTGTGTTTTGAGTATCACATGACGTGTGTTTTGAGTATTACATGACGTGTATTTTGAGTATCACATGACGTGTGTTTTGAGTATCACATGACGTGTGTTTTGAGTATTACATGACGTGTATTTTGAGTATCACGTGACATGTTTTTTAGTATCACCTGAGGTGTGTTTTGAGTATCACTCGACGTGTGTTTTATTATAAGGCATCGCTCAATCAAAGAAATCGATTCTCTACCATCTTTATTTTTTATTATAAAATGATCTGTCAAATAAACTTAAATCTGTCAAGATGCCAGTAACTTCAATCGTAATATTATATAGCATAGATCGAGTACTTAATCATAAAGATTCGATGGAAAAATGTGTGCACCCGGTAAACTGAAATAGCCAATCGATTATCATACTGCTCATAACCTCCTCTACTTTATTTTCACAGCAAATGCGTCAGTACTTTTAAGTATTGCGTGCATTTTGTGGTTTATTGTAGGGCAATCTCGTAAAATTATTAAAAGAGAAGTCGATGTGTTTAATCCGTGTTATAATTGTTACTTATGAAACACTCATAAAATCAGATAATTGTCTAATAAAATTACTATTGTGGAGTTTTCAGACCCATTCCGTGCTATTAAAAAATGAAATAACCGTTTTAGTGTTATGTATTTTATGCAGTCAAACAGCTACTATTTATCAGCTTAAAGTAGCCTATCATCAACGTTAACGTTTATGATTGACAGCTGCCAGTTAAGTTTCGGTTTGCTATTCCTTTTTTTACCAAAACGTTATATGTTTTTATATACTGATAGTAGAGTAGAATGTCAAGGTTATTCTTACTTTGAATTAATTATGTGTATGTATGGATGTATGTATTGTTGTATAATGTTCAGTGTAATGGATGTCTGCCACGGCTTGCATGACTTTGCAGCATTGCGATTCTCAAGAAAGTACTGTTCTGGTGGTCCCCCAAGATCTTGCTGTTGTGTCAGAATTTCCCCAACATCATCCAACTTGCAACACTTCTGAAAATGGTTCTTACGGTCGCACTTGAAGCACCTGGCATCTATGGCAGGACATTTGTCTCTAGAGTGTTCCTGCCTATTTACACACCGGTTTGCTTATTCGAAACACTCGGTTTGTTTTAATCCTGTCCGTATTTACGTCCGTATTTACATGTTGTGAGGTTGTACCCCGTACAACAGACTGCTGAGATTTCACTGCCTCACTCTGCCTGCCTACTGTAATAGTTTTGACTAATGTTAGCTGAGCGTCTAATTGGAGTTTGTCCTACAGTCTGTGGTTTGTTAATCCCACGACAATCTTATCCCGTATCATTTCAACGTGCAATGTTCCAAACTGGCAATTCTCTGTCTGATCATTTGTGTAAGTTTGTAACAAAAGTGTCTACACATTCTCCCTCGATCTGCACCCGCTGATTGAATTTGTCACGCTCGAAAATAACATTCCGCTATGGAATAAAGTACATTTATACAACATGTGTGTGTGTGTGTGTGTGTGTGTGTGCCTAAGGAGATAACGTCGTTTTAACTATATTTCGGTCAAATGTAGACGATATCTACTTGTAGCAGTGAGGAGCTCGAATCACAACTTTACAACTTTCAATAGGGTAACATTCAGGTCCGGTACACACTAGAACTTTTACATCCGCACTTGCAAGCGTTGCATCTTATTTATCCATACAATTGTTGTTTGTTTCGATACGTGTTTTTGGTTGACTGTGGTTTGAATAGCATATCGTAGGTACATGACGTACTATCCCACACATTAACATATTACTGACGCCAAACCGACCAGTTATATAGCTACTTTTTATATGCTGATAATCAAGCAAGGGAGCTAGACGTACTGTATTTAAAACGTGTTCACGTTGCGTTCCTCTTTGATTCTGTGCTGAACGCCTGTGTCCCGAAATTAATTGTAACGTTTACTGTTTGTCTTTAGTAATGTCTTGTCTTGACGGTGTATTCTCTTGCTCCTCTGGCTTTTGCCACGTCACTGAGTCCTACTTCGTGGCTTTCTATGCTTTTTTTGCTTTATTGATGTAAACATGATCATTTTTGTGCTATTCTTATAACACCTATTGTTGTTGCCTAGTTTATTTACACGGTCGCGTTTCATTGAATTGACAATAGGGTATAAGTGAAGTTTTGTGCATCCTGGAACGTGATTGAAACCTCAACTGCCTTTTGCCGTACCCGTTTTTTCAACCCTTTTCTGTTTGTGGTGTAGAATACATTTTATTTGGTTTTGAATGCCTGTGTTTTCTTGAATGTGTTCTGTGACATGTTTCTGCCGAAATCCTTGACAGATATTGTCCCATGTTTTGATTCCTAGGTTTTTAGGTGCTAGTTTATAGTTTGTACACAAAATAACAATCTAATTTGTTACTTGTTTGGTATAATATCTGTGAAATTTCTTGATGTCTATGACGATATGTTTCATAATTTGCCTATTTGCCTAATATTGTCTTCTACATATCGTATCTCTTTCGTAGATAACGGATTATAATTAGATATCACAAAACGTTATAGTATGGTGCTGCCAACGATACATATTATAAGAACTTAAAATTGTCATATTTTCTTTCCATCAATATATTTATATTTCCTTGAGAATGTATTTGTGCGCATCGTCCTTCATTGTGGACAGGCTGTTATAGTGATAGTTAGTGTTGATGAGCACATCTTACGTACCGCCTAATTATCTTGTATGTTGGATATTAGTTTAAATTTAAATCATTTTGAAGACATTCTCATTAAAGGGACACATGGCAATCTTGATTTTTTGAAATCTCGCGTTAGTTTACATGCATTATTCCAATCATTAATACTAATTATAAGAATAGTATAAACGAAAATGTTTTTGTATATTACTGACATTTGATAATACTGCACCAATAATATATTTCAACATTTGGTAAAATAAATTAGAAAATTGAAATTGTATTTAATGATATGCAAGCCGGTTTAAAGTCAAAATAGTCCTTGATAAATAAGTAGAGACGCTAATATTAATGAGGTCTGCTCGCTAAAATGCTTTAATCAATACAGCGAGGATAAATAAACGCTTATACGCACTATTGATGCTTGATAAAAACATCAAAATTGCCGTGTGTTCCTTTAAATAATCGACACTACGTGAGTATTACATATGTTCTTTCAATACACGCCAATGTGTTTCAACAAGTGTTATAACATTACGTGGTCCGAGTATTAACTTTCATACCCCATCCAACCCCTTCTCCAAGAAGCGAAAACGGGGTTGGCTGGGGTATGAAATAAAACCTTTATTTCGGCTTTAACAGTTTGAATATTGCAAATATATAGGTAATTTTAAACAGGTTATCGCAGTTTTTCAGTAAAAAAAAAAAGGTTTTTAAACGTGTTTTGTTGTCGAAATATCCGTTATAACTTTCTGCTATTATAAGTTTTCACGTCGCTTAATGGAACATCCAATGAGGCATAATTAAAAAATAACGTATGGTGCTGAGGTCCATACAAGTGTATGTACTATACAGTCAGACCAAGAATCTTATATGGTCGTTGTCTAGGTTGTCAATCTTATTTTTTTAACAGCTACATACTTCCTTGTTTACGCACAAAAGTGCAATGAAATTATTTGGGGACGTCTTTGTTTATACGTAGCGACATTATAGCTCTCCGACCGCGGCTGTCACAGAATAGTGACCGGATGACGTCACATTGCCATTGCTAAACACACTGTCGTATGGTACTTTCAATGTTTTTTTAGTTAAAGAAATAATAATATTACTGTTTTCTTATGGCGGGTTGGACTTGGGGAGTATTCAATAATGCTATTGTAATTGCCCTTATTAATATTGACACACACCGGAGGGGAAAGTTAAGAACCGTGTCCCATCAATACAATACATTTTGAAAATTTCATAAACGATATATATCAATTATTGAATGTAGAGTAGTTTAAATATGTAAATGTTTTCATTCGGAGCAGTTTTTATATAGTTTGACGTTTGCTTTGCTTTTTAAACGCAAAATCAAATAAAGGAATTATATCAAATAAGAGTTATGTATAACTTAAAGTTACATCCAATCAAAAGAAAATATCTAACAAATAAAAGTCAAATAGAACCACGGTCAATCAAAAACATGTCGAAACAAGCAACAATTACAAGAACAAACAAAATACAAGGTAATTATGTGACATAACAAAAAAACGAGAACGACACTTTGGCTACGCCCTTTGAACGGTCGGTGACAACGTTTTTTCGTGCCCTCGATGGTTTATTCTCTTGTTGCTCTGCCTTCTGCCAAGTCACTGAGTATCTTCTTTGTGGCTTTCTACTCTATTGTATTTTTGTATTTATATATGCACGAGCATTTTAATGTTTTACTTATATTGCCTATTAATGCTGCCTTGTTGGTTAGAGAATAGTTCTTGGCGGGGATTTCTTTATTTACAATGTCCCGTTTTATTGGGATGCCAACAGGTTAAGTGTGAGGTTTGGTGCACCCTAGAACCTGGTTTAACCCTCATCGGCCGTTTTTCATCTGACCGTTCCAATGCCGTAGCCCTATTGTCAACCCTTGTGTGTTTGAGATGTCTTATCTAGCCTTTTATTCATATTTATATATAGTAGAATACCGCTTAGGCCGGTGCTAGTGTGTGCTAGGTTCGTGAGAGTTGTTTCATCTTATATTATCTCATAAAGAGGTGCATGAAAACCGAGTCTGCTATTTTATTCTCTTGTTCTTTTTTTTGCTTCAGAGGAATCTCCTTTTAAGTATTCATCCAATCTGCCAATGCATTAGTTTTGCTGGCGAGGTGTGTAACGCTGTTAATGCCAATCATTATTACATTTGGACACTTCAACAAGCTACTTTAAAGTCGCAAAGGGTGGGCTTGATGGTCCCAAAGGACCAGTGAGTAATAACACTACTGAAATGTGGTTGGGCGACGGGTGCTGTAGCAGTAAAATGCTCGCTCTTATTATAGATTTAGCTATGTGTGTATTCATTTGAAATCGAGAGACGAAAATCATGGAATGTTGCAACCTTTTGTTTTTTGTTGAAGGTGAGCTCTGCTGGATGCATAAAATGGACGATCTGAGTAAATAGCGGGTGATCAAAGTTGATCCCAAATAAATTATGTATGGGATAGATGTTACGTTCTCATGCATTTGGAAAATAAAACGCATGGAGATACAATGCTATGCAGACAAAATACCATCTAACTGGTTTCGAATGCAGGCAAAAGATACGCCGTTATGCAGTATGTATAATGAGGCGTTTACTGAAGAAAGATTGAATGACTAGGCGATGATTTTCTTTTCAAGTCAGAATATCGAAGGGCAATATTAGAAATAAATACTTCATTATTACTGGTACTTAACGGAGCGCATTCGAATTTGTTATTCGATTGTTTGTCGTAATCCTTCTTAGGCTTTTCTTTTCAATTTGTAGTGTTATTGTTAATGTTCCTGTGGGATCATCCAAGTCAATATAGAATGTTTTGGAGTAGACTACATCAAAGCTGGTGCTAGATGGGTGAGCGGTGTTGCTTCTTACATTAGCCCTCAAGTGTCGACTCAATATAACGGAAAACCGAGTCTGCTACTTCATTCTCTGTGTTGCTTCCAATGGAACTTCGTGTTTAATATGTGTTACTTAATCCTTCAATATCGAAATAGAGAGACATATTATCCCTTAACGTTTTGTTCGGGGCGCTTTTGTCAGCCAAGAATTTTTCAGAAATAACATGAGCAATCAGACATACATATAGGCATTATATACCGTTGGAACTGGCATTCATAGTGGTAAATAAAAATACCATAGTTTTGAAAATCGGTTGAGAAATAAATACTTTACAGTCAAAAAGCTTTTTTGACGGGGATTTTCCCATATACACTCCTTGTAAAGCTAACTTCATTTAGAATCATTAGTTTGCTAAAACAAATCAGGATATCTTCAATTACATTAGTCCAGCATATAAATCCTTTTTTGAAAAGAACAGTAGAACATTGCATTGAAAATGCCATGATATCAACATCGATATATTTTTTTTTTTAACAACCGATTTTGAAAAGATATTTGTGTTTATCACTAAAATGTCTGGTTCATTGACATAAAGCTTTTGCCAAGTCATTAAGGACTTGCTTCGTGGCTTTCTGTGCTTTTTGTTGTTTATATTCATAAATACATGATCATTTATGTGATTTATTATATTGCCTTTAATGCTGCCTTGTTTGTTAGAGAATATAACCTGGCTGTGATATCTTTATTTACACTGTCCCGTTTTACTTGTATTACAGTAGGGTAAGAGTGAGGTTTGATGCACATAGAAAAAGAGTATGATAATGGACCTTTGGAAACGGCCGAGCACGACACCCGGTTTAAGACCCCATCGGCCTTTTTGTGTTGGTAGACTATTGCCAACACTTTTTTGTTCTGTGATGTAATATATTGCCTTTTATTCAGCTTTGTAATTATCTGCTCTCTATACTTATGTCTCTATGCTATTGTATTGAAAGCCTGACGGTCTTTGCGGAAGGAGAAAACAGTAAGAAACGTCTATATCCAACAATGATCAGACTGGTATCAGTGCCAGTGTCTCAGAGTACATTGACTGAAAAAAAATACGTTTAATAGATTCACTAGCACTTGTGAGTGCAAGCTAAAACCTATGAGCGATAGAGTGCCTTTAGAAAATCATACATGAATCGGAGACCATCTAACATTTTTTAAACCACATGCTTCACATGCAAAGATAGTTTCTCAGTACTTGCTTTTTTGAAGTGACCGTTAAGACACGTGCGTCTTTATCTTGAAAGTAATACACACACCTATGTATATAAGGACTTGTTCTTATTAACTGTTTTTGGTGGCTTGTGTTCAGTTTATGTCGCATTTACTGTTTTACTGTTGTATCTACTTTTGGCTTCTATTCTCTCATTTTGCACCATCAAACATTTAAATAAACTAGCTAAA